>OZ023328.1:19440310-19460310 GCA_964007535.1 Brachyptera risi
GTTACGCCGTCTGGTGTGATGCTGGTGAAGCTCTTGATTGTATTTTTGAAATAGTCCATAGTTTTGCTTGACAAAGATCACTGATTGCTGTATGAAGACACACGGTAGAGGTAAAAGGGACAAAGTTTTGAACAGAGGTTTACATGATGTTAATTTTCGTGTATTTGCTAGAATTCTGATGGCTCGTTTCTGTAGAACAAAAAGTCTTTTAGCACTGGAAGAGTTTCCCCAGAAGGGGATGCAGTACTGAAAATGCGGGTATACATGGGCGAAATACATCATACGTAATAAAGTTGGAGAAACCACTCGACATAGGCTCTTGAGCATGAAAATACCTTTTAACATTTTCTTAGCCGTCTCTTCAATGTGTGGCGTCCAGTCTAGTGTGTCTGTCACTGTGATACCAAGAAACTTTACAGAGTTTGTAACCTTGACACTATAACCGTTTAAGCGGACAAGTGGACTAATAATTGGCTTGTTTTGTACTGTGTGAAATTGCAGTACCGTTGTTTTATCAGCGTTCAGAAAAAGTCTATTTGTACTACACCAAGACTGCATCACCGACGAAGCTTGCTGAGATGAAACTGCGAGGTCTGTAACAGTAGGTCCAGAGATAATGTGGCTTGTATCATCGGCAAACAGAATAAGCTTTCCATCTTTACAAGATTCAGGGAGGTCGTTAATGTACAACAAAAAAAGAAGTGGTCCCAATACCGAACCTTGCGGCACTCCTACAGAAGACTTGAGCGTGAGGGACTTGAAGCTGGAGGTGATATTTGCTCCATTTTTCTCTAAAATTTCCACTGCTTGAGGTCGATCGTGGAGAAAAGATTGTATCCATCTTAGAGAATTTCCATTAATACCTATCCTTGCGAGTTTCTCGAATAAAATCATGTGGTTGACGCTGTCGAAGGCCTTAGAAAGGTCATAAAAAAGCCTAAAGAGTGGGAGTTCTTTTTATCCATTTTTTGAAATACGGAACTCAAAAACGAGAAGATGGCTGTTCCAGTCGATTTACCGTAGAGGAAGCCGTGCTGAGATTCAGTAATGATACTGTGTTTATGCAGGAAGGAAAGTATTCGCGAAAGCATTGCTTTATCGAAAACTTTTGAAAAGCAAGAAATCAAAGCTATCGGGCGATAGTTTCCTAGTTCAGTAGGATCCCCCTTCTTGAATAAAGGAATAATCTTCGACGATTTTAAGCAGGACGGGAACTGTCCTTCTAGGAATGATTTGTTAACGATCTCTGTCAGAATTGGTGCAATTATGTGCGAACATGAGCGAAGAATTGAGGTTGGTACACCATCTGGACCCGAAGAGTTTTTGTTAGCTAGGTTGTTGATAATCGACTCAATCTCTTGTACTTGGGCTGGAAAGAGGAACATACTGCGAAGAGCAGCTACTGCATTATTTCGCTGCGGAGCCGAAGACGACACAGGAGGTGGCATTGACTGAAGCAGGTCTGGAACTAAATTATTGAAGTAGTGGTTGAATGCATCGGCAACATTTTGGGGGTTGGAAACTTGCTTTCCGTTTACACTGAGAGAGATGCTTTTCGCTTTTCTCTTTGATGAAGTGGTGTTAGCTTTTATGACATTCCAGGAAGCGCTGCTTGTGTTCGGCGCACCCGCTATGAATCTATCATTGCTGCTCTTTTTGGCACTTTGCAGACTTCTCCGGTACTTCCTTTTCGCTTCTTTATATCGAGCCGCATCCACGCTGGTCGAACCTGGTTGCTTCAACTCAAAGAAAAGAGATCTTAAAACACATGCCTCGTCCTTCAATTTCTGCGATATCCAGTTATTTGTTTTCTTATGTTGCCGCACCTTACAGTTAATTCTTGGAAAGCTGATATCGAAAGTATGCATGAAAATTTCCATAAACAACGTGAATTTTTTTTCCAAAGAGTCTGCACTCCACACAGGGTCCCAGATAGCCGAGCTCAAGCATTGTAAAAAGAACGCTTGCTGATTCACACTAAAAATCCTCTTTTTTTCGAAAATGACGGGAGATCTCTGTGACATTGTGTCGGACGGGATGGATATGTCAAGAAGCAGAGAACAGTGATCCGAGAGACCACTGTCCATAACATTGTATGAAAATAAACCTTTTGGGAGATTGGTTACAATAAGGTCTATTGCTGTCGACGAGACGGAAGTGATTCTTGTTGCTTCAGAGTTCCACTACATGAAGACCGTAAGAGTCAAATAGGTCAGATAGTTTCGTTTTGCTAGTACTATTACACAGAAAGTTGACATTGAAGTCACCACAAATAATAATTCTGCCTGATTTACTATTTTTTGACATAGCTAATAAAATGATCTCTTCTAGCTTCACAATGAATTGCTCGATGTTTGCACTCGGAGATCGGTAGACTGATATTAGTATGATATATATATATATATATATATATATATATATATATATATATACATATATGTATATATATATATATATATATATATATATATATATATATATATATATTTACCCATATTCATATATGAATATATTGACTTCAAACCGGAATCCTCCACCCATAATTACAGTGCTGGACGTACAGAGTAGTTCTATTGTATAAACCTATGGTAAAGTTAACTTATAATAACCTAACTCAATAATGCAATTCATTTCCATCGCACTATCTCTCGTCCACGCACGAAGCTGACAACGTGCGTGACATAGGAAACTGCTTATCTCCAGTACAAGCTAGGCCTATCTCTTCCACATGGTCTATATTGTGCATCATATCAGTTTCCACAGCCGTTTTTAAATCTGTGGTTGATGCTTGTCAAGATAATACATTGACGTACTAGCATGGATTAAAAATTCGATGTAGAGAGTAATTCATTTTACAATAACAGAATGTATGTTTGTATATATATATATATATATATATATATATATATATATATATATATATATATATATATATATATATATATATATATATATATATATATATATATATATATATATATATATATATATATATATATATATATATATTATATATATATATATATATATATATATATATATATATATATATATATATATATATATATATATATATATATATATATATATATATATATATATATATATATATATATATATATATATGTATATATATATATATATATATATATATATATATATATATATATATATATATATATATATATATAATATATATATATATATATATATATATATATATATATATATATATATATATATATATATATATATATATATATATATGTATATGGATATATATATATATATATATATATATATATTTATATATATATATATATATGATATATATATGTATATATATATATATATATATATATATATTTAATATATATATATATATTCATAGTTTATATATATATATATATATTCATATATATATATATATATATATATATATATATATATATATATATATATATATATATATATACATATATATAAGAGAGAGAGAGAGACAGAGAGATTCAATCCAATATAATAACTAGTCAAACGCGAAATATGCGTTGTAAGATGAGCGAGATATCTCAATAAGGTATAAAAGTCCTTGAAGTAGTTCTACCCTTGCTACTTTATCGACTCTGGTATTCTACACACCTTGATATCTGAATAAACTATCAAAGTCGTTAAAGTAGTTCTACTCAATTGTCACTTCATTGACTCTGGTGTTCTACACACCTTGACGCATATAAAAAATACTTCATTGTTGGTCAACTCTTGAATCTAGAAAGCAGTGAATCTCGACAACTTAATTCTGTCACAATTTTTATGATATATTTTATGAATATTTTCAGTCATTTTATTTTTTTTCTTCAAAACGACTGATCAGAATTGCTTAATAAATTGTAATAATGTGTAAAATCCATGTATACACATTTAGAGAGAATTTCATTCCATTTGGAGAGATTTTATTTTTCAACATTTTCTGCCCAGCCAAATCTTATGGGGTTTTTAGAAACTTTGAGATGATGATTCTCAAAATCGGTCCAACCGATTCATCCCAAAAACTATACAGTTCTAAGTTGGATGAGTTTCCGTGTACAAAAAAAGTTTCATGTTGATCAGTCAACCCTTGCGACCTGTGGAGTGCTTACAAAAAAAAAAAAAAAAAAAAAAAAAAAAAAAAAAAAACACACAGACAAAGCCCTATAAGAGTGTGATGGAGACTTCGCTACGCTCATCAATAATAATCATCATTGGATTCGAATAACCAGATGTTGAGTTTAGGTTTCCTTCAGAATGTTGAAATAGTTATTTACATATATGTACGAGAACTTGATGAGCGCTAAACTTTAAGATCGTCTTGTACCAGGGCCCAGATTCACAAAAGGTCATAACTTTGATCCGGCTCAAAGTAATGACAATTTCTAGAGATAATACCATATTTGATCTATTATTTTTGATTATTTAATTTCAATAAATAATAGATTGATGATAATAGTGGATTTAATCAAAAATTAAGATCAAAAAATCAAAAATAATAGATCAAATATGGTATTATCTCTAGAAATTTTTGTAACTTTGAGCCGGATCAAAGTTATGACCTTTTGTGAATCTGGGCCCAGGTGTATGTTTTTTCATGAAAAAACGAAATGTACAATTAAATTCTAGTAATGAGTTGGAAACCAGAATGAAAATATCTTGGAAAATATAAGTAGGCTACAGGGTCTACTTTTATTATAAGAATTGCACATTTCTTTGCTAAGTTCAAATTAACATCACATTTTTATTTCATTTGGTCTTTCACATTTCATTACAACCTACTGTTGATAATAATCATCTTTTCTCAAGTCATTATCATTGTACATTTGAGACGCTTTCACGAAAAATTAAAATGTATCAATTAGGCTTATCATTTCATCAAGTTGAAAAATATGATTCCATAATAACAATAAATAGATAACATACCATTCAATTAACGCCTAATGACCTATTCAATATTTCGTTTTATTGATCCTTATTACGTGATATTGTATTCTTATACTCGAAAATATTGAATAATTTATACAACGAATGTATGAACGAAAATAGAATCGTAATTTGAGTTTGACTGTTGTTGCATAACTCACTATAACTTGGTACTTTTGTTCCACATGGCACAATCAGAATAATGTCGATACAAAAGTAAATCGATGGTTCTCATTTTCATATTGACGAAGTTGCGTGTGCTAGATGTGACAAAGTAGAAGAGTGGAGTGAGAAAATGTCCATAATCATTATTCACATCGACGAGCCCACACTTGTTATGTCTAGGGATAACAAGGAATATATATTGACAATAATACGCACACATAAACTTCTTAATAATAATATATTCTGAGATTTACACACAGTTCACATTTCAAAGTGTAAAATTACAAATACTATTTGTATTAACACAGATTGCTTATACCAAGATGCTACCCTTAACTCTCGCGCACACACAATGTCCATGCTATTGGCGCGCACACTTTACCCTGAAAAACGAACTGTAAAAAGCTCTAACAATAGGCTAGCTAGCCTGCCGCCTAAGGCCTAAATAATCTACCTTCTTTACGACAAATATTGACTCTAAATGGGATAATGTAATGGAAGTGAGAAGCACTCAACATAATAATATTAGTAACATAATAACTATATCTACTGCTAATAGGCCTACATATGTCATGTTAGGTGAGGCCTAACACATTTATTCCAATAGGTCTCCTATAATTCATATCATTTTAGAATTTCATTACCACATGATTATTTTGTTTCGGAAAATTTCATTCTATGTGAGAAAATTCATCTGATAATTTTTATTTTGACAGTTACGATACTTCGAATTAATCGAACAATTTTGAAAAGTAAGTCGAACCAGTTTTGTTTATACTGACTATTAACATTTTTTCTGGTATGATAAGGTAATACGTAATAGATTAGACTATACCAACATTTTGAGGAATTATAATTGACCTTATGAAATTGAATTGAAATATGATAATATATTCAATCCCTTTTGCGACCCAAATACGAGTTATTTGATATTGGGTGATTTGGTAGTTTTGTGGGATCGTTGCGACGAAATCACCCAATATCAAATACCGCTTTCAAATATGACTTTAATTTCATTCAGATTCAACTATTCGAAAAAATCAAGTGGTTCATCAACCTTTGACTTCTTGGGTTGGATTGGGTTGGGTTAGATTGGGTTGGGTTGGGTTGGGTTGGGTTTTTTTTTTGTTTTTTTTTGGGGGGGGGTTGGTTTGGGTATAACACATGAGCAACTTTACGGAATTGCGAACGTCATTCATAGCCTTGTAATCACCTTGTTTATGTTTTAGAGAGACATTTTCACATTTTCAAGTATGAAGTTGATATTATTAAAAACTGAAGTCAGATTGACCTGTTTTTTGAACTGGAAAATGTGTTTAAATAAGCAAACTATATTTATATTTGTGTGTAAACAAATTATTTCAATCATTGCTTGGGAAATTTAAGGAAACTATAGTGTAAACAAATGGAATTTTTTGTTGTTGATAATTTGAGAATATATATATATATACTCTCACTCTTGATACTTTCAAATTGTTAGCTCTTGAACAAAAATCCTCCAATATAATTAAGAACTTCTATGTACATTTGAATCTCCTAGTTATTAAGCTAGTATATAAGCTATAATACATATAAGCTATAAGTATATAAGCTATTATATTTATCTGTGTCCTCGCGTATTAGAATTTTGATATCTCATACCTTTCAAAAGTTATCACCAAGAAACTGATATTTCGATAAATCGACTCACATGAACTCTTCAAACATCACCGGTCAACTAATCTTGAACTTTAAAGCTCGTTATTTGTCGATTCTCATCATTCTTATCCTTTATGAATAAGAAAGAATGTTATTCTTTTGCATCTCAAAACCTATTCAAGCAATTTCAATGGAATTTCCATCATACCTTCATTAATCTTGTATGTATATATATAATCCTTCAGGATATTTTATAAGGTACTAATAATAAATATGTTATGTTTATAACAGTACCGTGCTTAAAAATATTGTTGAAATAAACGTGAGAATTCACTTGAGGTGAAAAAATGATCATTTACCAATTGTGAACACAATCAAAATTACCCTGAAGGATTATATGGATAATACTTTGATATATAAGATAGGCCCCTACCAAAATCTAGTTGAACTAGCATCTTCCAAAATTTGGCCAATTTTACATGTTGATTTTCATGCTCTGGTTCCCTCAGTGAAAACAACGTAAAGTTAAAATGTGATATTTTCAATCTGTTAAATGTAAAGATATTGCGAATTTGTATATTTCAATTCATTATATCGTGAAATCTATAGGCCTATGCTTTTTTAAAAATCAGTACTGTATTAGAAGGAGACGTTTCAAACTTCATTGTTGTGCAAGATTCACTCTAAACTGAAACTATATTCACTTAATTGCACTGAGACGAGGGGACGAGTGGCTAGCCCACTGAACCGTCATTCAGGAGATCGGGATTTGATCTCCGCCATGGTTGACTATCCTGAAAGTTTTTTTTTTCGAAGTTTCCCTCTGTCATTCAGGTCAATACTAGAATGGTTCCTTAACAAAAGGCCACGACCGACTCCTTCCCACTTTTCAAAATGACCTAATCAAATATAATCTCTCATCTCATCATCCCACCATATCATATATAGGCCTATCATTAACCGATGCCAATAGATCTTAGTCTTAGTAAAGTGGGTCGTTAAACCTAATATAAATGAAAACAAAATCACTCAATCGTGCACCCTAGACTGAAATTCATCCAACTATCTGGCGATTCATGAAAGTCTTGGCAAACGATACGCGATCTGTTTAACAGAACTGTGTCCGATTCTTAATACGACCAACATAGATTTGTTTATCAACTGTTTTTGATAGTAAAACCACACTTTCTTAACAGTTCTTTCACAACAGCTGGGCAGTGATGTATGGCACATTAGTTTTAATGATAGGCGTCGCCGACGTCGGTACACAATACGCATAGCGTCATATTATGGGCAGGGCTGGGCGTCGTGGCGCAGCGGGTTGCAGTCTTGGACATTTGCAGGCGTTACTATGCCGGCTGCTGGCCGTATATACAGGCACATGTTGTCGCTAGCTTGTTAAAAAAGCAATAACCTTTCAATAAAACAGTATTCTGTTGTATGCCTTACGATTGCAATAAAATTGCATCTCTATAATTGCACTCAAAATAAATGTAATATGATTTGCTTGGTATTTGTCTTTCTAGTCTCGATTTCGACGGAGGAATACTTGTACTCACGATTTTTGGGAAATATAAGTTTTCTTTTTTATGTTATGTCAGTTGACTAATTAAGCCATGCTACGTCTTGGATGAACCGTTCAATGAATCACACAGCATGTTGCTCCACTGGTGACATTTAATAAGTGACTTAATTAATAATTTTCTATTTATTTGATAATATGTAGATTAAATATGTTGATAATATGACATGTAATATTTATATGTGTCATTGTACATATTATATTCATTTGAATAATTTTGAATAACTTTTTGACACAAATTGTGGACAGTAGTTTTTTTATCGACATCATAATCTTGATATACAATCATTGTTTCCCAATTGAGGCTATGGAGAGGAATTAATAAGACCGTTTAGAAGTGGTCTTGGTTTTCGTGAACTTCGAGGAGATCTTGTCGTAAAAAAATAAATAAAAAGGAACATATTGTTGTCCGATCATCACAACAGTATGTTACATGAATTGAGAGAATTTATTCACAAAATATAACAAATCAAATGTTAAGCATTTTTTTATAGTTCTGGAAAATTTTGATTTTACACCCCATTTATTCTCAAATAACCTTCAATTTTTTTAAAACACATTTTATGTTTGTTTATTGAATGATTTTATTTTCATTCTCGTACTATCGGCAATTAATTGGATTTGTATTGTTGAATTGGATGATTTCTTGATAAAAAAGATCTAATCAAATTCATCGAAAATACTTTTTAATTTCAAGTTAGGTAGCTGTAATGTTAAATGAAATTTACAGTTAAGAAATTTAAGTTGTTCCAAGTGTACGACCTTCTCGCCTACGAGTTGATCAGGAGTACCAGCCTACTCTCATCTAACAACACATTTTGTTTGCTACTTCTAAGGTTAGAGGTTGTACAACATTGACAATCCACCATGTGAACTGTTGGAAACCACTTCGGTTCCCGATAGGAATAATTCCACAAGATAAGGTTATACTAGATTAGTCAATACGGTAATCATATACTGGTATATGTGATGTCCCAATAACCATTTCATATCTTATACGCTATTTATAAGTATTTATTTTCTACGTGCACGTTGTATTTGCTCCAAGTACTTCGATTCTCACACGTGATAAACATTTCGTCCACATCGAGAAGAAAAACAAAGACATTATTCGATGGGCTCAAGTCAAACTTTAGACTTTACAGAATAACTGTGAATCGATATCGAATTTATTTTATGGACCAACTCTGTATAATTATAGGCAATACGAATTTTTTTAGACTACAGACAATAATATATCAATATATAATATGTGATAGTATATGTATGTATTCAGTTATATTATCACTGGTGGCCCTTAGCGTTATCTTGTCCAATGCGTAACCTGATTACTAACTAGTATTAAGTCAACTTTTGTAGTCCGTTTCACATCTTATCTCAGTGTTCCAAGTTGACATTATCAAACTGTATGTTTGTAGATTAGAGTTTTGCAAATAACAACTAATGTCTACTAATATATGGCTAGTTTGTAACCAAATACAACATCCTACATACTGTAGTCAGGATATTCCAGCCATTAATTTAATCATAGTTCGTGTTGGTAAGAATATATTATACTTACCTGTATATAAAATAGTGAATATTTCACCAGAATATAAAAACAAATTGATTACATTTCTTGCTTCCGTTGAAGGAATGTTGGGAGCATTTTTTTTTCAATCGCACCAACAAATTCTGTTCTTAATACGAATTTCAAAAGCAATAATAATGATAATAGTAATAGATTTTATTCAGTTCAACATTTAGAAAATATTATTGAATAAATCAATGTAGTACAGTAAAAAATAAAAAATGTATAAAAGGTAGAATTTATTGGAGTTAATTCAATTGACTCTTAGACAAAAGTCACTGAAGCTTCCTGCAATTTATATGTATACAATTCTAACACCTTTCAATTTGTATATAAGCATACCATAGTTATCAGAGAACCTGAAACTTTTAGAACCTGAAACTTGAAACTTTTCTAGAAAAAGTTGAAAACTTTTCTAGAACCTGAAACTTTTCAGCTTTTGTTTCACATTTCATTTTTTTTTCAAATCGAAGCATTTATGAATATGGATTAGTTAATTCAACTTCACAATGAATAAATATCATGACATGATGAGTGTCATATCTCGTTAACATTATACTGTACTACATATTTTAGATAAAATATAATCAGCACCGGCGTATTGTATAGGCGGTGAGTGCATGACCACTATACGAGAGGTCAGTTTGGTTCATTGGTCTTGACTGTATACTTTGTAAATATAATATACAGTATAGTAAATGCCGTACCACGTATAGTATTTGACTTTCAAAAATGATTTAATTCAATAATTTAACGACATTTTTCAATACTATAAACACTGATTTATTACAGGTGATCGACATATTTTTATTTATTGATAGACTTGGATTTCTCGATAATATTTCAAAGTCATCTCTGAAAAAATGCATTGTCAAATACGTGAGTATTCGAATTAAATCAGAACCAATAACTCAATTGTCACGAATGTCAATACATATGCGCAGAAGTGCGACATATTTGTGTGTTTCGCGCAAGCTAGTAGCTATTTGCTTCAGGTGTTTTATAATGTTGCCTCGTGTGCCTCTGTGAGATGGTAAAACACAATCTCTTCGGACACTATGATGTAAAACTGGGTCACGAGTTAAGAAACATTGATTTACAGCCGCGGAGTACAAACTTCCACGTATAGTACTACGATGTTAACGAGGATACAGCAAAACCACCCTAACTCTCTAGCGAATTCGAGTCATATCATTTTATAGATTATGATTGAATATGAATAGATATTTTATAACATGCTTAATGTCGTGAAAAGTTTGTCCAAGTTAAAGTACGATAATCAAAGCAAACCGCCTGTATGTGAGTGTAATATCTTGGATAGAAATTTTGAAGATCGTATGTTTTCAAATACTCGTAAATCTATATCTAACCGCGCAATGTAGATAATAAAACCAAAAAAACATAAATAAATAAGTCGTGAAACCATAATAATTTTTGGACGATTGGAAGAGAATTATATTCAGGAGTATATATACTTCTTCATTCGATTTTGGTTCGATTAAACTGGATTCAATAATAGTATAATAGTTGTGTGAAAGACATACTGGTATACCGCAAGTTTCAAAAAGATGCGTATGTAACAGTCACCAACTGTTTAATTATTTATATTTCAATTTACCATTATCATAATTTAGTATTATTTCACTTTATTCTGTTAGTTTTAGCTCATTGCCTGTTCTCAATACTGTTTCGCACATTTCAGTATTTCACGTCCCGTTAGCTTTGCCTTTTCTAAAATCATACCTCTACTGTAAATAGGTCACTGATGCCCTCAGCCTAGTATAGCCCTCCCTTTTTGACCAATAGGATAGTATAGTGATTTCGCGGGTCTTCAACTCGCGAATCACAACCCTTCTTCGTCTTTTTACTGTTATGTTTGTTTTTGACCACCCCCCTTAGAATAGTTTATAAATAAGTGTGCGAACGGTATTTAGACAGAGAGTTACACAGAGAGTTACAGAGAGTTACAGAGAGTTACAGAGAGTTACAGAGAGAGTTACAGAGAGTTACATAGAGTTACAGAGAGAGACAAGCAAGATAAGTTAGAGAATAGAATGTAAGAGTTGTGGGAGATGAGCTGCTGAGTTCGAGATGTAAATGTAAGTTGTATCATGAGTATTATTATTATCATTATGTATTAGCTTAGATTTTAGGTTATAATAAACTATGCTTAATTTTGAATAGATTTGTCCCTATGTATATTTCCTTCTTGCATTCCCCCTTCCGCTTCACAGCAAGAACCCATTTTAAACCAGTGTGTCCCAGGTTCGAACCCTGGTGGTGACAGCAACCAACAAGAGGCCCAAACGTTATATTGGTGACAGCGGTGGGATTATCATTGATCATTCCTAATAACTTCATTAATCAATTCTAACATAATATTCACTTCGATTCTCGTGTTGTATTTTTTCTTAATTTGTTTTAATGTCTCATCCTTATCATTTCCATGTGTGCATAGAGCAATGTCTGTTCAAAATTATGGCATAGTTTATTTAGTTATAGTTAGTTAGCTTAGCCCGCCGAAACATGTGCGCTATGTTTCTTAGTTAGAAATTAGATTTAGAGTTCCTAGTGTATTATGGTTTTACTTTAGATCTTGCAAGACTAACGCTACGTCACGGCGATAACGTTATTCCCTTGTTAGAGGATAGGTTAGTTAATCATAGAAAATTGTATACTGTAAATAAAAATCAACATGTATGTACCGGTAATGTAAATGTAACGCAACGACCTTCAACAGTCGTCCCCGTTAGCGCGCTAGGCCACTCGACGCTTAGTTTACCGACAGGGACACCTGCGGCCCTACACAGGGTTATCTCTCACGAGAACGTTAACTTTACCTCCACCCTCCCTCACGGGAACGTCTTCACCAAGACAACCCCTAGTTTAAGTATCTCTCCCGAGAGAAGCTCCCCCGAGCTACCTATTCATACTCAGCCTAATATTAGTTCACCTAGTAATAAGATTCCCGCGGCGGCTAGTAACACCACCGGACCGGAAGTTGAGACTAGGGTACGCCTGACAAGGACCAACGTTATCCCGGCTCGCTCCGAAGTTCTGTGTGGAGGTTATCTGTCCAGAAGGATAGGTTTAAGAAGTGGCACGGAGTACGGACCTATGTTAGTCATAGCTAAGCCTACTCCCGTTACTTTTCGAGTACGCGATATTCAAAGTGGTAAGGAACATAAATGTCATGCTAACCGCCTGAAGTTATATGAGGCATTCAATCCAGAAGATGAGAGTGAAGATGAAGTAGATGAGGACGAACTAAATGCACTTAGGCCTACCGATGATAATCATGATGATAACTCCGACATGAGTGATAAATGTGATGCACTAACAAACAAACCATTCACGTATGATGACCGTGAACATGTTCGATTTGTTACATCTGAATTAAATAGGTTCACAATACCAAATGATTCTACCACACATTCACCGGGGTTGAATTCTGAACTCATCACCACTAGAGCATTAGTTCACACGCCACATACCGCGCCAAAATCACTTTCCACACCTGTTTCGCGCCCTTATAACACACGCCGTGAACAAGTCCAAGCCTCTTTAGATGCTATTGTCGAAGTCGAAGAAATTCCACCCCCTATTACACCTGAGTCAACGACCAGTGCGTCAGAAGCCAACGACTCTAACCTGTGTATACCTACCCATTCTCTTGATGCTACCTGGCCTACGTTAAACGACAGTCACAAGACAGGTGTTCGATCCCGCCAAACTCGATATAGTTTAAGAAAGCAATCTCCTGTTAATTATAAGATTTAGAGGCTAGTAATCAATAAATTGTCATTACATATTGATAATCATCGATTAGTATAAGTTATTCAATAAGTGTATAGTACTGTTAAATAGTAGTTTAGTTATAGGCCCTGTAAATGTCATTGTTATGTACTGTACATATTCAGAATAATTTTTTTGTTAGCGGTAGTTTCATACTTCTGATAGATAGGACATACAATAGAGTCCAACTTCGACGTTTCAACCGTAAGATTAGCTTGGTCACAAAGAGTGATTTGGTTTAGACTTGTGTTTTCAATTATAGGTTTTTTTAAGTTCAATCAGCGATAGTAACGAGGTTCCCCATTAATTGTGTGTATAATAATTACTAGTTTTCATTCTACATTCTGAACGAGTTGTGAAGGCATTGCCTATTGATAAAAGCTAGTCTAGGAAGTGTAAATTCGTTGACTCGCAGGCTCATGATGGACATGTGAATGCAAGGTTGCCGAAGGGAGATAAGTCGCACTATGATCATGACACAGTGATTGACAGTCTCTCAACATATTTTAGCTGCCAAATTAAGGGCCAGAAGTCACATCGTTTCGTGAGAAGATGGAGAAAGATGCTTTCTATGCACAATGGTGGTTGGAGTCCTCGTTCTTTGTTGAAGGAGTTATTTTTCTCACAGAGAGCTTATTCCATAACCTATCCCAATATCTTGTTGACCGGATACTTCCTGGAACCTGTAAATATGATTGATACATTCCATAAAACACTATTCACCGTTGCTTTCCCTAGACCTAAGTAGCTGTACATGTTGACACTTCAATAATACTATACCCTTTTCTTGGAAAGATGGAGATGTACAGTCCTTGTCTATAATCCTTCCAATTTGTCGTTTCGATGACAGGTAGTTTGAAACTAACAAGTGTATTTCTTGAAACCCCGTTAGTCTATTGTTGCTACCCTCTGTTTGTCCTATTAAAAAAAAAAAAAACACCTGGAGTCAATGAGCAGCACGTGCATGGTATTCATTGGCAACTAACAATCCCTTGCTTATGGACATAAAAGAAATGTTATCTCAATAAGAATTTGCAATTTTTTAATTATACAATCATTGAGACTGAAACTTCCAGTGGTCAGTATGAAGCGCTAACTTGAATTCGAATGCACCGCATTTTTCTTGTGGTGATAGTAATTATTTTTGGTTGATTAATTTTGTTCAATTAGAGAATAATAGATGCGACTAAGTGTGTCATTCAAAATTAATGCATAGTTCATAATGTCCATAAGTCGATACTATTAGCGCTAAAAAAAAAAAAAAAAAAAAAAAAAAAAAAAAAAAAAAAAAACATATATTGTACCTATTGATGAATGTTAACGTAAAATCAAATGCGGACGTATGATTGTGAAACGAGAGAGAGGAGAGAGCGGAGCCATGAGCAGTCGAAGACCGAAGAATTGGACGACCCTACCCCTAAAGGATGCGTACCCCGTTCCACGACGCCGACCGTGATCTCCGGACATCGAGATCTCACGTGTCTTCTGGAGACCACTGACAGTTGATGGTCACCTCCTCCCTCCCCCGCTGTGTTCCTCGCCAGTTATGGAACCAACGCTTCATGCCAATCATGCCGACCTGTGGACATCTCGCCCTTGTGGTCGACGTCGCATCAAGTTAAGTTTTTGTACATAGTTATAAGTTGAGTTAAAGTCAAGCATACAAATAAGAACTCTGTTTTTCACTTGTGAATATCTTGTTGGATAATTAGTCAATTCAGTTATTATGAGTTGATAGGAAATGAACACTGGTTCGATTAGGCTCATGGGTGACTCATGTCACCTCACTAATAAGTATTACTTTATCGAAGTTAGTTAAATGTTCAGGCTAGTTTTCTTTTGATTCAATTATTGTCTCGTCATACTGAAGTATAATTTCTCATCAAAATGTATTAGTTTCTTAGTTAATTAATCAGTTGTAACTTGTAAATAGCGTCTTGTATCTTATTGTATCGGTGATCTGCCTGAATTTTGTCTTTTAGAACTGATGCATCCCTGAGGTCAGCGATCTGCATCTGCGAACATCACCACCTAACCTACAAGGAGCCACACAGAAAAACGGGACTTCTCGGGACGAAAAGCAAACTAGGCCAAATAGAATACAACAGATTCCAAATGTACCTGGTTCGTCGTCGAGGCACCAAAGTCCGTAGCGTGTGTTCCAAGAAATAGAGAATACGGTGACGTGATTAGTAGTGGAGTAGACTCGTTTGATTCAGTGGTTGTATCATTCTAATCGAATCCAATTGTTATACAAACGGAGGGAGAATATTATTTCATTGTGGATAACTTGTACTTCAATATATCGGACAGCTATTTATGATTCAGCGTGTAATTCTAATTAACATGAATGAACTATGCTTCGTCAAGATGGAAATTCGTATTATACTTTTATTTATCCTATTTTAAGTGACAATTGATGTTTGTTATTATGTTTTTGTATTATGTTCTATGTTTGAGTAATTCATGTGAGCTGTTGAACTTATGTTATCTTTCTCACTGATTTGATATCAAATGTTTTGTCACATATGCAGAAATGGTACACTAAACTTCTCATATGTTATACACACTATCATATTTTTTGTTAATAAAGGAAGATTATCTCTTCAGAGAGATAATCTCCTTTGGAAAAGGAGAGGATGATGTAACAGTCACCAACTGTTTAATTATTTATATTTCAATTTACCATTATCATAATTTAGTATTATTTCACTTTATTCTGTTAGTTTTAGCTCATTGCCTGTTCTCAATACTGTTTCGCACATTTCAGTATTTCACGTCCCGTTAGCTTTGCCTTTTCTAAAATCATACCTCTACTGTAAATAGGTCACTGATGCCCTCAGCCTAGTATAGCCCTCCCTTTTTGACCAATAGGATAGTATAGTGATTTCGCGGGTCTTCAACTCGCGAATCACAACCCTTCTTCGTCTTTTTACTGTTATGTTTGTTTTTGACCACCCCCCTTAGAATAGTTTATAAATAAGTGTGCGAACGGTATTTAGACAGAGAGTTACACAGAGAGTTACAGAGAGTTACAGAGAGTTACAGAGAGTTACAGAGAGAGTTACAGAGAGTTACATAGAGTTACAGAGAGAGACAAGCAAGATAAGTTAGAGAATAGAATGTAAGAGTTGTGGGAGATGAGCTGCTGAGTTCGAGATGTAAATGTAAGTTGTATCATGAGTATTATTATTATCATTATGTATTAGCTTAGATTTTAGGTTATAATAAACTATGCTTAATTTTGAATAGATTTGTCCCTATGTATATTTCCTTCTTGCATTCCCCCTTCCGCTTCACAGCAAGAACCCATTTTAAACCAGTGTGTCCCAGGTTCGAACCCTGGTGGTGACAGCAACCAACAAGAGGCCCAAACGTTATACGTATTAGGAAAACATTCAAGGTTTCTAACAAATGTATCATTCAATGATTGTATATCCTCATTCGCAAAGGTAAATTCATAATTATCTGCACTTATATAAAAAATATATTCATAAACAAAAGGATTTTGTAACAAATAACTCAATTTCTACTCATTAATTACGACCCAATGATTTTTAAAGTAAAATGTTGGTAATGCCGTTAATTTTTAATCATCACAATTCAATCTTTGTCATACTATTTGAACATTGATATGGAAAATGAAACACAATGACCGTTTTTGATTTTGAAATCATTAGTATTATGTAATTATTATAGCTGAGCATTCAAACTAGATATCTGATAGCTGGGTCTATCAAGTCGTCAAACTCAAAGCTGTGTAAAGAATTTGAAAATATTAGTACTATGATATCGTATGAAAACTACACCAATTTGATTAAATATATATTTCAGTTCTGACATAAAATATTACGACTGTTTTACTGTCTCGTAACCACTCTTCTAGTTCTACCTATAGCACTCTAAAGCAAAAAGGATTGAACAAACATTCAGAAGTAAAATCTTATTTGAATTTCGGTATTGATTTCAAGTTTGAAATTGCTGAAAGTCTGCTAATCGGAAATTGATGGAGACATATCTCATGAACGTATAGGCCTATGTAACCGGATATTAAAAAGTAAATAATGAGACCGTGGAACCAAGTTCGAGTATACGATGTTCGACATTTTGCTACAGGACAGCTTGCCAAGCAAGATCTTTTGAAGAAAATTACAAAATAATTTCGCCAGGCTGTATTGGGTTGTTGGGACAACGCGCCAGCCACGTGAATAATAGGGTGGACAATGCGCCAAGCGTGAGAATAGATTGCAACGTGCGATGTTGAGTGACAATTGGTCCACAAATAGATCAAAATCATACCTTCATCAAACTCATGCATTCTCAATTATCCTTAAACTACTGTGCTACCGTACTTGTTCAAATAATGACAATTTATATAATTTATTTGCATCCCTTCAATTGGTGTGTGTGTAGGGGGGGGGGGGGGGAGGAAAGTGAACGAAAAATTGAATCGACGGTCATAGTATTTGAATATTTATTCACCCATTTATGTATCCATTGGAACCTAATCAAACTTGAAATCACCCTGAGATGATTGTTATTTTCATATATATTTATATGTACATACATATATATATATATATATATATATATATATATATATATATATATATATATATATATATATATATATATATATATATATTCATATATATATATATATATATATATATATATATATATATATATATATATATATATATATATATATATATATATATATATATATATATATATATATATATATATATATATATATATATATATATATATATATATATATATATATATATATATATATATATATATATATATATATGTATATATATATACATATATATATATATATATATATATATATATATATATATATATATATATATACATATATATATATATATATATATATATATATATATATACATATATATATATATATATACATATATATATATAAATATATATATATATATATATATATATATATATATATATATATATTTATAGTATCATTAAAAGTGATTCCTTGATCCATATTTATGTGATTAAATGAATTTCAGGTATATAAAGTTTAATTAGTATTTATTTCAAAATAATTGAATGAATATAACCTAACGTTTTGGTGTGGTTGCACACACCCTGATCACAGGCAATACACAATGAACTTATCTATCAAAAAATTCGATGCTAAAGCCAAAACAAGAAGTTCTTGTTTTGGCTTTTGCATCGAATTTTTGGATAGATAAGTTCATTGTGTATTGCCTGTGAACAGGCTGTGTGCAATGACACCAAAACGTTATAGGCTATATTTATTCATTTATTTTCAAATAAATTCCAATTAAACTTGATATACCTGAAATTCATTCAATCACATATTTATTCATATATATATATATATATATATATATATATATATATATATATATATATATATATATATATATATATATATAGATATATGTATATATAATATACATAAATATATATATATATATAAATATATTTATATATATATATATATATTGAATATATATATACATATATATACATATATAAATATATATACATATATATGGTTTTATGAGTTCTTGGGTTATGCCACGTGTTGTTGATGACGGAGATCGACGTTTCGAAGGAATTTCATCCCTCATCTTCAGGAGTCTTGCCGTGACGAATATCAGTAATCGATTGCTTCGATTCGATTGCTGATGTTCGTCACGGCAAGACTCCTGAAGATGAGGGATGAAATTCCTTCGAAACGTCGATCTCCGTCATCAACAACACGTGGCATAACCGAAGAACTCATAAAACCATATATATGTATATATATATATATATATATATATATATATATATATATATATATATATATATATATATATATACATATATATATATATATATATATATATATATATATATATAGATATATATATATATATATACATACATATATATATATATATATGAATAAATATACAATATATATATATATATATATATATATATATATATATATATATATAATGAATATATATATATATACATATACATATATATATAAATATATATATATATATATATATATATATATATATATATATATATATATACATATATATATATATATATATATATATATATATATATATATATATATATTTACTGAGTCGAGTGGTTGAGTGATCGAGTGGCTAGCACACTGAACCGTCATTCAGGAGACCGGGGTTCGATTTCCGCCCTGGTTGTCATTCAGGTGAATACTAGGATGGTTCCCTTACACCAGGCTAGGACCGACTC
>OZ023328.1:19462810-19500310 GCA_964007535.1 Brachyptera risi
TGTGTGTGATGAAATGATGAGTGCTATGGGCGCGAGATCGAGACCCGTGTAGTCCTTCTGGGCTCATTTTGCTTGTCACTGATGTATTACACGTTACACAGACGTCATCAGTTTGGGGGCAATGGGGAGCGAGAAGGGCCAAGGGGGTGAACTGGGGACGAGGAGGACCTAGGGGGAGGGGCGGACTGGGGACGACGTCGTGAACGATGACAGTGTCGGTGACAGCTGTGCACACTGTCGTCGCACGCAAAATACCTGTCGTATATAGAATAAGATCAATGCAAATATAATTATAGATGTATTCTCATGGCAAGGTCAAGACAATATTATCTAGCGTTCGTTCTAGCGAGAGCCAGAATCAATAACGGGTCCCATGCACGGAACTGTACAAACTCTCGGGACACGAACGAATTAGCTCATATTTACTGCCATTTATGGTTTATACATGACCTACATTAATAATAGCCATTTCATTTTGATAGAAGTGTACATTTATGCAGAGAATAGAAAATAGTTTGAAAAGAAAAGAAAATAGAAAAGAAAAGTGTAAGGGTAGCCTGGGTGGTAGGTGTGGTAACCGAGAGAGGTAAGAAAAGAAATGATTGCGGTATAGAAAAGGGGTTGGGGAAAATGCTAGAATGCGAAAAAATAGCTGTGAGAAAAGGACGCAATGGTTGTAGCCAATGGGAAAAGAGAAACGGGAAAAACTTTCTTTAGACGAGTGAGTGATGGATTTTCACGTAACGTTTTCAGAACGTGGTAAGACGGAGCGAACATTTTCTCAACCAAATCACACAGTTTATAGATTATAAATATCGCATAGAACCTAGTTTTTTATGTGTGAATCGTGTGCATGTATGCATGATAAATTGATAGCTCAAATTTGAATAATTGCTATTGTGAATTGATGTTACCAATGGTTTTATTAATCGTATTTCTTTTTTACGATAACGTTAGTACAATGCAATTGATAATGACATTCATTGTATTCATAACTATGAATAATACATCACTGGAGCATTGATTTGACACATCACTGGAGCATTGATTTGACTGCAGTTTCATTACAATCCGAAGAGGCATGTCATCTCATTCTAGATGGCGTATACCACTTCTAGATTTGATTTAGTGTTCAGGGAAAACAAGTATCCGATTTTATAATTTCAAATGTTTCACTGTTATGAATCCTAATAAGCTGAATCACAGATATCTGAAAATTATTCTAGAACTACTTTCGATGCAGAAAAAAAAACCGGACGTTGTTTGATGAAGTCTATTATTCTCACCAATTATGATGTAAACAGTTATTCAAATTCAATTTTTATCAATTTTCATAAATAAATGAACGTACTTTATATTTATAGGCTTCTGTCAAGTAACAAATCACCAACAATAGTTACCATGGCAATACAGCGAACTGGTGAACTACCAAACATTCTGACTCATTTGGTCCATTTCAACTGGTGGACATTGTGGTTTATCTCTTTCAACAATGGGTGACGTCACTTGACAGATTCCTATACATTACTTCTACTTTTAAAACGTATTTTTGAAATATGTTGGTGAATAAGTTGATTGAGAATGTGTTGGTCTCTTCAAAAAATCACGATTGGAAAGAACCACTCAAGAGCTACCGCAATATCATTTTCCTCTCCAACGGGCAGAGATGTGACACGGCTGTGCTAGGCACTGCGACCTATTTCGACTTGTCATAATGTCGCTCACAGCTAACGTACAAGGAAAATGATATGCTATATGCGAATGTCTTTGAAATTTCTCTGAATTTCTATTTCAAGGAGAAACTTTGAGATAATTCTTATTCACATCCTTTTAATCATCATAATTGTATCTCAACGAACATATTTTCACCATTTTTCAATACAGAATTAGGTTAAAACTTTAAGGAACAAATAAGAACTTTAAGAGAATTTTAATTTCTCAGTATTTTTTACCCTCATTTTATTGAAAGAACGGACATTTTTCCAATATTTTTTTACTTAATCAGAGTGATGTATCTGAAGCATAATCTCAAGATGCGTTGTTACTTTATTTTTTATTGTATGCAACTCGCTTTTTAGCGCTACTCTCGCACTTTAACTATTTAGCGCTTACATCAAATTTCGCGTCTGTATACCTCCATAAGTAAGTATATGTATCTGTATATGTATCTGTATATGTTTAATGTATAGGTATGAATATATCAATGTAGGGTATGTATCTAAGTTATCGCTAGGCATCTTGACGTATCGCATTTTCATGAAAAACATCATCAATCTTCAGGACATATCCTATGGAAGGATCATTAGGAAAATAAACAAAAAATATAAATCCCTGACCTAAAATAGATCATTTTGCACAATGACTCATTCGAAAGTTATGTTTGGTTGCTTAACAACCCCACAAATTGCTAGATCATTTGGGGTACGAATAAGCGGATGATATATGAATGATGTTTACGAAAACATAGTTTTATTTGATGTTGGTTCAACTCTATACACTCAAAGTCCAGACTGATGATCATAAACAGTTGCATCCGTTGTAGGCCTACACATCATCTTTCAAAAACATGGTAACTATTAGAGTATTCACACTGTTAATCGTAGATAATTGAACAATAAAAAATGCGAGTAACTATTTGCGTGATTCAAATTTGTTTGTGTTCATTTCATTATCCTCTTGCATTTGTCGTAGAGAGCAAAAATACTTTACAGAAATTAACAATACAAGAAGCCCATTGGGGTAAGAGTTCCCCATGTATGGACTGAATTAGTGAAACTAGGAAAACGCAACATATGCGTTGTTCTTCGATTAGCAATATAGACATATTTATGAAATATAAATAGAAAAGTAGGAAATAGGAAATAGAAAATAAATATATCCACCTTGAGTTCAAAACAATTATGTCACTTGATTGTTTCTTAATAGCCCTGACTGATGTAAAAAAATCACATCAATTATAATCACATCGTAGTTTTTTTATTATTATAAGACGGCTCGCTCATCCGATTCATGTGAAACTAATTATTCTATCAAAATTTCGTGAAATTTTGAATTAATTCTAAACAAATATTTTTCCCGATTTTTTTCTTCCGGGTTATTTTTATGGGTTTTTTAAGAACTTTGAAATAGGTTTTCTCAAAATTTGATGCAACCAATTGCACCTTGAAACTAAACAGTATCGAGTCAGATTATGACACTTGTGTATGCCAAGTTTCATTCGAACTTGTACTCTCTTTTTTTTGAGTAGGTGAAGTTGAGTCTTCGCTTCGCTCATCAAATTACCAGATTCGATCAGGATGGCAGAAAAAAAGAAATTTTACCTAGAGTAAAAATTATATGAATGTAAGTTTTGAAAAAATGCGGAGACGGTGTATTTGGAGAAGGTGATGCTCAAAAACCTTCAATTTCAGTTTCAAATTTCAATTTCAAGTTTCAATTTCAATTTAATTCCGTAAAATTCAATTTTGACAGATTGACAATATTGATGAGGTTCGATTATTAAAAATTATCAATTAAATATTGAATCGTTGTGGATTGTGAGTATAATTTTTATGTACGGTATTTAAATACCATCATCTATATACTATATGCTGAAAATATAGTGTACTGGCTACTTCATTTTGTATTGAAATGAACATTGCAATATATGCATACAATTATACATACAAATACACATGAAATTATCCAATTATTTCATTTATTTATTCCTGTATGTAGCATGTGTGAGATATCCCTGAAAGAACGGATTGAGACCAGACCGATACAACTCTAATGAAAATAAAATGTTATTCATCATTTATTGGATAAGCGAAGACGAAGACTCAATTTCACCATACCCGAAAAAAGGTCCTTTTTTTCGCGCTCCACAGGTCAGACGAAAATTTAAAATTAGTTGAAATTTGGTACACACAAGTATCCTTATCCAATTCGATACTGTATAGTTTTGAGGCGTGATCGGTTGAACCACTTCTGAGAAAAATTATTTCAAAGTTTTCAAAAATCTCATAAGAATAACCCAAAGAAAAAAAATCATGAAGAATATTTCACCCGAAAGAATTAAAATTCTCAGGAAATTTCAGTCAAACAATGATACACATTGTACCGAACTTTCACTCAAATCGAATCAGCCGTTTTGATGTAAAAAAATATATAATGTAATTTTTGTGAATCATTCAAAGCTATTAAGATACCTATTAAATTCAAGCTAGATGTGTCACCACTTAATTGTAAGCGATTAAAACAAAGCTTTCTTTATTATCATAGAAATCAATAATGGAAAATAAGATGGCAGTGATGTAATGGTTTGGATCTCAAGGTGTATATATATATATATATATATATATATATATATATATATATATATATATATATATATATATATATATATATATATATATAATAACCAATCCAAAGATAAGTTGATATGTTCCAGCTCATCCATCAACGCGGCAACACATAACGCGTTTGCCTAGTCTAATTGTTTCTGTAGCTACAATCGGTTTGAACACTTTTGAGAAAAACGTGGTGGAATTCTCCAAAATACCCATGAGAAAAACCTACAAAGTATAAGATAGCGAATTATATTATCTTAATAAGAATGTATCCGTAACCTAATTAATAATTTTAACTGAACAATGAATTATAAAATGTCATTGTGAGCATGCACGGTCTTCATTTTCAAACGTCTTCATCCATCAAAGAGAAATTAAGATTCGCAACCATTCTCGATTATCAACGAAATCATTAAAATTTTCCCCCTTCTATGAGCTTCTTGGATTTGTCTGTATCATATTTATTAAATAAACTCCTAAATGGTATTCTGTATTATATACGCTTATACGAAAATAATTATTCTACTATATAGCTTTAAGCTTTGATTGTATAAGGTCAATGAATGAAGAAAATATTTCTTCACAAACATCTAAAACACGATTCTATTCTCCAATTTTCAGTTCCTGTCTGTTCGTACGAACGGTTGCGGTCACATTAAGCTACATTAAAAATGCATTCTGAAAAATAAATACTCATATTATACAATCACTCAAACTATAAGACGTGTATACAGTGCAGGTTATATTAGTGAAAATTTAGAATTGCGCATATGAGAAAATCAATTGTATAAAGAGGAAGGTTTCGCATGGAGACTACGGGGTGTCAGGGGAAGGGCTCTCTTATCACAGCCCCGCAGGTAATTTTTAGAAAAACTTTGTTTTTCAAATTATCTTGTTACTATCTGGGAATATGTATAGGCCCAAGAATGTTGCTTCATAGTGCATTATTACTAATGCATTATCAGTGTTATTAGTATTATTTGTGCGTTATTAGTGTTATTATTAGTATTATTAGTGCATTATTATACATTGACTAAATTTTACAACTGCGCAAATTCAAATTAGGAGCTGCATTTTTGAAGTTCAGAACTGCGCATATTAGGATCAACTGCGCACTAATATAACCCCTGCGCCGGGCGTTGCATACGCTCTCCACACGAAGTCTATAATAAAATCAGCAGATAAATGTGCTTATATAGATTTTATTTGAATCAAAATTTAATTTCGGATTATACCATTGTATGTGACTAAAAGTGTACATGTATATGAGAATACCACACCGATATATGCGTTCACAATTCATTTCATAGTATACTCAAACTGTTTATACGAATATAATCAGAATTTTTAAACAAGATCAATTCATGAATAACCCGGACTTGCTTGAGATTTGCTTTGCTTCACGCTAATCTATCGCATACGCACGATAATGCTGATCAGGGAAGAGACTGGCTTGTTGACTACACAGCCAACACGTGTAACATATACAAGGAGTCTGCGATGTATTGATCTTCGTACTTTGTCATGATTATTTCACTTAACCTTCTCGCCAAACAGTATAATTGCTTGATCACTTTGAACGAAGCATGTAGGAGCATATATGCATCCATGCATATGCATTATGCATGTTATTAGTTACAATGTTTGCTGATATAATAAGGGGGTAACGATGGATAACGATCACCAAAAGTGTTGCGGTGTATGAACTTTTAAGAGCAGAAGTCCTGAATGGAAGAACAATTATTCTTGTCATTTAGCAGGCCCTATAAGATATTGAATATTTGAAGTATATGTAGGCGTTTATATAAATCTGTATTGAAGACTGTGTCATTGATGAGCGTAGCGAAGTCTCCATCCCACTCTTATAGGGCTTTGTCTGTGTTTTTTTTTTTTTTTTTTTTTTTTTTTTTTTTTTTTTTGTAAGCACTCCACAGGTCGCAAGGGCTGACTGATCAACATGAAACTTTTTTTGTACACGCAAACTCATCCAACTTAGAACTGTATAGTTTTTGGGATGAATCGGTCGGACCGATTTTGAGAATCATCATCTCAAAGTTTCTAAAAACCCCATAAGATTTGGCTGGGCGGAAAATGTTGAAAAATAAAATCTCTCCAAATGGGATGAAATTTTCTCTAAATGTGTATACATGGATTTTACACATTATTACGATTTTTTAAGCAATTCTGATCAGTCGTTTTGGAGAAAAAAAATAAAATGACTGATAATTGATGAGCGTAGCGAAGTCTCCATCCCACTCTTATAGGGCTTTGTCTGTGTGTTTTTTTTTTTTTGTTTGTTTTTTTTTTTGTTTGTAAGCACTCCACAGGTCGCAAGGGTTGACTGATCAACATGAAACTTTTTTTGTACACGCAAACTCATCCAACTTAGAACTGTATAGTTTTTGGGATGAATCGGTCGGACCGATTTTGAGAATCATCATCTCAAAGTTTCTAAAAACCCCATAAGATTTGGCTGGGCAGAAAATGTTGAAAAATAAAATCTCTCCAAATGGAATGAAATTTTCTCTAAATGTGTATAAATGGATTTTACACATTATTACGATCTTTTAAGCAATTCTGATCAGTCGTTTTGAAGAAAAAAAATAAAATGTCTGATAATATTCATAAAATATATCATAAAAATTGTGACAGAATTAAGTTGTCGAGATTCACTGCTTTCTAGATTCAAGAGTTGACCAACAATGAAGTATTTTTTATATGCGTCAAGGTGTGTAGAACACCAGAGTCAATGAAGTGGCAAGAGTAAAACTACTTTAACGACTTTAATAGCTTATTCAGATATCAAGGTGTGTAGAATACCAGAGTCGATAAAGTATCAAGGGTAGAACTCCTTCAAGGACTTTTATACCTTATTGAGATATCTCGCTCATCTTACAACGCATATTTCGCGTTTGACTAGTATTCATTGATGAGCGTAGCGAAGTCTCCATCCCACTCTTATAGAGCTTTGTCTGTGTGTTTTTTTTTTTGTTTTTTGTTTTTTTTTTTTGTTTGTAAGCACTCCACAGGTCGCAAGGGTTGACTGATCAACATGAAACTTTTTTTGTACACGCAAACTCATCCAACTTAGAACTGTATAGTTTTTGGGATGAATCGGTTGGACCGATTTTGAGAATCATCATCTCAAAGTTTCTAAAAACCCCATAAGATTTGGCTGGGCGGAAAATGTTGAAAAATAAAATCTCTCCAAATGGGATGAAATTTTCTCTAAATGTGTATACATGGATTCTACACATTATTACGATTTTTTAAGCAATTCTGATCAGTCGTTTTAAAGAAAAAAATAAAATGACTGATAATATTCATAAAATATAATATCATAAAAATTGTGACAGAATTAAGTTGTCAAGATTCACTGCTTTCTAGATTCAAGAGTTGACCAACAATGAAGTATTTTTTATATGCGTCAAGGTGTGTAGAATACCAGAGTCAATGAAGTGGCAAGAGTAGAACTACTTTAACGACTTTAATAGCTTATTCAGATATCAAGGTGTGTAGAATACCAGAGTCGATAAAGTAGCAAGGGTAGAACTCCTTCAAGGACTTTTATACCTTATTGAGATATCTCGCTCATCTTACAACGCATATTTCGCGTTTGACTAGTAAAATATATCATAAACATTATGACAGAATTAAGTTGTCGAGATTCACTGCTTTCTAGATTCAAGAGTTGACCAACAATGAAGTATTTTTTATATGCGTCAAGGTGTGTAGAATACCAGAGTCAATGAAGTGGCAAGAGTAGAACTTCTTTAACGACTTTTATAGCTTATTCAGATATCAAGGTGTGTAGAATACCAAAGTCGATAAAGTAGCAAGGGTAAAACTATTTCAAGGACTTTTATACCTTATTGAGATATCTCGCTCATCTTACAACGCATATTTCGCGTTTGACTAGTTGTACACATGATTGCTGTTCGACACATGATAATAATCAAATACAAAATTAATGAAGTAGAAAAAACACACAATAATGATAAATCACACATGAACAATTGATGAAAGAATTATTGTAGAGAATAATGAGAGAGTAATGAACAGTAGCCTAATATGAAAAAGTATTAGTATAAACAGAGACATGAAAATAATTTGAAAATAATAGAAAAATGACGAATAATTATGCTATGAATGTGAGTACAAATGGTTTCTCAAAACGGCAATAGATCCTTTCAAGGCTGAAAATCTTATCAAATTGATGGAATCACTGTTCATATTGAACTTCCTACAAAATTATACAAAAAAGTACTTGTGACAGTGCCCCTTGCGCCTATCAAAAGGCCAATCACGGTGATATTCGAAATATTATAGGTGGTTCTCAAGTATGAAGATGTTTCAGAGATCTTTTTTTCAACATCCACATTCGTTGCCTGGTCTACCCCTAATTCGAAACGAAGTGTTGGATCGAGAACATATCCGTGATCGGTCTTTCTATTTATGCCAATAATATCTAGTCGAGCGGTAGCTCGACGAGAGCCAAGTCCGTGCGAAGTCTCAGCTACACGCCTACACTGTTTACACTTTACACGAAGTACTTCCAGGCGATTTTGAGCATAGTGTATCTCCAGAACTAACAAACCTAGATACCTCTAGATTGATGTAATGGAATGAGGCGTCATACACAAAACTGCATATCAAATTTAAGATAAATCGGAAAAAACATATGGAATATATAGCACTGTGAAAAGACTACTTTTTCGGTTTTCTTCTCCGTCTCCGTTTCCTCCTCTTCCCGTCGTCACCTAAGATCTCGGCTACAGGCCAAACGAATCGTCCGATTACTCTGATTTTTCCAGAGATTATGTGAACTCATGATAAATTGTGACTTTTGAACCTTTTAAACGGAAGTTGTTCTTGAAAATCGGAAGTAAGGTCATTTTATACTCATTATTCAAGTTTTTATTATTTTTAAAAATCATTTCACGCCATATTTCAATGACATTCCTGAAATATGTTTGTATAAATATACCAGATCGATTTAGTGTGCGAGATTTTTCATATCGATCATTTTCAACCGGAAGAGATTGGAATAATAACTTTCAGAAATGAAGAATACTGTCGTGCGAAGATTAAA
Organism: Brachyptera risi; assembly: GCA_964007535.1. Taxonomy (NCBI): domain Eukaryota; kingdom Metazoa; phylum Arthropoda; class Insecta; order Plecoptera; family Taeniopterygidae; genus Brachyptera; species Brachyptera risi. Next base: position 19,472,234 of record OZ023328.1, read on the forward strand.
TCACGGCCACCAATGAACCATCGAAAACTTTGGGTACTTTTTTCTCCACTCATCGTCACCAGACACAACAGAGAGATAATGAATGTCAAATGAAATAGCTGATATTTATAAATTATCACATTGATACATTATATTGCCTGATAATGTAAACTTTAGTAATAAGTATATTTCAAGTATGGTATTTGAATAATATTCCAACTTGACGCCTATTTTGGACCATTCAATGCTGATATACAATAGGCGAGGTAATCAATTAAGAGACAGCATTTATTCGAACGAAAATTTGATAACACGGACGAAAAATATATTCTGCCGATGCTGTTGTGAACGAGCAAATGCATCAGTCATTATGAACAAACAAAAATTACTGATATCCCACCAAAAACTCTGACGGGTAAAATCATGGAGCGAAGTCCTGAAATATTTCAGCAACTACAAAAACTTCCTGATATAAAAGGTGTGAAATCAAAACTATATGCCAAGTGCAACTTATTATTCATCAATACGGCCTGGAAAATAGCAGGAAACACTTGGCTCATTGCCCCCCACGTACCCTTATATAACACACCCCGGATTGAAGTGAAGTGCATGATGCTAAGAAATGGGTAACTTCACGTTCCTGACACAGGGAAACGTAATAGGATACAAGAAACTTTCCCCTCCCCGCCCATTTTCTATCTAAAAAGTAGTTTTCTATCAACTTGATAACATTCAATGCGTAGTATGATTGAGAGAACTTGAATTGACAACCTACATTTGATTGGGGAGCACACTATATTGGAAAATTTGAACGTTAAGTTCATAGAACCTAACTTATCAATATGGTGTTAGATTTCGTGATGTAGGTGTCATGAATGAAGTAAAAATACTCAATTTACTTTCAAACTCAAAGTATAATTTCAAATTATTCTTATTTTGTATTTTTATTCTTATTCGAAGTTATAATTTATTATACTCCAATGAGGAAATATATGTCCGGGTCAAAGTCAGTCTTTGCCTTTTTTCGAGCCACAAATGCAACATTTATTTACAAATGTGGGTATTTTGATAATAACCAACAACACGACAGAGTCTCCATGAGACCATGAGTAAATTACAAATTTTCTTGACTCATATAACGTTTCCCTATGTCAGGAACGTGAAGTTACCCATTTCTTAGCATCATGCACTTCACTTCAATTCGGGGTGGTGTTATATGAGGGGACGTGAGGGGCAATGAACCAAGTGTGTCCTGTTATTTTCCAGGTCGTATTGATGAATAATAATGGCATACAGTTTTGATTTCACACCTTTTATATCAGGAAGTTCTTTTAGTTGCTCAAATATTTCAGGACCTGGACCTGGCTCCAAGTTTTTACCCGTCAGGGTGTTTAGTGGGTCCATTGTACGGGTATACTATCGTGTTACAGCGTTTAGTTTCTAGCATAAGGAACTTTAATGCGTTTTCATTTCCACACTGTGGTACCGGTAACAATCCTATCATATATTTTTGGAAGAATAAATTTTAGCATTTTTCCAGTATATAGGTTCATAGTCAATATCACTGAAGAATAATGTCCAGGAAGAACAGAAACCACGGAACTTTTTTTTAAAAATGTGCATTGTTAAAAAGCAGGAAGTTTATCACATTTCCTTACATAATACAATATACAAAATCGGGGTAATTTGTTTTCGATGTTTTATTTGTAAGAGGGTGTTCTTTAGATATTGTGGAATATTTTCTAATGATTCATGTCTTTAGATCATGGAAGAGCTAGTATAGAATGTAAGAAACTAGTCCCACACCGAAATTCAGTCCATGACAATTGATGTCTCCGGGCACAATAAACTACACCACTATCAAAAATACGTATTCAAATTGAAACAACTCACATACGAATAACCCACAAAGGGAAAATCGAAAAAAAATATTCCCCAAAAGTGCATGACTCCACGATAATATATCTGGACGTTCTAAATTCAACCAAATTATCATCAGAACAAACGAAGTGTAGACTAATTATCGTCTCTCCACTCACCCATTACACAACAAGTCTCGTAGCGTTTTCCTAATACTATCGGCAGTACTCATGTCACAACACCATAGTAAAGCGTCCAAACAATCAACTATAAATTCTATTCCGACATTTTTCGATCTTCAAAATACTAAACAAACATCAAAAAGTTATTTTAAAATACACAATTGGCGCATACAACTATAGCATTGACAGGTAACCTAGCTAGTCGCTGCGAGTTGGAACTCGGGTCATCCGGGATAAAAATAATGCGTCGCATCCATCATACGCGTACTATCCAGATGCAGCCAGATCCTCCGCTGTACTTTTCCACGGAATGTTGAGACGATTCTTGACCGTGGTTTTCCCTTTCATGTGAGCTATTTCTAGTTACCGTGACGGTGTCCTTGTAGTAGGGTATAGTAACCGACGCCGGGCGTCCAATGACGTCGCGGTTTCCAGAGTGGATACAAGTAGATATCTCTCCTATCGACCGTTCGAAAACCTTTCATTATTTGTTATCGAATTAAAAGCTTGATCGATTATCATTTTAAAGAGCCTCATTGTTCACCCTCATTGACGCAACACGAAATGTGTTTTGTCGATTGGTTTATTTAACCCTGATAGAGGTAGCGTATTGGTGTTCTTGGTGCTGCACAGAGCAGTTGCCCATAGCAACGAGAGTAGTGACGTCAGTCCGTGACGTCAGACGTGGTGTGGATATAGGCGCATGTCGGCGGTGTTCGCGATTCACTGTCGCCGTGCCGGTCGCAGTGAGCACATGCGCGCGCCGCAGACAACGTCAACACACGTCTTAATCGAATTACCTTGGAACAGTTGTTGGAGAAACAAGTGAAAAGGCGAAGTGTACGAGTGAATGATTATTATTTTATTGGCACATTCAAAATAGTAAAATATATTTTTTTGTATTTTTGTACTTTTATAATTATATAATTAATTTATCACCGTATTTATTTTTTTCGAACACCTACTAAAATTAATATTTCGATATCCACGGCTTATACGAAACATCAATTCCTACCATAGTACCGAGACGAAAATTACCAATTGCTTTTCAAGGTAAGAATTATTTTTTAATTAGATTTAATTACAGTATTATATTACGCTATAAAATATATGAAAGAAATATCGGGTCGAGATAGATCATTTTCTATACAAGCATTATGCTTATTCTATGATCGACGTACATTTTCAAGAATAAAACAGCATGAATAAAAACGCGTTCTTTTTATATCTGTGCTCATATATAAATACTATAGGCCTACCATGCCGGTACGGAATACTAGATGTGCATGTTTCTTACTACATCCATCTATTGCGAAATCGTCATAGGTAATCATCAGCATTACCTGTGCATTATATGATTATAATGGAAAAAGTAATGATATTATTATTATTACCAATGACATTGGAACCACCGGGTAGGGGAGGGGAAGAGGGGAGAGGAAGGGGGCGTACCGCAGAGGCAATGACGTTTTGTGTCAGGCCATGGTCGGGAGAGACTGCCTACTGTCCCATCCAGTCAGGTGGAAAATAGTGTTACTTATACCGCATATTTACAGTTTCCAATAACGAAACCAACCAGACTATCAGCGGTAGGTTATTAAACTTTATATATTTTTATTTTAAAATTATCGAGTTCTATCTCTTGTATAAATCTTGCATGTTTTTCTCGCTTGTTTACGTAGTTTTTTTTACCTAGATAGAATCCATTATGAAACGATTCGACAGTGAATTTGAAGTCATATATATAAATGAAGGCAATAACCTCGATTGTGATACAGAGAAAACGAAAATAAAATGAGAAAAATTATTGAGAAGAGAAATGTAATTAAGCTAAACACCCTGAAAATATATCTGAGAATGATTCAAGGATATATTGGATGTGAATATTATTACAATAAAATGAAACTGAAATGAAAATCGGTTGCTATAGTGCACTGAACCGTCATTCAGGAGGTCGGGGTTCGATTTCCGTTATTGTTATCATGCTGACAGAGCTTTCTCATAGTATTCCTCAGTCGTTCAAGTAAATACTGACAGTATTCCTCATGATCAGGTCACGACCTACTCACTATTCAAAACAACGGATAACATAACATCTCATCTCATCGTCCCATTCATTATTTACAAAACTAATATCATTTTTCATTACTGTGCATCATTAAACTCAATATAAATAAAATGCAACAATTTAATAATATTTGAGAATGACTGATATTGGTGAAAAGTGTCGAAATAGCGATGGAGGTGCCGTGTTTGGAGGGGGGCTCGCTAGCTTCGTCGAGCCCATAAAAAGAGCGCTCTACCACCGCCGCGCGGAAATACGATGGCCCATTTGGCAAGTCCAATCAAAGTGGCTGTGATGAAGATGAACTGTGTATAGCTCACGTGATTATCCGCGGTGACGCAATGGCGATATGCTGTGACCTTGTTAACATCTCACTACTGAAGTAATCATCATCCCTTTAATTTGAACAATACACATGGTTAATGGCAAGCTAACATACATATAAAAGCTATTCAAATATACATTATAAGATTACATAATTAACTAATAAACCTACGCCATACAGTCAACTGTTGAGTTGTATACGAAGCATATCGTATAGCTTTTTGGTTAACTACCATAACTCGATGAACAATGCGGGTATAATACGTACACACATGTGTACTGACGTAATGAGTTGCCATAATCTTGCATTTTGTTAATTACATTTACCATACCGAATACGTAATTGATAAACGTACAATGAACAGTTCCATTATAAAATGGGAGTTAATTTTCAACCACATATTTAGTAATGATAAATATTCTGCATAGTGATCAGTAATACCCTATTATATATAAATTATAAAGTACTATTTTTGATTTGATTGATTAAATCAGTATTGTTTGCTTATCGACCCCACCATCAATTAGGTTATTTGGAGGTACGAACGAGCTCGTGATAATGGACCTATGAAGAGATAATAAGTGAGAGGACGTTTACAAAACATCGTGGCTTATGCGGGATTCGAACCCACGCCCAACGTGACTTCAGTTTCTGAAACTGTGCCCATGTCCGACTCGATGTGATCTATAAATTATCGATATATTTTTATTGAAATAATTTTAAGAGGATCTTAAGTTTGACGATCTGTGTGCGTGGACTTATTCATCATATATTTGACCGAGAAAGTTACGACGTGATATAAATGTAGGTGTTTATGGTGGATGAAAAATAACACGGCCATTGCAAATTGTGAATCAGTGAGCACAGCTTGCCAGATCTAAGAAGCGACGAAGAATATCAGTACAAAAAAAAACCAATGACACCAAGAGAAGTCCAACAATGAGAATAGTATGTTTTCATCAGTCGTTTGGGTTGGTTGGAGGGGTGAGAAGATGGGGTTAATACAAGATAGAGAGTGGTAACAGGGGTTACATACCCTTTCTCTCTCGGATCAATTCTATAGCACCGGGGCAACGGTTGCTGCATAGAGCTGCGCTTTGCTTTATCACACACACACATTTATAGAAATATATATATATATAGCATATACATATATATATGTATATATATATATATATATATATATATATATATATATATATATATATATATATATATATACATATATATATATATATATATATATATATATATATATATATATATATATATATATATGTATACATATATATATATATATATATATATATATATATATATATATATATATATATATATATATATATATATATATACTATATGCCAGCATGATAATAACATTGTATACGCTCATCGATCGCATAGAGGAACGCAAGACATGCGTATTGCATACAGGCTTAACATAGAAACTAGGTCGCATTCGGGACACCTGTGACCTCTGGGGTATAACAGTCGGGACGGGTTGAAGCCTGACGGGCTGGATGTTGTTTAACGACTCGAACAGCGGGCTGATAATGAAACGTCTGGACTAAACACAGATTGCCTTGTAGATAGTAGGATGAGCGTAAGTGAATGCTCCATTGTTCCATATTAGGGAGAGATTGGATACGGAATGGCATAAGTGTGTAAAGGAATAAATGATTCTATAAAATATGTTCAATCATCGTATTGGTATAATTCAGGTTATATGGACACATAATAAAGCATAGAGATTTAAACGAAATGTCTATTTTTTTTTAAATCTGATATGGTAGATCAATTGCCAACGTGCTGAACCATCATTCAGGAGATCAAAGTTCGTTCCATTCATGGTCGACCATCTCGACAGAGTTTCTCCATCTTTTTCCTCTTGTGATGGTTTTTCAAGAGCAAACCACGACCATTTGTTTTCCATTGACCAAGACTCATAGTAAAATAATATCATGTCTCATGAACCCATTCTCTCTTTCACGATTTACCGACGCCAATAGATCTTAGATATCATTAAAATGCGTCGGTAAACTAAATCTGAACAAGTACATCTGATTTCGTATTCTATCTGCTGGTAGCATATCCAGTCAAGCTCGCAACTGGCACTTAGAGTACAGTTAGTTCATACGAAAGTTTCCTTTTGTTATTTGCTCTGCATACTTATCCATATGCAATTAATTAATATTGCTTAACAAAATGGAGACCCGCTTTTTTTATCTTATTGAAATATGTGCTCTGAGCTTTATTATATTTTTCTATATATCAAATTTTTCAAAATTATCTTTTCATGACATCTTCAAGGAAAAGTTCGTGGTACACAGTAGAAGTGGATGCCATACTCGAACCTCGAATTAGAACGTTTAATAGAGAGCCGCTCTGACAGAAATCCGTATCAACTATACTCAAAATTGAAACGCAAAACTTTTAATTAAGATCTCAAACGCTTGTAGTTCGATCAAATATTCAATTATATTATGGACATCTCCCCCTACACTCCCGCCTCCTCTCCCACCCTTTGTTGGCAATCTCTGATGTGGGCCCAAGTATTTGAAGTCTGCGATTACTTGGCAGCCTGACGGATATAGCAGTCACTATTGATCTCTCATGTTCTTGATTGAATCAACACACAATACATGCGTTGATTAAGATTATGTCTCACAGCTTACACTGAAGATTTCTAAAAACACAGAATGAAAATCCAAATATGAAAATTAACAATAAAACATATTTGAAAGAATGATAAAATAACAATAGAACGAGGAACAAAATATGAGTGTGATCAAAATGAAATAATAATACGCTAACTTTGTGAAAAGATAATGAGTAAATCAATCATGCGTATTACGATTGAATCAGAAAATGAAGAAGAGGATTAATAAAATGATTTAAAAAATAGCAAAAAAGAATAGTACGCGATAATATGAAGAAGAAAAAAATGCTGAAGGCTGTGACAATTCTAAAATGTGTAAAAATATCGGAGGGCGGATTATATATAAATTTGTTGTCAAGTCTGAATTTGTTACAACTACAAAAATTTGTGAATCGTGCCTCGAGCATCCACACCATATTCTATTCTATTTAGATGAGGATGACCCTCCATAAATGAAGGCTCGTAATTTCATTACTGAAATTCATAACTCAACAAATATCTTAACTATGGCATCCAACGGACGGACAATATTGCTTGAGGGGGACTTGGTTATTGATGAAGGAACTATGGTAAATGACTTGATAATAGCTTTGTTGAACTTCCTGGGTGTGGTTTCGACTCCCGTCTAAGACATACATTTATATGTTTCATCCTCTTATACTCATTATCCTCTTAGCAGTGACGTTGGTTATTAGTGAACGTTTACGTTCAACATTTTTATTTAGAATACAAAATAATTATTACAAAAAGATGATAAAACAAACTCGACGAAACTAAGTGTTAATAATATAGATGTTCAGTTTATATATACTTGTTACGTACATATATTTCATCGTAATAAGTAAACTCGTGCGCTAAGATTAGAAATCTGATAGAATATCACAACAACTGTATACATGTAGTATTACGCGGTCAACTGTACCATATCTATTTCAGAAATGAATTTACAAAAAAAAAAAAATTTGTTATATCTCAACAAAATACATTATAGAAGTGAAATTGTTTTCGCGTGACGCAATCCGGCGTCGGCGCTGTAGTGGTTGTTTTGGTATTCGCACGGTAGCTCCGAGCAAGAAAACTGTCCGTGGTGTATTTTTAGACGCATCCAGGCTGTGAACAGTACAGGAAAAAAAACACCCGCACAATTTTCTCTGTGTGTGTGTGTGCGTGTGTGTTTGGGTTGTGTGGTATAAATTTGTGAAAAAAAGTATTATACCACCTATAGTTGGCCCAAAATTAAATGGATATGAAAATAATTAGAGGTGAGAGGGGATGGCCCTCACAAGAGTGTCGAAATATTTTTTTTTTCAAATTATAGATGCAATTTTATTAGAAAATCCATAAATAAACTATTAAAATAGTTGTTTAATGTGTGACTTGAATAAAGTCTGTTCACCATCAAACCAAAATAACTGACAAAATGTGTGAGAAAATTATTCAAATCAATTATGCATTATATAAGATGGAATAAAATATATATGAATATGAATATATATATATATATATATATATATATATATATATATGTGTGTGTGTATAGAGAGAGAGAGAGAGAGAGAGAATATACGAATATATAATAGTAATAATAATATATAATACATAATATAATATTCAATATATATAAATATCATATTTAATATATATAATATAAAAATAATAATATACGAAGAGAGTTCCTAAATAGCGACGTCTATAGTCACTAATAATAAAGGTACCCATACTGGCACCGCCAGCCCCGAGTAGGCACGTGCACATCAATAAACGTATACACATATTCTACGTGGCCGTTGAGTACTATACGTACAATACGGCATATCGTACGTGCTCTAAATCAGTCATAAGCAATCAATAATTAATTCCAACCAATTGTTAAATCTCGAGATATTACAAGGAAGCAAAACATAATAATTGTTATACGGGAACAGTTTTCTTCAATTATTCGCGATCACGAGTATTTACTTGGATATGTAATCATTGTTTATCATGCAAATCGTTTATCACGACAAACATGTTTCATCATACATTATAGCTTATTACCAGTTATAACTATAACTAAACGATGCAAAGAATTGAAATCATCGCGAAGATGGAGCCATTCCTCGACAAGAAAAAATGTCAATAAAAACAATAACAACAACAAAAAAGACGTACACTTCTGTCCTATATAGTGCTATCACGATGTTCATTATTCATGGAATTATTCTATTCATGTTTAGTTTACTTGGTTGACTAATGATAACTCATAATCTATTGGCATCGGTGAATGATGAATGAGATGATGGGTGGATGAGATGAAAGGTTATTTTATTAGGTCAGAATTGTGGGAAGAAAGCATTTTAGGTGGCTGTCGCTTCAGGGATGTATATGTACATAGAAATAATGCACCTCTTGAATATGAAGAACGATTGATGACATATATATTTTATATGTACTTCGCGGAAAATTACTGCCAAGATTGTGCTTAATACAAACCGTGAGTTATGTCTGTAAAAACAACGGAAAGCCGATTACGCTAATCTTTCAAATTAATCGCCTGTATTACGTATGAGGAAAAGAATATAATGTGATAATAAGAGCGAACTTCTAGACATGTACAGACTACTATGCAGACAACACAAAAGACATTCAATCAGGAGCAAACAAAAAAAATGGTGAAAAGAAGGTTAATATAATGTACTAGAAATCAGTAGAATTATTCACACGAAAATACTTTCCAAAAGGAGAAACATAAACTAGTGCAACAAACAAATTTGAAAGCTAAAATTCATCGTATTTTATTTGGGTGTATATTCTGACCAAGTTGAGTGATATGATGTGTAATATGATAACAACTATATCGACTATAATCCTAGTAATATATACTACTAAACTAATAAATGGAAATTGAAGGTTTCTTCGGTGAACACATATAAAAGAAATGAGAACTTTTATGCTCATTTTATCTCAAGAAAATACCTTTTTTTATAGCTATGGCGTTTTACTTTTACATACCATCTATAAATATAAGTACACAAAACGATCGATAAACTGGATGCAATTATTTACCCTGCCTTGTATTTCACCAGTGCATCGCATGTGAAATCATTTCAAAACAAAACCATCGTCACTCAAAATAATCTAATTATTCAAATAATAAATTGTGATCGATCGATTATTTGTTATATATACATAACATTTTGTGCGCATGAGCGCACGGTCTAGATGCCACAGTCTCTACTATAACACTATATCCAGCTCTATAAAGACCAATGAAAGTGCATGGTTGACCTAGTAGCAGGGGTTCAGCACACTGCTCGCTGCATATGTCACAATACAATGATCGTTGGCTCATCACCACGATTTAGTTCAATTTACTCCTCGCCTATGGAGATCGAACCATTTTGTTACACAACGGATGCGTTCATGACAACCATTGTCATTGCATTAACGTTTATTTATTGACTATTTAAACACTTTAAATATCCATTTGATCAATGACAACAATAAACTCAAACAAATGTCTTCATCAGAGAGAAAATGTGGCTTATTGTATTGCACATAGTACACACTTAGTCAAACATGTCAAGAAATATTTTATGAATGAATAGAAAAAAATAATCTTTTTTCAGAATTATCAGACAAGCCAGAATCTGAAAGCCTATCAAATATTTTTAACACTCTCTATATAATATGTAAAAAATGAGTAAATAAATTTGAAACGCGAATAATGAAGTATAAGCTAGAAAGTAAACAAATTAAATGTATATTGGCAATTTTAGGTCATTCTCCTTCGATCCACTTCCTGCGCTCAACTCTATATAACATGATTATGAGAATCCGCTTAGAATCACTGTTTACGTCCTAATACTATCACTAGGGGTAGTGAGGGGCAGGGGGGTGCAATTGTGCCCTAGGGGCAGGGGAGGCAGCGTGAGGGCACGAGTGAACGTCCCGGAACGAGGTCACAATGCTGGAGAGAGGATCAATAATAGGCCTTTACAGCTTCCGTGCAACTTATACCAGATTGAGGCTTAATGTCTTCCTATACTCTGTCATTCACGAGTATTGTCGGTTGTGTACAACAAAACGTCACGTTTTAATAACAACTTATTATAATAGATAGTTTAGTAGTGTGTGGTTATGAAACTTGGGGGATGTAAATTTGTCGTTTTATACTAGGAAAACGCCATATATGCGTTGTTAGACGAGCAGATAGCAATAGTATGTCGATTTTTCTGCCAAACTTTTGCCTACATTCGCCAATTGGGTGACATTCAAGTTATAAATGGCCGGGTAAAAAGTACTTCGAGTGGTACCAATTTAGCACATTTTAAGTTTTTTCTTCAAAATGACTGACCTGATCAAGCTGAGAATTTACAGAAATGTGTATCAGAATGTAATTCAACTTCACACAAAATTTCATTTTTTTAGAAAATAAAAAAAAACTTTTTTTCCGCCGTGTTATTCTAATGGGTATTTTTGAAATTTCGAAAATTCATGAAAATAAAAGTTATCACCCGATAATGCCACAAAACTATACAGATCTAAGTTAGATAAGGAACCATGATGATAAAAAGTTTTAAGTTTTTAAAAAACATAAAAACGAACACCAATTTTTTTCAGTGTGTCAAATTGAATCCTCGCTGAAGCTCGTCTAATAATTAGCTTTCCAAAGAAAAATACTCTCAATAAAGCTCAATTCCGAAAAAACTGTGACCAACAAAATCGCGTGTATATTCATACACAATTTCTTGTTCAATAGCTGATAATTATTGAAAAAAAAAAACGGTAATAGTGGCCGCATTGTTACGATTCATGATTTAGAGAGTAACAATTAATTCAGTTGAAATATCTTAACATTCGATCAAAAAATATCAAATGATATTATTATTTGATCTATATGACGTAGTTATATCATACTTAAATTCACAGATTGTTATTTTATGGAAGAATAGTCCTATAAATTACCTTACTTTGAACATAAAAAACACTATTATAAATCCAGTTTTTCTAAATAACATCGAATACTTGTCACAGAGTAATTGTTCTCCAATTAGGGCCAAAGTTGAAAATTGGGTATGGGCACAATAAGGCCGATCTTACCACCCCAAAGGCAATACTTTATTATAATATAGCTCATTTAATCTAGCTAGTAGACTGTAGATAGTAAACTAATACGTTCCGGGGAAATGAAGTATGCAATCATTCATGAGAGAAAATAAATCTTCCATCTTTTCATTGATCTTCATGTTCTTCGTTTAGATTCTTCTCTATTTTCTTACGTTCCAAATCATTTCAATATGATTATAATACAAGTATATATATTAAATAAATTTACGAAACAACGTATCGTGTTTTTTGCTGCTATATGTTGGCAGAACCGCCAACACTCGTGAACGACTATCGGACACGGAAACAACCATACTTGTTCGCCATACACGATTGGCACACGTTTTATCGTGAATGCCTGTCCTCCCCCCCCCCCCCTCCCCCCCTACTCCCTCCCCCAATTCATGCTTGATGCAGTGACACATTACTGCTCTTTTTAAAGTTTACACTTCACGTTGAGGTATAAAGAATAAAGTTAAATGTACTCCTGTATTGTGTATCCACGAGAGATGAAGCTTTTCACCGATCGTCTTCCCTATCCTATGCTATTACCGCACGGGTGGTTCGCGTCTTCTTCTCTCGTGAATGGAACTGTGCGTAATAACACTTAAGCTAAGGGCCCACATTACAAAAGAGCAAAAGAGGAAAACACCACAATTAATCGCGTTACACATTTGCCATAATGCATTTATTTTTGTTTTGTCTTGCTTTGAAATGAAAGAGAATGTGGGATAATTGAAAGAGACGTTTAATTCACCTGCATGGTAAAGCGAGGTGACTAAGTGATTACATTCGTTCAAGTGATGATTGTTAGGTTGTTCAAATCACTCAGTTATTGAAGTCAAATTTTAAATATTTCTCTGTGTATTGAAACATATATAGATTATGCTACAATACACATGTTTAATGTTGAAACTTATCAATATTATCATATAATATCAATATAATCGAATATAATCTTATCAATATAATATTCATTTTTGTAGCACGTTAATTTTAATCAATAACAAGTAAGTGATATGGAAATTTCAAAAAGTATATATATATATATATATACAATAGAAATGATTGCACGAGGAATGATTCGTAAAATTTCAATATTTTTAAAAACAATTCGATTACAATTCAAGTCTTGACCGTTCATCAAATAAATATATTGAAATGTTATTCAAAACTTCATGTAGGCATTATGAAACTATAATAACAGAGTATGATGAAAAAATGCAACGTCAGTTGAAAATAATATTCTAAATTTCTAACCGACAAAATGATATTAATGTCAGTAAATGGTAGTATAGTCAATACCATATGAACGTAAAATGTTGAAACCAATTTGGTTGTTACATTTAAATCGTAATCTAATCAGCACAACAATTACGCGACTAAATGTCTTAGGCCTAAATGTCGACTGATAATAAACTGATTTTACTAGCGTAATGAAAATTATCACAAAACAATTTTTATCGTTGCATGAATAACGAAACAATAATATCATAAATAAATAAATATTGAATTGTTTTCCAGATCTTCACCTTTTTAATCGTATATCCATAAAAGATTGTAACCATGGCAAGATATGACCAACCACTAGGCCTACAGTCGACCATTATAAGGACGTCCAAATTACGTTGGGCACATCAATAAAACAATTAGCGATGGTGTACTAATGACATACGTAATGAAAGCAAATTCCTATATCAACTAGCATCATATTAAGAGGCTACTTTACATCTCACAACCCATGGGTAAAATCTATAGTAAAACCTATATACGGGGACGCAAAAAGCGTCAATACAGGCCTTTAGCTCCCAACACATGGTGGGTAAACGGTAGGACCAATCAGTCTAATTATTTTTGCAATAAAACAACAGTGATTATATCTGTGCCTCTACGTTCAGTAAAAATCGTAATTCTATATCATATTACTCTGAAAAAATCGTAAAAACAATGCAAAACAGGTAGAAACATGTTGATTTTTTGACAATTATTTTGAAAGGGTTGGAAACATATACTATGAACTAAAGCTCTTCGTACGAGCACGTATTGAATACTAGTGATCATCTAACCGAAAACTGTAAGTTGATACGGTGCCACGTACGGTTTTCGGTTGCCAACTTCGGCTCCGAATCGTCTGCAATCAAGCCGGTAGGCAAGATGTAAAGCGGCCTCTTAAGTTATCGAATATGGCAATGGCTTCAACACTACAATACATGTATTCGGTCGTTTATGCAGGCAACGGTCGAATCGGAATTTAAATGTGTTTTGGGGGGTTGTTAGTTAATTATAAAGTCCCAGAAGGAATAATATGAACGATCAGTGTGTGGGGGGGAAGGGGGGGTGGTACATAGTTCCGCAGGGTTAATCATCCTTTTTCCAATAGTATTCCTTAATACATCCATAACCTCAATTGGGGATTAAAGATTTTGTGTCAAGTTCCGATGTTATTAATAAGAAAAAAAATGGGATACTTTAGTCCTTTGATTAATTTGTTTATTGGTGGGCCTTAGTGAAAATTGGGTTCATTTGGACTATGATTCTTATTATCATATACACATCACCAAAAGAGTTACGTGCAGCATTTTATGAGTATTTTTTCAAATATACCGGTATACCAGTGAATAGAAGTGAAGATTATAAAATAAATATCATAATATAATATAAATATCATAATATTATATTATGATATCATAATATGAAACAATATATATAATAATGAACTGTAATTCAATGTAAATATTCAGTGAAAAATCGTTTTGAAATTTAAGAGAAATTGTACTTTCCTCATTGGCGAATGGTATAAGCAAATATTTTCTTTTGAGAGGAATATGGCATCACCTCCTCTTCCAGTTGAAACACTTTCCATTTGTACAAACTATAATGCTGTATGCGTATTTGATATAAATCCACGAACATATTATAACACCTATTTGTGGTATTTCTATATCCTAATTGGTCTGAATGAAATTATGAACCTTTGATAGCTTCAATCTATTTTTTCTGATATTGAGTATATAATTACGAAATTTTTAATTTTCTGTGATTGTTTTTTCTTTTTTGACGTAGGCCTACGCTTTACGAACTTATATGAAACAGAAAATCAGGCCGAAAATACTAAACAACCAATCGTAATTTTCCGATGCAGATTCGCACTAAACCGTATTAGAAACTAAAAGAGATTCATTAAAATCATATGCTAAACTTCTGAAGAATGCAAAATCAATAATATTCACAATAACACGACGGATAATACATGGAAAATTTATGAAAATAATGCGAATTATATCGATAAATACAATCAGAAGTAAAATTCCGGGCACTTAATACATCATCAGATAAGGTGACGTCTGAAAAAAACTTTCAATTTAATCCACCAAGTAGAATCTTATCTCTTCATGTTGATCCGATAAAATGCATACAAATGGATATAAATTGTAGCAAAAGTGCAGTAATTTCTCAACAGGATACATTCAATGACGTTTGTGATTGCGACAAATTTAAATCATTTCAAGTTCACTTCTATGCTGAATAATATTTCATTTGTAACACGTGCCTATCTACATTGCCTTCACTTCCCTACGAAGTGATGTGCTTGTTCGTGACAGCCACGATTTCTTATCAACACTATTATAAGATTAACTAAAAATACATCCATGTAAAACTTCGGGTTTATTTTATTTTTTTACTCGTATTGTGTAAACACTCGTATTATATACAGTATTGAACGAATAAAAAAATCAGGAATAAATATAATTTTCAAAAAAATAAAAATGAGAATCTAGAGAAAATTTAATTTTTTAAACACGTTACTTGCTTACTTTTTAAATAAAAATACTTCCATTCATTTCATTAGCATCTATTCGCGAAGATAGCATTCGCACATATAAACGATCACCGCAAGTCAAACAACTTATACCAAAACATCTACAATACATCGTCTAAATACAAACAATGAATTGTGTTGAGAAAAAGAATTTTAGGAGACTCACCTCGCATCCAAATGACGAGCCACATGATTTGTGAAATAGACCTGGAAAGCTATTCGAGTCTCCAATAATGGCCAGATTCTAATTCCACACATATTCTCGTCGGTAAGTGAATATGAGGAAGGTCGCGATGTATTTTAAATTAGGTACATGGTTACGTCACGATAGTGTAGAATCCAAATCTGTACCACAGCTCTTCGGTATACTATATAGCTCAGCCTGCCTGCCTGCCTTCCTTCCATCCGCTAATAGTGAATCACAAATAATGGCGAATGGCCAAAGAATGCTCCACAACGTAATATAGTGTAAACAACACAAGCTTCAAAAGACATTTCACAAAACTACTATGCTGTATAGTCAATACAGATGGATCTTGAAAAAAATATATATTCATTTAAAAGCTAGGAAAATTATTAAAAACTACAATTGAAACTTACAAATTGTACTACTAGTGAATTTGGCGATCGTAGGACTACTCATACCTAGAGGAAACAATTATTTATTAAATTAAAATATTATTAGGTTCAGTTTGAACTGTTTTTGTATCGAGATCCAAAATACAACCTGCACTGCACTACACTAAAATGGGCAGATCAGTCGCTATGAAGAGCTGAAACGTCATTTAGGATACTCGAGTTCAATTCCCGTCGTGGTCCATCCTGACTGAAGTTTTCGTGGTATTCGTCAATCGGTAGAACGAAAAATAATTCGTTGGATTTTCAAAGAGACCATCGGAAGATTCTTATAACTTTTACCTTTGACAAGTATTTAGTTGAATACATTCAAGGAATTGAGTGTTCACAATCGAGTGAAAAACGTATGACACTGTAGAAATGCCATCTCATATAGGTACACTTACATACAGATAAAAAGTGTGAATTATATTCGTGTAGTTTCATAGAATCCCGAAGGTCGATCCCGAATCACTAATCATTGTTATGATATAACACTGACACAAAAAGATAATTTTATGTAATAAAAAATGAACTATAGAAATAAAAAGTACGGGTAGGTTGCATTATATTATTATGAACAAGCATTTCAGGAGATATAATAATTATTCAGTAAATGAATCTCAATGTTGTAATCCACGCTTTGTCAGCAATTGATAACTTTTTTGTAATTCTCTTATATTCCTGATCAAGCAAACCAATCTAATCAGCCTATAGTCATACGTCACGATACCAAGGACAAATGTACATAGTTTATTTCAATTATTCCAAGTTTGAAGTTCATTATTGCTTGCTTCATATATTTTTTCCAATAAGACAAATTTATCACAATATGTTACATATGGTGAACACATTATATGAACAATATAAACATATCTGTATATTTGTAAAGACTATACGTTATATACGCACTATGGTTGTCATCCACATTATATACATCAATAATCAAACAGTTATGAAATAAAAAATGATAAATATAGAAAGAGATAGAGAAACAGGAAAAATATATTATATTTTTATATAAAAATGAATGAAAAGGATTTAGAACATATTGGAAAACATACTTCTCTATACGTTGTTCATTTTTTCAATATAATATCCCTTTGAAAGTCATAATAATGGAATTCGTTCCATTATAATACATCTACCTCGATGTTGATATCACTATTATTTTATTTCATTCATTTAATACAATCACGGTCAAAACCGTGAAATGATAATAATTATTATTATGGTTATAATAATTATTATTACATAATGGAAGTTAGACCACTAACATTTATTTGTAATATTGTTCTTTTCTGTTAGTTCTAGCGTAAACACAAAGTTTTCCTTACGTGGACTTCACTCACTAAATGTGATGATTATTTTGTATTTTTGTGAATAAAAAGTACACCCTAAATATTGAATTGAAACGAATTAATTAAAATTTGGATTTGAATAAAAGATATCTTGATATAGCGAGAGCCCTAACGTTATGTAAAATCGTATATAAAAGTGAAGTAAAAGTGCATGGGCATCGATTTAGCAAAATCATTTTTTTTTATAACTTTCGAACGGTATGAGGTATCAAAATTCTAATACAAGAGAAACATAAATAATTTCAATATCTTCAAGGTGGTGGTAATTTTGACTCATATCGCATCATTTCCGAATCTATGCAGCTAAAATAAGTATTTTTTCAGATTTTTCATTTTTTCAGATGAAACCGTCGAAAATTATGCGATATATATTGAAAATAGTTATCATTTTTACTGTCCTGATGATAAAAACATATTTGCATCCTATGTATTATAATTTTGATGTCTCATACCGTTCGAAAGTTATCACAAGAAATTGTTACTCCGCTAAATCGACCTCATCATATACTCTTAAAATACTGAAAGCCGATTTCAATATTACCATACCCTTCAATTTTTCAACCGAACTTATCGGCTAGTCACAGCGACTTCGCATTTCCCTCGGCAAATAGTTTTTTACAATTAGTATAATTTCCTATTAGCACCTTTATTGGGTCACAGCAGCAATTAGTAAAATGCGACAAGCATCCCAATGATGTTACATCACTATTATGGCCAAGATTGAATAGCAAATAATACAATAACGATTCAACCTTGGTGTGACAAGCTGTATTCTACATACAAAATAGAATCACATTCAAGGTTTAATTAGATGTCATTTTTTGAACGTCCCGTGAATGGTTAGATGTTTTCAACGGATGACATGACATTGACAAAACTTTTTTTAAAGCTTCAGTATATTGGATTTGAACTGTGAGATTAATTTTATACGATTTTTTCTGTCTTTCAAAGTGTGTTTCTATAAAGTATAACCTACTTGTTATTTGTTAAATTCAATTGTCTCACACTATTTAACATGACAATTGAAACTAATAACCAGTGAAAATAATGTATTAATTGTTTAGTTTCAATAAATCTTAATATCATTAGTAAAAATAGGTTATCTACAAAAACTAGTTTGAATAAGTTATTACTTGAAAACTCGAACCACTTCCAACATAAATAATGTAACAGAGTTGTGTTAGTTAAGATAAAAAAAAGGAGACAAACACTTGCAATTAGGACATTTTTTCATCACGGCTCACAAATTCAAACTGTGACAGTAATAAGTACAACTTCCTAAAAACTAAGGGGGAATCGTTTGAGAAGTTTATTGTTTCCGGTAAGAAGGTAACCTATACATTGAAATTACTTATTATACAAGCAAATTAGGTATGATATTTCTTGAATGCTTGATTTGAACGATATGAAATATTCTATATTGATTAAAACGAAAAATACTGCCACTTGTGCTGTACGTTATACGACATAATTATTATAAACAAGAATTACATGATCTAGATCATTTGTTTGCGTAACTCGACTGTAATAGTTATGTCACTATACACATGTATATACAGACGAGGACACTTTTTATTCAGCGAATATTGCCTTAACAAGAGTATGCAAGTTGTGTGTTTGTCAAAACAACAAACATCGCTGAATGTGTATGCATTTCAATAGATACAATGAACGTAAGTTGCGTACATCCAACCTTCAATACAAGTCAGTAAGACGGATCATCATTTAAAAACAATTATGCAGATATATCAATTAATTCTTCATTGTATCTTATTAGAGTTCCTTAAACTATGACATAATGATAATTTATGTGATGATAGTTGTAATTTGTAATGCTGTTTAATATAGGTCTACTGACTTTTTTCTATAGCTACTATTTATCCTACACCTCAAACTATTCAAATTGAAAAATTATAAATGAAAATTTTACTTATTACTTATTACTATCATATATTAATCTAGTACGTAATATATGACTATTGATCTGCAGTTGAAATGTAATGAAAAATAATATACTAGTCAGCTGTTACTTCAAAGTGTCAAATTGCCGAGCCTCTGAATGCTGAATAATCGGCGGATTTATAATTTCACACATCAAGTACAATAATATATCATTACAATAAAACCATTTGTTTCCGCTATAAATGCTCAAAAAGAGGCCTTCTAAACACAAGTATCTGTGCAGTGAAACCTGAAAATAACTCGGCCTGGATGGTATAGGGTGGTGATTTCCAAACATGGCTGTCAATGGTTAACCATACAAATTATATATAATTATTGATGAGCGTAGCGAAGTCTCCATCCCACTCTTATAGGGCTTTGTCTGTGTGTGTTTTTTTTTCTTTTTTTTTTTTTGTAAGCACTCCACAGGTCGCAAGGGTTGACTGATCAACATGAAACTTTTTTTGTACACGCAAACTCATCCAACTTAGAACTGTATAGTTTTTGGGATGAATCGGTCGGACCGATTTTGAGAATCATCATCTCAAAGTTTCTAAAAACCCCATAAGATTTGGCTGGGCAGAAAATGTTGAAAAATAAAATCTCTCCAAATGGAATGAAATTCTCTCTATACATGGATTTTACACATTATTACGATTTTTTAAGCAATTCTGATCAGTCGTTTTGAAGAAAAAAAATAAAATGACTGATAATATTCATAAAATATATCATAAAAGTTGTGACAGAATTAAGTTGTCGAGATTCACTGCTTTCTAGATTCAAGAGATGACCAACAATGAAGTATTTTTTATATGCGTCAAGGTGTGTAGAACACCAGAGTCAATGAAGTGGCAAGAGTAGAACTACTTTAACGACTTTAATAGCTTATTCAGATATCAAGGTGTGTAGAATACCAGAGTCGATAAAGTAGCAAGGGTAGAACTACTTAAGGACTTTTATACCTTATTGAGATATCTCGCTCATCTTACAACGCATATTTCGCGTTTGACTAGTTATAATTTTAAAAACACTGAACGGTCAAAGTTTCGGGACCAACAATTCGTTCACGCATTGCGAGTTCAGTTCCTGTAATTTTTGAAAATTCTTCGCCAGTGTGCACTTGAAGTTTCTTTTCTTCTGTAACAAAACTGAATGAAAATAATATTGATTTTTCCAAAACTTAGGTCGTGAGTTCACGGCGTCGGGTCTCAATTATCGAAGCTAGTAAGCCAACGAAACGAAACCAATCGTTCGCATGTAGGCCTACAATCGTGTGCCGAATTCAGGACCTGTATTTAATCAAAATTCTACACTGAAAAATAATTTAAAAAAAAATGAAAATTACTGTCGTGAGAGTACACGGCGTGATAGCTTACACGCCTGTCACACGTCGAAAAGTGTCAAACACACTTCGAAGAGTTGATCGTTTTTGTACACGAGCGTGTGTGAGTATGTATATGTCGCATGCATATATTATAATAACATATTTATCGTGATTATTATGATATACTGCAGTCGCCAACTGCATTTATCGACGCCAGCGCGTCTGATCGGAGAGAATGCGGTACTTGAAAAAGGACTCGACTCAAGACAAGGCCTCGGCCTATTTTACCTGATCGATCCTGATCATGCAGGCATAATATTGGATATCGATTCGATTGTTTTCACCGCATGATGATGAAGTACGTGTACATACTGGTAATAGATTTATGAAAGAGCACTGAACACTCAGTTGTGTATTGACTAGTATGCTAATTAGATTGAAAATACGCGAATGTCAAAGTGAATTTAAATATTCAAAGTGTTGAACTTACTGAGAATTCCCACAGCATTCATTTAATACGTTATTTGATGCTATATAACATATTTCATACTTCACACACTTTCATTCATAGTTTCGTATTTTGAATTAATTTGAAAAATACTAATATAAAATAACTATACTGTCTCTATGTTATTATTGGTATATTTATATATTATGGAAATTAATTTTACATCGAACATGCAAGTCATAATTCTAGATAATTTCAACTTCTGCCGTGATGTGTTTCAAATACAAATTTCTCTAACCTGTAATAAACACCACTATAAAATTGAACCAGATGTTCAATTAAATTACTCTTATTTTAGTAGTATTATAACTATGTCATTATTGCATTATTGTCGAAGTGATATTTTCTTCTGATGGTCCAATGAATGAAGTAAAATAGATTTCACTGTAAAGAGAATGTATCCTTTTCAGTAATAAACTAGAAAAATGAATTATATATATATATATATATATATATATATATATATATATATATATATATATATATATATATATATATATATACATGTATATATATATATATATATATATATATATATATATATATATACATGTATATATATATATATATATATATATATATATATATATATATATATATATATATATATATATATATATATATATTACGATAATGATTTATTTCTACGTTGTGATGTTTTATTTGTACATGCACTTGAGAAATATGAAGTGCCTCGGTATTGCAATGGATTTACCTTGAGTGTCAGCAGACGAGTGTCACACCGCTATCAGTGAACCCAGCAATCTTGCACTCTTATCACCACGCCGCTCTAATCTCTATATTATACAACTCACGCTATGAAAAGCCCACATAAAACATCATTATTTCATGGTGAACCGTTTAATTGATGAAACAGTTGACTCTCTAATTATTGACAGTTGAATAAGAAATAATAATTGAACGGTGAGAGGTCACGCTCATTTTACACGTTTCTCTAATAATTTGACAGCACTGTGTTCGTCTATATTTTAGCGTGACTGCAACATGCGTAGGCCTACTGCAAGTATAGACGTACGTGGATCAATAGGCAAGTCTAGGTCTAGTGAGCCAGGCTACTCTATATGGATGCATCATTTTATACGGTCCTTTTAGAGAACATGTTCGTTTCTAGCTTATATTTGTTGAATAATTGAACATTTGGTCCCGTATAGGAATGTGTGGCCACACTTATACTCGGTGAGGCGTGAATTTCTGTTCCGCACAAATATTTTATCGAGTTTGTTTTTTTTCATCTTGTTACTTACAGTGCACGATCCATTTTTACGTAACGCCGTTGATAAAACGAGCATTGCGTCCTCCTTTTCGTCGCTACAAAAAACAAAACAATAAATGAAAAATCAGTCAACCAGATATAACCTTATCAACTCTACAACTTGGGTTTAATTGAATGATTCATTTGGAAATATGATGACATTTTCAATTCGCTACTTCATACATTTTTTAATCTGTGAATTTTTCAGTTCAATATAAATACGAATTCAAAAATAAATATAGCAATATCGTGTATGTTGAACATAAAATAACTCATTCCATGACAAAACACGGGGAAAACTTTTTTCCCAATCATATTGGTTTTAACGACGTGCTATAATTATACCCAAGATCTATTAGTGTTGGATGAATGATTGATAAGATGGTGATATGAAAAGCTTTTCGAAGGAATAGAAGTGTAGCTTGAAACTTGTAACTTTGTAAGTGCAACTTGTATAAATCATTATCATATTGAGTATATTATACATCATTAAACGGGGTTTGAAGAAGCATTCATTATATTGATAACTATATGAGATCAATGCGCTTCGGCTAATGAGAAGGAGATGATGGGAAGCTTGAATGAAAGGTTGTTTTATCACTGTTTTTGGACAGTAGGAAGGAAGCGGTCGTGGCTCGATATTAAGATTCCATTCCAGTATGCACTTTACCGCATAAGGGAAACCACCGAAAACCTCTATCAGAAAAATAGACTATGATGATAATCGAACCACGGTCTTCAGAATGACGGTTCACAGCGCTAGACCGTCTCAGATTTGTGTATGTAACACCGTTAAGTGAATCAGACGGTTTAATATGCAAGTGAAGAAAGCGGAAGAGACGACTGGTCTGCATCTGATCGAATAAATAGCCAAACTATCTAGAAATTGCGTCAAAAGTCAATCAACTAGAACCTATCACTTTCCATCCCGAATCGATGGTGTATATTACTCAATTACCAATTTCACGGATATAGGTTATATATTATTTACTCATGACCAGAAACATGACATTATTCCAAACCAACAATCAGAAAAAATGCTACTTTTTTCATCCTATATTGTAGCTTGAGAAATATAAAAACATCAATGCGATTATATATGAATGATGAATATTATAAATAGCATATATATATATATATATATATATATATATATATATATATATATATATATATATATATATATATATATATTAATATTTTCTAGCAAAAAGACTTCGCATGAGTCAATGTTTGTTGAATATAGGGTCAAGTTCACGATCCACGATGCTGAAATAAATTAAAACCAAAATGAAACCTAGCTAAGCATAATTAACAAAACTGAACCACCCGAAATATATATATATATATGTATATATATCATTTTTTTTTTTTCATTTTATTTAATTGTTCGTGTAACACGAACGAATCACGGAATCTGTTTGTCAGACCCATTCTCTATTAGACCAATTTCATACTAATTTCTCCCCTCAATTATCATTATCTATAGTTAATAATGAATTGGAAAAGATTATACTGTAGATAACACAAACATACATTTAATCCATCGTCTTTTATATGGTCAATTAAATATCGCTTTCCAAACTTGATCGATAAGGAGTGTGTGTGAGAGAGAGAGAGAGAGAGAGAGAGAGAGAGAGAGAGAGAGAGAGAGAGAGGTAGATACAGGAGTCTCAATTATTCGTGTGTTTAGTCACGGATAACTAGCCTATATACATCACACTTGGACATATTGTCGTGTATATCCGTGTAAAGCTATATACAACCCAACTCCGTGTATATAGCTTCATTAAATATTAAATACAATTACATGACGTGTGATGGTATACGTTACCAACGATGGTGTGTAATGATTTATAATTCAATGTTTATAGCAAGCGTCGTTCGAGCTAGGGGAGGTTATAATTAGTCGCGAGTCTGTTTTCACTTTTTATATAAGAAGGGAAAACTAGTGTTTCCGAGGTAGCTCGAATCTCTGGGAATAATAGACTATAAATAACCACGTTATTTGTAAGAATCAAATCGATACTATAAGACTTACTCGTGTCACGATTCCTTCCTACACAGTACACGAAATCAGAAAGAAATACCAAGAATATAATGTGAGAGTGAAAGAGAAAGAGAGAGAGAGAGAGAGAAAGAAAGAAAGAGAGAACTATAGAGAGAGCACAATGCCTGAGCTTTTCTTTTTGTTGAAGTCAAATTTGTTCGTAACTTATGTGACGTGAAAATAATGAAATTTCCGGGACGGACCACGATCACTTTACCTCTTTCTCATATTTCAAAACCATCCTGTCATCATTTGGTTAATGTTACGCATCCTGACACCATAATTTAGGACATCACTGGGGCAAGTTATTCAAAAAAAAAAAATAAGGAAAAAGCAGGTCAGATTCATACAAACACCAAAAAAGACTTTTCATAAGGGCCCTATATTCTCTGGTTTTAAACTATTTCAAAGTCTCCCTCTCAATATCAGGAAGGTAGCAAATGAATACTCAAGTTCGAGAGAGTCCTCAAAAATATTTTATTGCAAAAGTGTTTTTATAGTGTTGATGATTTGTTTAATGAACAGCTTGAGTGATTTTTTTGAAATTTGTTTTCAATTCGGTTTTAGCATATTTTATTTCATCCATATTTATATTTTTGTATTCAATTTGTACGACTTTTCCGATATCATGTTTTATGATCAAGATTGAAGGAATAAATGAATTATTATTATTATTATTATTATTATTATTTAAGTGAATTGTTATTATATATCTCCACAGATAAACCCCATGAGGGTTTCGTGGAACCTCACAAGAGTACCCTTTATTGTTGTAACGCTTTTATTTGGAATCAATAAAAAAATAAAAAAAATAAAAATAATAATTATTATTATTATTATTATATACATACTCTTTACATATCTGAGCCTATAGTGACTTGATATCTTTTAAAACAAAACAAACTGGCAAATGGAGAGATATTATCATTGACAACAGCCAACCATTTAAAGAACAATTTGTATTTTAAATTTTGCACACGTACTAGTTGTAACTTGTAAATTAGTCAAAGCGTCTGTGTAATTCATTTTTTGACCCTGGCTGGTTTCGTACTGTCATTTAGCTTCACGTCTAGCTGTGGCCGGCTGATGTTTCCGGCCATACAGACTACGTACAATGAGATCACATATTATGATCACATAATACATAATCACACATAGCACATGGAAATGTGATGCCACTAAATTTGGCATTGTGGGTGTGAGCAATGGTCGCATTGGTGAAGGATGTCATCCCTTCAAAGAGAAATTGTCGCTAACACCATCCCACCCAGAAATACATTTCTGTCAATTATTTTCCCATTAGAAATGTATTATTCTTGTGAATTTGATACGAGTTTTCATTAATCACTATACTGATTATTAGCTGTCTCTTATTTTGTAATTTTGTTTACAATTATCTTTGCTTTACTTCAAAATCTTTCATGAAAAGCTGTCGTACTAATCGTGTAATGTTTATTATACGCAATCGTAGTCCAAATCGCTATTTGTCAGTAATCATGACCGATTTAACCGAATTATATTCTCCAAAACCTCGGAAATACGATTGAAATATAATTTCCAAAATTTCCCTTCAGGGCTTTGAGAGCCCCCCTCTCCCCCTTCCCCCTCCCTTCTCCCCAGTGAAAACAATGTATGTGGTATGATAAACAATATGAACGATTTTCACCGCTCTCGGTTTATCAAAGCTCAGTGACTGGATCCCATGAATGAAAAAACAGCATACGCTTGAAATTATATTTGATATTCTATCATATCAGAGTAGACCATCTAAAAGGTATAGTCAAGATATGATCAGTAATTTTTTGAACTTTACTAAATGAATAGATTTTTTTAAATCATCACCTCTGTGATGATGAAAATTACAATTTTAGGTCAACACACTATTTGTTGAATAAATTAATGATGATGTCATATATTTTAGTATTTCAGACATTCTTTATTGGTGTTAGAAAATTCACATAGAGCATTGACGACTTTCGTGTTTTAAATGTTTTTTTTTTTTAAATATCTCATAATAACAAGAAGAAGCGGAAAGAAAATTTCGATTTTGATTGAGGACAATTCCACCGTAGAGATTCGATTAGGTGTGATTTAATTTGTATCAGAGTTGTACATTTATTTTCTTAAATCCAGAAAGAATAAATGTGGAAATCATTCAACACAAAACCAAACAAAAAGATTGAAAGTATCCTAATACCCTTCGAATTCAAGTTGTTTTTTTGCATGATTGAATAACGCATTACAAAAGAATATATAATCTACTTATTGAAACGAGTGAATCAGTCGCTATAGCACACTGAACTGTCATTCAGGAGACCGTGGTTCGATTATCCCACGGTCAACCATTCGAGGTTATTCGTGGTTTCTCTGAGAATGAATAGTGGGATGATTATAGTGGGATGAGCAGACCACAACCGTTTCAGTCCCACTGTCAGAAACACATTACAAAATGACGCCAATACAGACGCCACGCCACGCCAATAGATCCGAGCTAACATTAAATGTGTCGTTGAACTCAATATGAATGAATGAAAATTTCAAAAATATACTTTCAATGAACGACTTGAGCTTGAAATAAGCGTGGCTTCACCAGTCGGCCAGTTGGATCTATATAATTTGTGGTCATTTGAAGAAACCTCGATTGGATATTTGAATTTCACTACAGTTCTAACAGCCTTGTTAATTGGACGGTATTATTTTTGACGTCAAGGGGGTGAGTCGTCAATTTATATCAGTAATATAATAAGATGGAATAAGTGAAAATAATCAAAATTCAATAAATATCAGTACGCCAACCGAATCTCAGTCAAAAGTTTGTAGTTTTGGAACAGCTAAAAGATTAGACCAGTTATTTCTACGCATTTAATGTCAATTATCAATTAAAATTAATTAAATGTTCCGAAGTAGACAACGACCGAGAGAAGTTGCTCACAGCAAAAAAGAGGATAATCGAACGAAAGTGGCGAACCCATAAAAACGGCAAACTTCGCAAAATTTCACTCCGCTTCAAAACGAATCGATAACGAC
>OZ023328.1:19502810-19572810 GCA_964007535.1 Brachyptera risi
TATAGGCCTATATATAATAATTTCGATTAACTTAATTAATGCCCGTTGTATAAACCTGAATTTGATCAATTATTTTCTGGGTTAAATGAATATGAATGAATGGTCTTATTTGTGATTCATGCAATTGAATCTTGTGAATCTTTTGGATATTGGCTTGTGAATTCTTCAAAGTCTGCATTCAGTCAAAATTTAAAGTAAACGCAATATAAAATAATGAATAGAAATATTGCCCGTTAATAGTTTTGAAATTCAATTTCAAGTAGAAACCTCGTCGTTAGTATTTTTTCACAGTTTTTATAAGAGACTATATCTATCAGGCATTACAGAACCAATATACCTGCATGTGTACAAAAATGAGAAAACCTTCGGAAGCTACACCGTGAGTCTTTCTAAGTCTTTCTAACAATCTAGCCAGATCGATATAGACAAACTATCCAAAAAAATAATAATTCAGGGTGCTAGTTTTGGCAGAAGTATGAAACTAGGTTGAAATGTGCCAAGGTGCAAGTAGAACAAATATACAAGAGTGAAGGCGTTCGAAATAATATAAAAATAGACCGTTATTACCCGCATGATGAGTCTATTCTCAACAATGGTTACTTCAACTCTTTTGGCTTGCGATACTGCACGTACTTAGCATGTTTGACCATAGATTGCAATCTCGGAGAGATAATAATGAGTTGGTGTCTTATTTGTGTTTCGGATTCCACAATGATACGAAATCAAAACATGAATATTTTGTTCGATTATCTGTTTTGCTATGGAAACAGTAATCATAGTTTTTGATTTTTGTTTTTGATATCATTCTGATAAGAGTTTGAATGTTTTGTATGATGATGGATGCTCTCAATTCTCTCAATCCTCTCAATCATTGAGAGCAAAGACCTTGATTTATTGCTAGATAGGAAAACAAATACGATGGTTATTTTAAAACGGGTCAAACGGTCCACTATATACTTCACATACAGTTAATCTAAAAAAAATGCATGATCGATGTTTCGTTTTGAACATCTATTCTATAGTTCATTAAATATATATATATATATATATATATATATATATATATATATATATATATATATATATATATATATATATATATATATGTATTCATTCTAATCAATGTATTATAGATTGAAATAATTGAAATAATCCTCAAATATTTTCATACTCCATTCTGATACAAAATGATATGAATACAAATAATAATAAATTCAAAAGGTTAAACAACATTCGTATAGTTTGGAATGTAGTAAAGAAGAATAATTGTTGGCCGCGGAGAAAGAAACTTATAAATAACTTCATATTTCCCAACAACGTGAGGTATAGGTGAGAGGGGGGAGAGTCGAGGGGATATAAGGGTAGGTGAAATATAAAGGGGGTGATGTGAATATATCGTGTCCAGTTCGTACGGTAGAAATGCTTTCAAAACACGTGACTGGTTGTAGAATGTCAGTTCCGTTCCGTTGACAGTAAAGCTGAGTAATCCGTTTGTACAGGATCGTAAGTCGAAAAGTTCGCTGCACACATTAACCAGAGCACAGTCAAGTGTGAATAGTGATTCTGATGAATTTCGGATCTAAAAACCAAACTTACTGAACTAAAAAATGTACCGAACTAAGCAAACGCCATGAATGAATGAGCGAATAAGCGAGCATGACATGACGACTAAAGTGCAGTTTGTATAGTATTATTATTCTGAAAAAAAGAATGCGGTACTGTATGACTTTTATTATAAAATGATAGGAGATACATTTTGTATGGAATGTATTCTGCTAAAATCATATTGAAACATAGTATCCTCTATCAATTCACAGATCTAAACTGAGACATTATTGATATGTGGAGCGAATAATAAAACCATGTAACCAAATACGAACAGAGAATTAGTCCTAACTGTCCTAATTGAGAGGAATGGCAATTTTCGCCAAGATGATCCGAATAAAAAGATAAAATGCACTTTTTATAATCGTAGTTTGAGAAGAGTAGATTGTTGTTATGTAGAAGATTTACATACGGTTGTGCATACTGTTCACAGACTGTTGTCAATTCTTCTCGCGTCGTGCACGCCTACGATCGATATTGCTTCAGTGGTTCTTACAAATTACAATAACTGTTCTAACTTCTGCAGCAACGTTACAGATTATTATTAGCCTTACATGTCGTTCCGCCACGGTGTGTCCTGGCACGCAATGCATCCATAACACATTAACCTTTCACGTTCAAACAACGTCTAATTTTATTCATTATTAACATAAACGAACCTTCTTTCTCTCTGCTTTCAGAACTGAACTTCAAGCCAGTCTTTTCTACGAAAGATTGAGACCAAGAAGAATTGAAGAAAATTGAAGAAAGTGAAACTATTGAAAGACGAGCTCATTTCTCTATTGATTGTCGTCCACACTTAGTCTTTGGATGCATGAATTATGTTGCTCGCTTGTATGTGAAAACACCGAAGAAAACTGTCAACCAAACACTAAGAGACACCTGTGACCAGGCGTTGACGTGCGTGGCCAACTCATAACCAAACTGTACAAAAACAAACGAACATCAAGGATGCATATCGAAGTTTCAGTCGCACTGAATTTCGTCATCTCCTACCTCTACAATAAGCTTCCAAGAAGACGGGTAAATATATTCGGCGAGGAACTCGAGAAAGCCCTGAAAGACAAGTTCAAAGGTCACTGGTATCCAGAAAAACCATTCAAAGGGTCAGCCTTCCGATGTTTGAAGACTGGAGATCCCGTCGATCCTGTGCTGGAGCGCGCTGCCAAGGAAAGTGGTGTCCCCATCCAGGATATCCTGGAGAACCTCCCCCAGGAGCTAGCAGTGTGGGTAGATCCGGGAGAAGTGAGCTATCGGATCGGCGAGAAGGGCGTTGTTAAGATCCTATTCACAGAGTTGGTCGACGCACACGACGAGTGTTCTGCTGATCGAGAAGTCACCAAGACGTTTAATCCAGAGGCACAATGTTTCCGGCCGATTGAAGCAGTTGGATCGACTTTAGGAGGACTTAGTTTATCCCCCAGTAAACCAGCGTCGCCGTTCAACGGTGTAGTCGCTGGCCCCGTGAGAGTGCAAGCGGTACAAGTGGTCCCGACTCCTCAGCAGGGACCTGTTGCCGTGGCACCGGGACCGGTACCTAACCAAGGGGGTGTGTCTTCCTCGGCCCCTTCGCCCACCCCCGTCTCGTTGCCCTACAAGGGATCTCCGAGCCCCGTCGCATCCTTCATGCCACGCTCCACGGCACCGCTCACCTTCACGACCGCCACCTTTGCGCAGACCAAATTCGGCAGTACGAAACTCAAGACCAACAGCAAGCGAGCAAACAGGTATGATAAGCTTGTGGAAATATTATGTTTATAATCTGAATACTGAAGTGTATTGGGCTTGTGATTTTGTAGTGATGTTTAGATATTAATCAAACGTGAAGATAAAACGGACTTTTAATCAATACAAATGATGACAATTAATATCTTTGCAAGGAAACCACCAAAAACGCTGGTCAATCTGAAAATGATATACTATTGCAAATTCATGAGGTGCATTCAGAACTCCACAATAGTTCACAGTAGTAATATGACAGAGAAGTAGGCCTATAAGCATACAATCAGAAAGAATTGGAGTAGTCTACTGTTAGAACTCAGCAATTAATCAACTGATATGATTTTCAGGATGTCCCCGACGGAGTTTTCAAACTACATCAAGCAGCGCGCTATTCAACAACAAATTCACCATCACCACCACCATCATCACCAAGCGCCACCGTCACAGACCTCGCCAACGGGGCGCTCAATGTCACCGAACTCCGTCACCGGTGCTGGTCAAGGTCCCCCAGATCCCGGCTTCTTCTTCCAACCCACTCCGTATCATCCACAATTCCCCCACCGAGGTCTGTTCGAGTCAAACAATCCTGGTGCATATATGCCCGAGATCTACCCGGCCAAGTTCCCGTCGTCCTACCTGGATCCTACCACCATCGGACACCAGTTTTACGGGAATGGGACAGGTTCCCCCGCCAACGGAGGTCAGGTCGGTAATAATACTTCCAATACGGGCTCCCAGGACAATAGTAAGCAGCTACTAGATGGTCTCAACAACTATGGTCTTGGTTCCGTAGCACCTTACCCACCCAGTCCCTATCAGCATCTCCTAGTCGCTAACTAACTATGTCAGTAAGTTATCAAACAGCATTATACCGAAGCAGATACAAATGATTTGCTCAGCGTAAACCTATTGTAACTAAATGTACTAACCCGAGAATACTGAACGAAAGCGTCATGAAATTACTATGGAAGGAAATCGACATCCTCTGATTTGGCTGATTGGCGAATTGAAAGCTTGACCATCCGGAACCTCTCGACTGTCACGTAAGAATATTAATCTCGAAACTGGTGAACTACTGCGCTACTACAGGTCGAGGAGACGGTCGATGGTTTGGGCCTTAGCCACAACTCTCTTCAATCGAAACAAAACCCAACTGTTTTACGCAACCGATATACTAGATTCCACTCTCACGTAACTATTATATAGCAGTGAATAATATCGCCATCCCCCTCAGACGCACGTCTGTGACGGAGGTGACATTTTCTTCATGCTGTCTGAATCAATTAATTTTCATGCCAACGCCGTTCAAGTATCGACACGAAATTAACAGACAAGTAAAACCAATAGTCTGCGAATAATAACTTTTGTATTTTCATGATATTTCAAACCTCTTAATATCTTAGCATACTTAGCATCTCGACTATAGTTGGTATGGAATAAACTGGAGTAATCTATAGGATATATCAAAGATTGATATATTATTTTTACACTGAATAAGTAATTGCTGCATGCTTATCCCGAGAACACGTGAATTTTATTACAATTACATCTTATTTATATTCGATAAGTAGGCATACAGGCCAAAATAGATTTTATATATAGGGAAGAAAGCATATGCACTGTCTTTTAATACCGCCAGCGACCTCGTTCTGTGGATCATTTTGCGTGTATTTCAACTGATTATTAGCGAAAGTTAACTTGTCAATATTTTCAAGTAGTGCTACGTAAAGGTGAATAATCACATTTATTATCTGAAGTTTTATCAGTTTTTGGCCTAATCACAACTGCTAGTTACGGTTCAAGTTTGAAGAAAAGCAATTACATGTGCGATATATGTAGGCCTAATTCGGAAGTAAGAACTATAAATCGTTTAATTAGTAACTATTAGTTTAACCGTCACTATTTCAGACATTCATGATCTTTTATTTATGTATTTATTGCATTACAAATAATTCACTATACAAATTATACTACTGTGTTTTTTTATATAATTTTTTACCAAAAATAAAAAATTTTGTTTTGTATTTATGTGAGCAAATTGTAATTTATTTAAATAATCTTCAAAAAAAGACACTTCCTGCTAAAATATCTGAGATTGACGTGATTCAAATCTACTTTCTAGTCCAGTGTAAGTATTTAAATGATAAACAAAGAATATAAGCATTACGCTATATAATATGTAACTTACGAGTTAGAAATTATGAATCTAAGTAACAAGTTCGAAATAAAACTTCCGTGTAGCTCAGCATCTAAGTTCTGAAACATTTACTTTACTATATACGATTATTAGGTAGGCTAATAAGTAGTGATATATCTTATACATAGTCTTTATATTTTCGTATTCAAGAAATTTTGATATTATATTTATAATTTATTAGAGCACTACAATATTTCAATGTTGTTTTTTATTTACTTATTTTCAGTCATAAGCTCTTGGCTTTATTGATTATTATGATACTAGTAATGGTGCGTATACAACCTCCACGGCACGTTGTGTTGGCACATCCAGCGATTACGACGGCCTGAATTTCAAATTGTTCGTAATATTAAACAATTAACATGCTTGTGTAACAAATTAGAGCTGAAAATCTAATTGAATGACATACGTGGAGAAATTAGTATATATATCTGCTCGAAAAAAACAATTGCTGAACGTAACGTTGTTGACAATATAGAAACAAATCGAATACTGACTTGAATTATAGTGAGTAAACAAAGTGGATGAGAAGATGCATAATCGTTACAGTTTATCTTTCATTCCTTGTATTTGACCATCAAATATATGTAAATAATCGGCTGGAAAATGTTCACAATGAGACTTTTTCATTCAAAGTCCAGTTCACGACTTCTTTGATTAAACAAAACAATTTCAAAAGTGTAACATCTTTTTTATTAAGCTTTGATTGAAAAATATTCTCATTGGAAAATAAGCCATTATCAGAGTGGTTTGACTGAGGTTATGAAGAATGTCTATAAGCGATTCCTAAATAGTTATACTTATTGAGGAATCGCCAAGAAATCCAAATAGGACATTGTAAATGCAAATAATAGAGGGAATAAATCATGAATAATTTATACCGGTATACCACAAGATAAACATTATGTATATCGCATTTTAAAGTCTTATTTTGTTGTTTTAAATAAAATAATGCGGTTATTATAGCTATATATGAGAATCAGTATTCATATCGCATATCTCCGATAGTAAGAATTTATCAAACGTTTATCGCCGTTTCAAAATTGGAAAAAATACGATGTCGTACAAAATTTGTAAATGTAATTGAATGGCGTCGACGTAAAATGAACACAATAAAGGCATACGATAAGTTTATGATATAAGTAAGAACGCTGTGTGAAATAGATTATTGAATAGTTTTATATAGTTTTGTATTCTTTCTAAAATTGTACAGTGTTATTATCAGTAGTCGATAGTAATTAGTAATTATTATACTTATAGATATTTTCATAATAATTAATCACTGGTTTTTTACTTTGATTTATTTTTTCACGAATTATTTGCTTTTGGATTTGTTTTTAAACGAGATATTATTTGTTTGTTTTTACTTTTCATATATTATATAATATTCTATTACGCTGTTATGTTTGATCATTATTATTATCAACTTGAAGTTACTATAGGGGAAGGGGGTGGTTTGTAAAGATTTAGACTTATATCGAAAAAAAAGCGAATGCAATGAATGGTACCTGAAAAGAGTTAATGTCGATTGCCTAAATAGGTAAATTGACAATATATAAGAATGTTATGAATTGGTTGTTAAAGTTGACGGACTCCATCTGAACGATGGTCAAGTTAGATCGTAACGACGTGGCGAGAGCCACAGTGTTTATATACAGGTAGAATTGCCACAGGTTACGGAGAGTCAGAGCTATGCTAAATTATTATCATCATTCTGTTAAGAAGAAACTGAAAACTTGCTTTCTGTATCCACGAAACATTATTTAAAACCCTACTTTGATAAAACATAGACTTGAAACACTTATTGTAACAGAAGTGTATTTGAAAAATGACTGGAATAATAAACGAATCTGCGTATAATATTATTAAATATACAACGATATGTCTTAGATTATGAAAATAATAATAGAATAAACCGAAAATGCATGTATACATCCATTACACTATCGCACACAAAATCCGAAGAATTATATAATATTCTGAATGAAGTAAATATTGTAATTATTAT
This sequence comes from Brachyptera risi, assembly GCA_964007535.1. Classification (NCBI taxonomy): domain Eukaryota; kingdom Metazoa; phylum Arthropoda; class Insecta; order Plecoptera; family Taeniopterygidae; genus Brachyptera; species Brachyptera risi. The sequence continues at coordinate 19,510,343 of OZ023328.1, forward strand.
TATAATTCATAAACTATTATTCTATACATAGCTCTACGTCCGTTTAGTTGATAATGTGTAAGTAATGACTACACTGTCTGTCGATCAATATTGAATGAAACAATATTCAGTAGTTCAGTCAATGTGATAAAATAATGTTTATCTTTTTTACCTACAGTGATGTCAGTGTCAATATTCAATTTAATAATAATATTAAAAACAATATATGAACTACTAGCTATAGCCAAGTTGTGAGCCGTAGACCGGCCAGTTATAGGATTGTTACCATCGTTTAGGACCTTTTCTCAACAGTCAAAGCCCAAGTATTGGGCCAAGTCTAAGTATTGATTGATGGGTTTGACTAATATTTTTGTGGCAATTGGCCAAGTATGCACGAATTAGACTTATAACGATTGGCTGGTTTAGATGTTCAAAGGGGTGTTGTTCAATGTTCATGTATAAATAAACAACAATAAATATAATAACATCAAAAAAAAATAATATTACACTTATGATACAGACCACAGAGGAGAAGTTTGTACGAATTGCGAATTTTTTTCACGACTTTTAATACATAATGACTGTATATTGGCATTTTAGATTAGTGCATGTAATTTTTCTACGGCAGTTTGTGCAATAAATGCCCCCTAGATATCTCCTCCCTCCATCGTAAAAACAAATGTAAAATTCAAAAAAATATATAGAACTTTGTAAGTTTAATGGATCCCACTCAAAATATTTTTTCATGACTTTGTATAGTCCCTATATAAAAACCTATTGTAAGATGTTATTTATTTCGAACTATTTTTCATATAGAAGTAATCATTGACGTAATTAATATTTATTGCTAGCGATTTCTCGAGTTTATAATTCCAAACATTTTTAATTAAAATATGGTGATGAAGATTCGAATGCCAGTACTCCGGAAAAGTATATTATTGCACCGCTTTTGATTCGAGATCGAGCCATAGATCAGTTAATTAAGAAACTGCTCGTCTAGTTACTAGAGAAATTCAAATGGAATTTACATTTTCCTAGCTACTTTTATGCTGTCAAATCATTGATTAGGCTAAAGACATATTGCTTTTTGTTTGGGAACTCATTTGAAGCTGGTGGTTTCATGCACATTTCAGTAAACTATTTTGTATATGATCACAGATATAACAACGTCAAAAAATATTTCATTTTATAAAATATTATTACTCAATTATATTTTATAATTTGCAAAGGTATGTGTGCAAAATCGCCAGCATTTTCGAAGTAGATATTTTCGAAACAGAAAGCAAACATCCGAGTCGCAGTACGCAATGTAAAAGCATTATTAATTACAGCTTACAAAGATTATAGCTTATGTAAGAAATTGCTTTTAGACTAATCAAATTACTTAATTCAATCAATGCGATGCTCGAGATCTCTAATTTTGTGAATATTAATATTACGTCTAATGTATTCCCCAAGCAATTTATTGAAAAATTCTTATATTATGCTATTAAATGGGATTAACTGTATATCATCAAACTTGACAATTATTATCTCAAATATTATATAACTTCTATTTCCATCTTCGTGGTTATTGTTGTTTGAAACAAACTTATATAAAAAAATACAAAATATAAAAATAATGTTTTAGAAATTATTCAATATAATATTGAAAGAATGGAATAATCGGTAAAACTAGTACCACTGTTGTTTTTAAATTTCATTTTGAAGTTATTCTAGTTCTAACCCCCTTAAAAAACGGATTGTGCTGATTTGAATCAATGTGTTGTCTCTATTGATTGATTCTTGTAAAGATGATCGTAATGGTAATTACAGGCCTGCCTCTAATAGCATGATGACATGTTCGACATGTGGACATGTTCGGACCAGGTACCCGCTCATTGTATATGTAATACACTAAACAGAACTTAGTTCAGGATGGCAGATTGGAAGATAGTGAGAACGGTATTCTCCATCCCGTTACTATAAAAATATATAATAATATAATACATGTGTATAATAGTCTATAATTTTTCATATTGTTGTACGATTTTTAAGTTTATATTAAAATGTTTTGTGCATTCATAATAAACATTGCCTAATTGTTTTTATTTCCCCTCAACTCTGATTATCCTCTTCCTTTTTCTACCATATATAACCTAAGGTGTTACCAGCCATATACCGACAATGTTGAATTGGCACTTCGCCGGTACCTACTTCTCACAAACTATAGAAGATACATGCACAAAACTCTTAGAGTAGTTACTTAAGACCTTTGTACACATGCACTGGAAATTGAAGAATCTAAAAAAAATATAATGTTTTTCAATTTTTTTAGAAAGTGTCTAAAAAAAATACATTTTTGAGCAAATAACAATTTTTATTTTTGATGATATTGGAATTACTTGGACAAAAAAAAGCTCAACACAAGTATGACACACTTGTACTAACATGTGGTGAAAATTTGGAGTAATTATCATCAATAATTTCAGAGATTCAGGTACCGGCGTTTGAAAAAACTTTCGTCTGAGTCAATAGTCAATAGCATTTGAAAAAAGTGTCGGAATCACAACAGTAGTAGGTCGCAATGAAATTTGAAAAAGCCTGCAGAGTGCTGAATGGAAACATTCATATGATTAGAACCACTTCGAATAATTTGATTAGTCTTGCATTTTATGATTATTGAAACATTATACTATCAATCTGGCGCAAAAAGAAATTCTGAGAAGATAGCTGTCAATGTCAAAGCAAATCCACATTTTCTAGTAAACATCGCGAACAATTTTCCGTGTGGATTTCAAGATACAGGGAAATGGAATAATGATGAATTGAAAAACATTGAAAATCTTACATTTTCCGTGATATTTGTTTGATCTTTAAAATGTCAAAAAATGCTCAGTGAAATTAAAATTTAATTTGTATTTAGCAGTGGTGCCCCATCCGAACTATCGTTCATCCATAGCCTCAATTGACCACTAGTGATAGGCGTGGCTTATCGGCAGGCCACCTTGGTCTATACTTCATGTGGGCATTTAGAGATAGGCCTACTCTGATGGGCCATGCCAATTTTCTCACATAACAAACAGCCCATTTGATTGGATGTATGTTTTGTGACGTTTGTAGGCGGGTCAATCACTAGACGTCAATTGGGGAAAAACATCAAATGGGGATTTCGATGTTAAGCTTCGATGTTACTAATATATATATATATATATATATATATATATATATATATATATATATATATATATATATATATATATATATATATATATATGTATATATATATATATATATATATATATATATATATATATATATATATATATATATAAATATATATATATATATATATATATATATATATATATATATATATATATATATATATATATATATAATATATATATATATATATATAATATAAATATATATATATGTATATATATATATATATATATATATATATATATATATATATATATATATACATATATATATAATATAAATATATATATATATATATATATATATATATATATATATATATATATATATATATATATTTATATTATATATATATATGTGTATATATATATATATATATATATATATATATATATATATATATATATATATATACATATATATATATATATATATATATATATATATTTATATATATATATATATATATATATATATATATATATATATATATATATACATATATATATATATATATTCATATATATATATATATATATATATATATATATATATATATATATTTATATACATATATATATATATATATATATATATATATATATATATATATATATATATACATATATATATATATATATATATATATATATATATATATATATATATATATATATATTTATATACATATGAATATATATATATATATATATATATATATATATATATATATATATATATTTATATATATAATTAAATATATATATATATATATATATATATATATATATATATTTAAACATATATATATATATATATATATATATATATATATATATATATATATATATATATATATATATATGTATATATATATATATATATATATATATATATATATATATATATATATACATATATAGATATATATATATGTATATATATATATATATATATATATATATATATATATATATATATATATATATATATATATATATATATATATATATATATATATATATATATATATATATATATATATATATATATATATATATAGAAGACTTCGTAAAGACGTTAAAGACGTATAGTATAAAGACGTCGGTAATTGAGTCGAAACTCACTCCAGAGTCACGTATGTAACGCTTTTGTAAGATGTATATAGTTGTATTACAATATAAAAGAATGTCACCGTGCAAAATCGATGGCTATTAAAATAGAAAATACACCACAACTGTAAATTATGAAGCTGATATTTGTGTGAGCTATATTGGTAGATGACCTTCATTTTTCGTGATGGTACAAGTTTACTACCAAATTATAAATTACTCTTTCTCTTTCTGAACATGTCTCGTCATATAATTCGTTATGATCACAAGCCAACCGCTAGAGTTAATTTGAGCTGTATTTTTGTTAATTACTAACTAATACATTCATATTTCACAGTGATTGCTAGCATGCCTCAATCTCCTCGCAAATGTGGTATGAAAATTGTACCATTATAAATAGCTTACAGTTAATTATGCCATTTATCTCATCGAAAATTTTGTCAACAAATACACTAGGCCTATATTCTCTAATTACTAGTCAAACGCGAAATATGCGTTGTAAGATGAGCGAGATATCTGAATAAGGTATAAAAGTCCTTGAAGTAGTTCTACCCTTGCTACTTTATCGACTCTGGTATTCTACACACCTTGATATCTGAATAAGCTATAAAAGTCGTTAAAGTAGTTCTAATCTCATTTTCTTTATTGACTCTGGTATTCTACACACCTTGACGCAAATAAAAAATACTTCATTGTTGGTCAACTCTTGAATCTAGAAAGCAGTGAATCTCGACAACTTGATTCTGTCACAATTTGTATGATATATTTTATGAATATTATCAGTCATTTTATTTTTTTTCTTCAAAACGACTGATCAGAATTGCTTAAAAAATCGTAATAATGTGTAAAATCCATGTATACACATTTAGAGAAAATTTCATCCCATTTGGAGAGATTTTATTTTTCAACATTTTCCGCCCAGCCAAATCTTATGGGGTTTTTAGAAACTTTGAGATGATGATTCTCAAAATCGGTCTTACCGATTCATCCCAAAAACTATACAGTTCTAAGTTGGATGAGTTTGCGTGTACGAAAAAAGTTTCATTTTGATCAGTCAACCCTTGCGACCTGTGGAGTGCTTACAAACAAACAAAAAAACAAACAAACAAACAAAAACAAAAAAACACACAGACAAAGCCCTATAAGAGTGGGATGGAGACTTCGCTACGCTCATCAACAAATAAATTAGACAGAATCAATTCTGGCCATTCATCCATCTAAAAATGAGAATACCAATTCTGAAAAATAATTGTAGGCTGAATATCTAAAGCAGCATTATTACAGTGAATTGATATTGAACTACCCCTTGTGCATTTGCAAGAGTTAAATAATAACTATGACTATCAATAACGTAACGGGATAAGCAACATGGCGGTTTCCTTTCACACCATGCGTATATCAAAGGGATGCCGCCTCACAAATGTTATGATGATTTGCTGGTATTATTGTATGTTGATCTATACAAGTGATAGATGTAATGCAATCTGTGAATCCAGCTCTTTCCAACTGCATTAAACAATATTGGGATAAATTTCATTCGAATTAGCCAATCTAAATTTAAAATAGCTCTGTAAAAGCATTTGGTCCCCTAGTCAAGAGCCCTACTGCTATATTTACCATTTGATAACTGGATAATTACTCATCATCCTCGAGAAAGATTAAAATCAATGCAATTGTACAACTATGTACTATACATTGAAATACGAGCCTAATACGTACGATTTGATTTGAAATTGCGAATCTCACAAATGTACACGAAAGCGCGCTGATTCCATCATGGTGAAAACGGCCTAATGTTAAAAGGATAGGACTTATGCCGTGTTGCTTATCCCGTTACGTTATTGATAGTCATAGATAATAATAATAATAATAATAATAATATAAGAAAAATGAAACGAAAAAATTGTATCTATTTTTTCGTTTACCAGTAGGCCTAGAATGATTAAAAAAGCTCGAGTCATTGAAGAATCTATAAAAATAACTAGTCAAACGCGAAATATGCGTTGTAAGATGAGCGAGATATCTCAATAAGGTATAAAAGTCCTTGAAATAGTTTTACCCTTGCTACTTTATCGACTTTGGTATTCTACACACCTTGATATCTGAATAAGCTATAAAAGTCGTTTAAGTAGTTCTAGTCTTGCCACTTCATTGACTCTGGTATTCTACACACCTTGACAGATATAAAAAATACTTCATTGTTGGTCAACTCTTGAATCTAGAAAGCAGTGAATCTCGACAACTTTTTAATTCTGTCATAATTTTTATGATTTATTTTATGAATATTATCAGTCATTTTATTTTTTTTCTCCAAAACGACTGATCAGAATTGCTTAAAAAATCGTAATAATGTGTAAAATCCATGTATACACATTTAGAGAAAATTTCATCCCATTTGGAGAGATTTTATTTTTCAACATTTTCCGCCCAGCCAAATCTTATGGGGTTTTTAGAAACTTTGAGATGATGATTCTCAAAATCGGTCCGACCGATTCATCCCAAAAACTATACAGTTCTAAGTTGGATGAGTTTGCGTGTACAAAAAAAGTTTCATGTTGATCAGTCAACCCTTGCGACCTGTGGAGTGCTTACAAACAAAAAAAAAAAAAAAAACACACAGACAAAGCCCTATAAGAGTGGGATGGAGACTTCGCTACGCTCATCAATTATTGAGCATGGTAAACGTATTTGTGTTTACATGACCGGTACACATAATGAACTAAAGCTAATATTTCAAGTTTTTAACCACGGTATATCAAATAAGTGAAAAAATCCAGTGAGATGAAAGAAGTGATATGTAGCACAAGTCTCAGCCGCGTTATTGCCACCCTCTCGCCTACCAGGGCAATGCATGGCTTAAAGGGGTGGGTTTGACCTAATATCTGGCAGGCCTACATTCTCGAGTTAATCGATAGCACCCCAAATAGGCCTACATCCACGGTGTGTGCTCATGGTCCATCATCCAGCTCACAGCTGAGCACTCTCTCTCTCTCCCGCTCCGGTTTCAAGGAATCTGGAGCGATGGCCACACCCTATACACATCTACCCTGACCCCACAGAACAAACACAAATAAACGAAACAAACAATATCAGTTTTCTAATCGATGATACTTCTAACGTCATGCTGAGCTTTTTTTTCAACAGAGTTCAAAAATGAAGTATCTTGCAAAAGGAATTGCAATTGTTCGAAAAATGGATTTACAATGTTCCAACATGATCATTTTGAAAATATAGCATAAAGAAAGTATAGAAAATAAATAACCTGGAAGAAAAGAGGAATATTTATTAAAAAAATAAGACAAATAAGAATCAAAGAACAGTTAATCTCAAGATTCAATGCTTCACATTCAAATTTGTAAGCTCATATTAACTTTACAGAAAAAAAAATCAACCCAAATCAATTTTTAAAAAAGCAATCAATCAAGAGAAGCAATCAGCCACCGGAAGAATGAGACTTGGTATCATTAATACTTCTTGACACTGCATTTATTATAATGTAGATGTTCCAAAGCTTTTATTTTAAAATGAAGAAAGAAAGAGAGAGAACGGATATAAAGATCAAAGTTTCTTTCTCATTTACCAAATATATAAATCTTTATTGAAGACCATGTCATGGTACACATGATTGCCGTTCGACACTTGATAATAATTAAATACAAAATTAATGAAGTTGGAAAAACACACGATAATAATAAATCACACATGAATAATTAATAAAAAAATAGTTGTAGAAAATAATGAGAGAGTAATAATATGAAAAAGTATTAGTATAAACAGAGATATGAAAAAATATAAAAATAATACAAAAATTACAAATAATTATGCTATGAATGTGAGTACAAATTGTTTCTCAAAATGGCAATGGATCAACTTGATAACAAATTCTACAAAAAAAACTTCTGACAGTGCCCCTAGCGCCTATCAAAATACCAATCACGGTGATTATCGAAATATTATAGGTGGTTCTCAAGTATGAAGATGTTATTTCATAGATGTTTTTTTTACTTCACTAACTTTTTGAATACTAAATGGAGAAAGAAATGACGGTTTTCACCTCTTATAAAGATCTCTTACAATTATATGCGATAAAACACAGTGATTATACGTGAGTAGAATCATAGACGATGGACGAAACATAATACTACAAGTATATAATGTCTAGATAATTCACAATTCAAATTGAGATTTATTGCAACAAGCCTAGTATTTTCAGTCAAATGTGATAACCTACACAAAATCATTGTTTACAAACTGCGACGAGTGGTCGAGTGGCTATAGCACGCTGAACCGTCATTCAGGAGACCGGGGTCCGATTTTCGCCATGGTCGACCGTCCTGACAGGATTTTTTCGTGGCTTCCCTGTCGTTCAGAGAACGACAGGGTTGGTTCCTTAACAACAGGGCACAACCGACTCCTTCCCACTAACCAAAACCAAAAACACACCTAATAATGAAAAAACTTTCATATCATCATCCCACCATCTCATATATCATTTGCTGACGCCGATAGATCTCAGTCAACAGTACAGTGCGTCGTTAAGCCCAAAACAAATAAAAAATAATTCACAATTTAAAATAATTGAAGTCTCTGTAGGTATCACTAATTTCGATCCAACATTAACTATAGCCCCATTTATTATGCTGGGAACATTTTCTAATATTCGTATTTTTTTGGTAGCAAATAATTTTCAAGTAACGCCATGGTCTTGACTCCTTGTTTCAACAAGTTTTTGGTTTGATGACAAATTAATAATACGTCTTGTAATGCTTCAACTGGCAAGCAGCTGTTCACACATTGTTCAATTGAAGGTTTCGAAAGGTGATAGCCATATCATTCATCATTGACATCATGACATCTGATACCACCAATCAGTAATCAATATGAATATACCTCAGAAGTATGTAGGATCAATGCCTAGGGCCGACGAGTCTTTTAGGGCTTACAATATTTTACTTGAAAAAATAAAATGATAAATAAAATGAATAAATGGTCATCCCTTGCAGAAAGAAAACGTAGAGTTGGTCTCAGGTATCTGTACAAAGCTGTATCTGAGGAACCTACTTGGCGTGATCTAGCACATTATACATATCAAAATCTGAATTTAGAGGCAAAAATTGTCATCCAAAGAAATTGTTTCTATACCCAGGTACCAAACAAACACTGGACGCCACTCGCTGCTGGGTAGAACAATACAACACTGGAACAAGATACCAAAATCGAAAATGAGTAATGTAGAAACACTTGAAGAATTCAACCTGGCTATAGGATAATAATAAAAATAGAATAAAAAAACATTTTGTAATCATCTTCACACCACTGATAATTTGTACTGTCCAAGTGTGTAATAAACAAACTATTCTATTATATTTTATTCTAAATAGGTTACATAATGAAAAAATGGAATTACTCTAATTAGAGCAAACGAAACTTACTAATCCACTAAGGTCCCGTTTTACGAATAATAAATGTGTTGATTAAGCGATGATTAGTGGATTAGCTTGTTATTACCCTTGGTTACCAATGGTAATTTTGTACCTTAATTAATAAATTAGCTTAATTAACACATTTTTATTATTGATAATATGGGGTCTAACTATTAGTTAATGTACGAATATAACATAATGTAACCGGGGTGATAACGAGTTGATCCGCTAACTTTTGCCTAATCCATTAACTCAATTCAATTCGTAAAACTGAGCCTTACATAATTACAATACATTCATCAGAATATTAATTGTACAATAACACACAATAGGACCGAGTAAGTACAAACTTTGTTCAAACAAAATGAATGTAGATTTTGTACTTGAATTAAGAAATTATACCGATCGCATTAGTAGATCATTTTCTAATGAAAGTATAGTGACGACACTGCCTCATCACATTGTATGGTCAAATTCAACTTTGAAAAGCTTCCTTTTCTTTCCATACTGTTTCGAAAATGATGAAAATCAGAAGGAATACAAATATAAGTTTAAAATGTACGCCTACGTGCAAACGATATCACTCTCTAATGGGCAAGATACATTTAAGTTTCGGACAGTTGAGCCTCTGAAAATGAAACTGCGGCTATATGATAGGCCCACAAACTACAAAGGTCTTATAACGACTCGCCAGTGAGGTCAATTGGTAGGGTGACAATTTTTAAGAGAGTAAAATTCGGGACATCAGCCTAAATCCAAATTTGGCATTCCAAGCCAAATTGCACGAGGGGTAGGGGGGATCAGGATGCACAACCGCCTCGCAGGAATTTTAAAAAAATTTTAGTCTTTCAGTTATGTTCTATGTGTTTCTTCTGAATAATATGAAATCATTATTAATATAAAATAAAATATATAAATATAAATATAAACTATAAATTTAAAAAATATTTTTTCTATTTAGTAATAGCAATAGGGTACATCTTTATACCCTATAGGCCTATAAGATAGAATGCATACAAGTTGATGATGAGAAGTAAGTTTTTCGAATTTAATGTAAAATTCCGAAAGTGATTCAACAAATATTGCAGCCTTTTCAACTATGACCATTCTTTTTGTGAATTATCGTTAAAAATTGAGAACAAACTTTCGTGTCCTCCTGATTATACCTAGATAATCGCTCACACTATACAGACATTACCGGCACAGTAGCTGAGTGGTTAGCTCACTTGCTTCGTGTGATCCGGGAGGTGAAGGGACATATCGGACCCGGTTCGATCCCCGCCACCGTCCATCTTTACAGGGGTTTTTCGTGGTTTCCCTCTGTAGTCTATAGGCTAATGCCGGGATGGTTCCCACAGTATAGGCCACGACCGCCTTCCCACTACCCATAAAAACCTTCATCTCATCATCCCATCATCTCATTAATCATTCATCCGACGCCAATAGATCTTAGTAATCATTACAGTGCGTCGTTAAAACCCAATATATATATAGACATTGCTAAATTGAAAGGTGGTTACTAATTACGACGTAGAGATGATGAGACGGAAAAATCACGTTTGTAAAATGCAAGGCGCGCAATGGTTTGTATATACTTTGGACGGGATAGAAACGCAACCAAAGCCTATTCGTTACGCCATGGATCAACAAACAACAATTTCAACAACTCTGTGGAATTCTTGTGTAGTGTCAATAACAGTTTTTCTATATTAAACAATAGAAGTGAAGAATTAAGGAGAATTCTAATGTATGAACCAAGATGCATTGAGGCATTGAGGGTTGCGTTTGCCCGTTCGAGCAAACTTCACGGCACCACGTTTGCTACGTGCAAACGACGGCAAACGCAACCCTCAATGCATCTTGATGTGAACAATACCCACTTATATATATATATATATATATATATATATATATATATATATATATATATATATATATATATATATATATATATATATATATATATATATATATATATATATATATATAAATTTCCGCCATTTTCATAAAACAGGGACACTTGATGGTCCCGAGAACATTTCTCGGATTGATAATAATGTTTATTGTCATTTGACCGTTTACATCGTGTATGAATTAAAATTACATATTCAATGGTACAGTGTACAGACTTTCTTCCTCAGCTCCTCAAGCATTGAAGAATAATGAAATACAACTTGGAAGGTGATCTAAAGACATAAATCACATAATTAACAGAAACGTATTAGTTTTCTGTACTTACGACCTAATAATGCAAAATTATTAATCGTCCTTACATTTTTTGATACATTACAATAAAATGAAATACAATAAAATGAAATACAATAAAATTACTATAATAGGCCTATGGTAGCACCATTGAAATTTAGATCATTAAGAATGGTACAGGGTTTTTAGAACTAAGATTGACATTTAGTTATGAGTATAATAACATAATCAAGTATTAATGTAAGAGAGCAAAATTATAATTAACAAATATCTATGTTGGTAGCACCATTTACGCTTGTAATTTTACATTGAAATAAAATATGGTAATAATACTAATTGGACCTTCATATTTCCAATCAGTCATCGTAGTAGTTAATAGTTTGCTAAAACAATAGTGATAATAGATAGTAATATAGTGAAGGCAATACGATAAACTCTATTTTATTAACATTTCTATGTTAAAAGTTTATTTTCTTATCATTACTATATAGTAAATATTTAGGGTTTACATTCTAAGATTACATGTTATATTTGTTTCTGAACTGATCTCTAAATTTCTTCTTGGTGACTTGTTGAACTTGATGTTCGTTGGGGTTATAGTCTTTAATATTGTCTTCCAAGAATTCTTCTACTGAGTAATACGCTTTGTTTAGAAGCAAAGACTTTAATAAGAGTTTAAACTTTGTGATGGATGTTACGATTTTTAATGCATCCGGTAATTTATTATACAGTTTTGTTTTAATGAAGTCCGAATTATTTTGAGTATGTTTAGTGTTGCATCTGCTGACATGTACATCATTATTTTTTCTTGTGTTGTGTGAGTGAAGCTCGTTATTTTTTTGAATTGTTGAAAAGTTTGTTTTTACATACATTATAGATTGGAGTATATACATACTATGAGATGTGAGTATATGCAATTTTTTAAATAGTGGCCTACAGTGTGTGGTAGGTTTGGCCATCATTATTATTCTGATGGCTCGTTTCTGTATGGTAAATATTTTGTTACTGTTTGTCGAACCTCCCCAGAATGTAATCCCATATCTAAGATGGGCTTCGAAGTTAGAGAAATACACAAGTCTACTAGTTAATATATCAGATATTAGTCTTATGGATCTTATTGCAAAACAACCAGAGTTAAGTTGCTTACTCAATGCTTTAATATGTTCATTCCATTTCAGGTTTTCATCCATTGTGATACCAAGGAATTTAGTCGAAGTTACTTTAATTATGCTTGAATTATTTATTTTATTATTTACACATGGGATATTTTCTAATATTTTTGTTTTTTCAGAATGGAAGTGGATGAAGTTTGTTTTGTTGTTATATTGGTATAATTGGTATAAGTCATATTTTTTACATACATTGGTATAACATTTGGTATACATTGGTATATACGTTGTCATACATTGGTATAAGTCATTGTAAGAATTAATATATGAATAATAATATAGATAATATCAATTTAAACATACCAATAACTAATAAGGCACCCCCAACAAGGCTAATCAAAATACATGTTATACATTAAAAAACATACATGGAATTATGGTGGATGTTATTTTTCATAAATACCCAACATCTACCAAATCAAATATGTTCCATTCCATTCAAATATGTATATAAAATAAGTCAAAAATATGAAATTAAATGCTATATAGGTACACATTGCACGCAATATTTGACGCCCCGTGAATATTTGGCGCCCTAGGCGCGGGTCTCGTGGGCCAGTATGTGTGTGTATCCAAAAATATATTCACCACAGCAATTTTCTAGTGGTTTGCGACCTGTGAAGGGTGTGAAAAAGAATAGTAGCATGTCTACCGGTTGTATAAGAGTTGATATTCAGGAGAATGAAAAGTGCTTCAGATAAGAGACAATGGAGTTGAGATGCTGGAAGTCGAAATCACGAGTCAGCAAAGTTACAAAGAGTAGGCCTATGCGTTTGTCCGTCCACGCCCACTTACGTCACGAATAGATAATATAACCTCTATTTTCGTTTAGCAAACCAGTATCAACAGAACAATTGGAAATATACAATACTGTTCTCACTCGTTATTATTGCTATTGACAATTAAAAGATTGATTTCAATGTATCAATTTATCTTGTTTATAGTAGGCCTAAAACAAATGACTAGATTCGTATATATACTGAATGACTGCACTGAGCCATTCATGAGAGTTTAATTTTGAGATTATCAATATTACGATTATGGAATATTACATTGATATGTTTAAACTACGACTATATAGTCCTAGGTTTAAATTAACACTCTTTGAAACTTGGTGATTATGTTATGTAATATTGCACTGATTCAATATATTGTGTACTACTTGCTATGAAAATAGCCCTACAGTCAAACCACATTGTGGCTATAAGTGGGTCTATCAGTAAGCAATTCAATGTATAGGCCTACTTGAATAAATAAGCATTTTGAAAAAAAAAATATATCAATTTTTTACATAGTACAATATTTAAATATCATGACTTGGAAAAATAGAACTTCAAGATATATGGTAAGAGTGTTGATAATTTTAGATATAGAATTAAAAAAATGAGGTTGGAAATGAGAATAGAATTATAAGTAGTTAATAACAATAAGGAAAAACTTTTGTATTAGCAACAGATATAATGTAATAGCATATGGCTAATCAATAAATATTTACAAAAATAATCTCTATATCAAGATATCAGTAGTTCTGATTTATAAAATGATTACCGGTAACAACAAGTCTCCAGAATAATGTACAACAAAATCGCTTTCACATCACAGCTTCATGATCATAATGTGCGTCAAAACTCCAATTTGGTTTATCATCATCACAATTCCAAATCTTCATCTTCATTCTCAATTAGTGGTCCAAGAAGATGGAACGAGTTACCAACGTCATTAAAATTAGTAAAATCCCTAGGTCTATTTAAATCATCATATAGAAAACAACTTTGGTGCAGCAAAATTCAGAAATAGTTGAAAAATCATGTTTAATTTAGTTCTAATATGTCAGCTCTCTGTTCTTTTTCCTTTACCATTTGTGAATGTATAGTTCTTATTACACTATCATTTGCATTTTAGTCATAACTCATAACTCATAAAGTTGGGTAGAAGAGCAGATACCACTCATGTATCTGAACCTCGCCGTTTATTTTTTGTTAAATAATCATCTCATTTTGGAATTCTTATATGTAAATTGTTATTTCTGTGTTTTTTGCTACGTACTACTCAAAAATGAATAGTCTAATTAATTAATGTATTTAAATGATTTAATTCAGCTCTATGCCCTATATTCAAGTAGGCCTAGGCCTATTTTATGATTCTAGACATTCTTGAATAGCACAGAAAACGTTGCTCAATAAAAAGGGCTACAAAATAAATACAATCAGTAACAGCTACAAATAGAAACACCGTTATATTTGTATAGCTTTGATATTTTCGATTAGAAACAAAACTTCATTTTTAAAAAGCATTCAATGTTTGAGTTGCAGGAAAATTAGAAAAGTTTGGAAGTGTTGTTTGTGAGAAAACTCGATTCGACACTCAACGGAAAAATGATGTCGAAAATGTGAAAATATCCATAAGAATAGCATTGCCTGACATTTTTTATTCTCTCAAATTGAAATTTAATTTTCTACAGAGTTTTATTTTTGTTGCAATATATATTTCTACCAAGCCTAAACAAATTTGGTTTGGGTGTTTTAAAGAAAAGAATATTGGGAAAATCAGAAATATTGTTTCATCAATCACGGATTCCCACCAACAGGTGAGCTGTGTGAGCAGGGCAGTGAGTCATGACTAGACTTGAATAGTGTAAAAATCAAGGTGTAGCTTCCAAGTGCATTCCATATTAATTTTTCACTCATACAACGCATAATACGCAGCGTTTTTCTGATTATTTTTTGGTTGTTTCCTGGCACGTATCAATAAATATAATAAAATGGGAATCCATTGCATTTTAACACTATTTGTAGACTACTTGTATTGTACCTGTAGGCCGGCTACTTGTTTGTATGTACTTTAATTCAGATTATTCATGTATATTTTTCTATACATTGTATAGAACATACTATAATTATGTAAATTGACTTGTCATATATTTTTCATTTTTTTAAAAGGAAAATCCTGTGGATTAATAAAGAAATCTAACATAATCTACTTATTTTTAATTATCGACTTGGTTTATACATGCAATCATGTTTTCATAAAACTGTAAATAAATACAAATACAAATGTTGAAGCTTATTGAGGTTCATAAGTCAATAGGACTACTCATAGTGGAGAGCCATTGAAAGAACACAGAGATGATTTGTACGAACAGAGTAGATACTAGACAGTAATGATGAAGGCTACTTGTTCAGATAGGGGCTGATGGAGTGGGAAGGGAGGGGGGACCTAATGTTTCAAAGTTATACACTTGGAACTATATTATTGTTATTCAAAAATATAAAATAATGAGTATATAAAAAAGTATAATAATAATATAGAGTATGTAATATATAAAATAAATATATTGGGCATATTCATAAAAACAGCTTATCAAGGTACTGAAAAACTGAAAATGAATCTATTTGAGACAATTACGCCGTCACTACATCACCTCTACTGACAACTAATATCACCTGAACCCAATTCTCATTGCATGTACCTTTGAAAATCTGTTCTTCACATAGGTAAACCTGCGCATGGTAAACTATTAGGGTAGGCACCAGTAAAAAGTAAAGGTGGATAGAAGAAACCAAATACGGGGGTCTCAGCCCCGCAGAGAATTTTTTGAAAATGCATACTTTTTCCTGTTATTTTTAGGTTTATAGTAACATCCATAATCTTCTTTTGGTATCGTAGTATGGTTGGATTGTCCTCATAATATAGAATTCAGCAGGGCAAAGTATTTTATAATTTTGTTTAGGCACAATTATACCGATTTTTACGAAAATGTAAAACAGTGGACGGCTGATTTGTGCAACTATATTTCTTTTTTAAAATTAAAAAAAATCTTGCGAATTAAAAATCTTTTGATTAAAATATAACAAGTTACATGAAATATTTTCAAACCTTCAGCACTGTTTACAATAAAAACGAGCAATTTTATATATATAATGATTCATTTGTAGCTGTACACTTACATAAAAATATTAAAATACAAATCTTAAACAAAAAAATTGACATAGTAATCATAATATTAGAACTAATTAGACAGAACTACACGAGTGTTAACGAGGATTTAATTTTACATACTGAAAAAATTGGGGTTGGTTTCAATGTTTTTTTTTCCGCTACAGCTATCAACTTCAAACTTTTTTACACTATATAGCCTTTATACTTAGATCTGTATAGTTTTGGGGCATTATCGGGTGGTTTTATTTTATAATTAAGAAAATAATATTCATCATAACTTATAATAATTTCTATGTAACAAACTTACCTTTCGTCAGCAATGGAAGAGGCTTAGTGTTAGGTTTGAAGAAAGAAGATAATTTTGATTGCGTAGGAGTGTTCAACTTCACTTTTTTGCCACTTGCAGCCATTTCAGTATAGTTTTCAACACACAATTTTTATATTTATGTCAGATTTATAATCACAAGTTATAACACTCCACACAACTTATAACTATCATATTTACATGCTAAATTGTCTCATATATAAAAGTACAAATTACAATAGAACAAATGAACCACTCGGTACGTCTGCTAGACTGCTTCTGATTATCTGTGATACACAATTTTGCATTTGCTTCGAATAACTAAATAAGCAATATTTAAGAAAACAAACATTCAATACACTGAAAATCCAGCACATTTCATAAATTACAACCCAATGGTACCTAAATCAGAGTCATCATGTGTTTCAGTAGCCAGTCTGACTGCGTGGGACCAAGTAGACTGCAGGGTAATTGTATCGATCGATAAATTCAAAGAATATGCATATAATATTATGATATGCTGGCTTTATCTACAATAGCGGCGGTACCCCAACTATACAATCACCATGCAGCTTGCCACCTGCCATAATTGAATTGTTACACACACGGGTAAAGAGGGAATATCAACAACAAACGTATAATATAGGTTACCAATTCTGTAAATTGTTATTAATAACAAAAAATACAATATATATAGAAGTGTATCACCGCCCAAGGCAGCGATACATTAGGGTGGGCACATGCCTACCCTGCATGCCCACATGCCTACCCCCCCCCCTCCCGTGCGCATGCTTATGGTTCTTTAGTAAAATATAAAAACACAGAAAAGAGATACGTAATGTGTTGAAAGACTAGAACAAGTTACGTAGATACTATGGAAATTAATGAACAAGTTGTCTTTTCATATAATGTTGTCAATGTATCGCTTAGGGGGAAAAAACAAGAAAACATGAGCAGAAGGAAAAACAGAAGAATCATTATATTATATGACAAATATGCCAAATTTATTTTAAAATTATCAATTCTAACAATATTATATGTGTATCACCTATTCTATGTTGTTTTGTGTCAATATAGTAAACTAAACACAGCTTATTTTCAGTGTATTAGGGAATAATGTGATGGTTGTTCAGAAAAATCAAAACTTGCTTCACTAAAGCAATCAATCGTTTGCATACATATCTAACTAGTTATGTACAAATTTCATTTGCAAGGGCTAAAACTAAAGTATAACAGTCTACACATAATGACATTTCCAAGGCATTCAATATTCTTTCACTTCAAACAATCAATCCAGAGTCGACAACCTCAGCAGATGTTTCATGTGAATTGTTCAGCCCAGTCTCTACTACTTTGGTTTAAATTAAACCTTTCTCCATATACAGTATATTTATGTTTAACCTTAGCAATTGTTCCTGTGGAGAAAATCTATTGTATATATGTATTTGCTTATGCCGATGTATCATGTCAATTGTTTAGCACAGTCTCTTCTACTACTTTGGCTTGAACCTTTTTCTTTTTAGATTTCCGTTTAACCTTAGCAATGGTTCCGGACGAAAAAATTTCTCGTATATGTAATTGCCTATGCCGACTCAATCCTGAAGATGTACTAAACACTTTCTTACAAACATTACAAGTTAACGATGCAACTTGCATAGGCTTAGGAGCAGCAGCCTTATTGGTTGATGAGATTGCTAACTTTCTTAAATGCATATTGCGATGAATCGCCAGAGCCTTCTGCCCCAGAAATGCTTGAGGACACAGATCACATTGCCATGACTTGACGAGTATTGGTGCCTTTGAAGTTGCAACTAGTTTTGGCACAACTGCTACTGTTTCTGATTCCGGCTCGACAGCTGGGTTATTGATGTGCAGTCGCTGATGGTTATGAAAGGAACGTTGATAAATGAACTGCTTCGAACAAACGTCGCAAGTCAAGGCATTTTGTGATGATTGTTTTGCGGGCAAACTACTCGAAGACTGGGTGGTGTTTCCCGAATCTTGTTTCATGTTCTTATTTGCAATCTGTCCAGACACTTGTACTGCTTTTTTAGATAACGCAACAGCTGCGTTGGTATCTATTCTCCGACATATCTTTTTGTGTCTGTGGACGTTGCTCACACTGCTAAACTTTTTATGGCAATAGGTACATTCTCTTGTTGCATCTCCATTCTTTCTGTTGTGCCAGCCTATGTGTGACTGCAATGCACTAGTAGTTGGGAAGGCCAACAAGCAGATCGAACAAATATTTTTACATTCCTCCTTACTTTTACCCACAAGTTTATGTTTTTTTGGTGCGACTCGTGTCACGTTTGACAGTTTAATATCCGACGATGTTCCTCGAGTATTTTTCTCGGCAACCTTTTTCTCGACATCAGTATTAGTTGTGCTATTACTTGGGGTATGCGCATGACAAGCTTCATCAATTTTACGCAATTTCGAATCACGGTTTGTTTTTTCACAAAAATTGCTTTCGTTAGTGCTGGGATTTTCATTTTTCACTTTCTGCTGTCTCGAGTGCCATGCAGTATGTATTTTGAAAGCTTTCACACTAGCAAATGATTTTCCACATACACTACATGGGTTTGAACTGGTTCTCTCAAACTCCCTTCTTCGAATATGCCATGCAGTGTGGATTTTAAATGCCTTTGTGTTTTGAAATGATTTGGAGCATATCTTACAAGTATTTTCATCAACGTCATTTATATCTAGAATCTCATGATTCTCAGCTAGACTATCAACCTTCTTGGTGTGATGAAGGACTGATGGCGAAGTGTAAGTTGTTCGGGTGTGCCAACCTAGATGAGAAGTCAAACTGCAGATATTTTTGAACCTCTTGTCACAAATATTGCAAGTATTGTTGTTACTCACATTATTACTACTGGTACTGGTACTAGTACTGGGTTCATTAACTACAGTTTCTCCTTCCCTTTCCACTTTCAAATGATTAGTCCTTAGATGACGCCGTACAGCTACATGATTTTTGAAAGATTTGTGACAAATATAACAGGTATGAATGGTATTTGGGATTAGCAGTGGAGTGCTAACTCCATGCTTCTTAAATCTATGAGAATGCAAAGCTAGTTCGGTGATGTAGGAATTCTGACATAAAGTACAGGAGTAGATTTTGATTTTGATATCCATAACATTGTGGTTTTCTTTACGTTGATGTAAATCTCGAGCGTCTGCATTGTCGAATGTTAGTGGACAGCCTTCACAAGTAAACATCGAAGGTATCTCAGACAATTCACTTTCAGCCTTCAGATGAGTTGACTCATGACGAACTAAAGTGCTTTGTTGGCGATACATTTGAGGACAATGTTTACATCGGTAAACAGTTGCACCCTTATGAATGATTTGATGGTGAGATGTCATCAGCGATTTGGTACTAAACTGCTTACTACAAACTGGACACGAGTATGTGCGCGAGGAGGTCTCACTTGACGGTCTTGGCACTATGGCACCACTTTCCTTCTTCAGAGTTGGCATTGTTATGTTTTCCCCTTCACTGTCGTCATTTCTTACATCAGGTTTTATAAGACTGTACTGGTACACTACATTATGAACCGACTTTAAATGCTGCTGAACAGAAGATGCATACTTCATCCGAATGCCACAAACATGGCAGCTGAAATTTTTAGCCTTTGAATGTGTCGACAAGTGCCTTTCCAGTATTGTGGCATTTTTAAATTCCCGGTCACAAATATTGCACTTATTGTTTGACTTTCTGGCAACTGCAATAGGATTCAACACAGTTTTTTCTTCAAGGCTAGGAAGCTTCGACTCAACAGCAGTATTGTGTTTAACAACTGATGTTGAAGACGCATTACTCTCATGAACGCTTCTATGGCGGGCGAGACTGTACCAACCTTTGAACTGTTCCTTGCAAATTGTGCATGTATAACGCCTTGGTGAGCCTATTGTATTAACAGTATGCATCTCTTTATGTTTCATGTACTGTTTCCAGTAGACAAATGTTTCGGAACAATCCAGGCAATTATATGGTTTGATATTCTTCTTTTTAACAGTAGATTCAGTTTTTGGCTTCAATGTTGGCATATCATTGAGAGCTTGCAAGTCCAAGTGACTCTGTTTATGTTTGACAGCCAAGTTCCATTGTGACAAAACTTTTGGACAAAACTTGCATAAATAACGTTTGACTCTTTTACCATCCTTGATTTTTGACGCATGTGTCTTCATGTGATTTTGAAAGCCAGCTCTGTTTTTAAAATCTCGGTGACAATATCGACACCATGTTTGGTGAGTTTTTATGTGATTTGTGAGATTTATTTTACTGAAAAAGAATTTTGTACATAGTGTGCAGTTAAAAGTCTTTCTCTTACTCTTCAAAGAAACAGTTTTGAGACTCTTGCCATTTATCTTTAGAGGTATGACGCTGGCACTGCTTTTCACGGGAATAACCTTGCGTTTCACTGGGGATAAAAGAGTACATGTCAAACGATGTACGTCAAACTCTGCTTGGCCTACAAACTCGATACGACATGGGGAACATTTAAATGGGGCCACACCTTTATGGGCTTGCATGTGACGCCAAAGCGACGAACCTGATAGGTAAGGTTGTTGACAGAGTTTGCAAACGTATGTATGGCCCGTGTGAGTAAGTATATGTCTTCTAAGTGAATTCTTAGTATTAAACTCCTTATTACAAGTGGGACAGATGTTTTTTTTTGACAACAACAAACTGACTCCTCCTTTCCGTTTATGATTGATAAGTTTGATATCATTGTCAGGAGTAGCAGCAGAGTTGTTTGTGGACAAACCCACACGATCCATGATATCTTTGTCAATTTCTTCAGGGTCGATATTTTCCACGTTTGCTCGAGTACCTCGTTCTCGTTTCACTGGACGCGGCTGCAGGCTGCGGTGTTGCACCAATGAAGAGAGACAGAGAGGATCATCGATTGCCATCAAAACTGACGCTGTCCCTTGTTGACTCTCTCCATCGGAAAGTTCAAGGTCCTCCTGTTTGATTTCTAAATCCTACAAAAAAAAATGATCAGTTGTAATTACGGCAGGCTTTTGAATTCTAGTAATTAGTCCATTATGAGTGTATTCAAAGATTGTTAATTACTGTGAAGATGATCACGTTTGAAAATGAATGGAGGAAGACTTGAATAAAGTTGTTATTGAATATAAGTTGGTGAAGTTATAAAATACCGTATTTACACGCATATAAGCCATACCGGCTTTACAGACGCACCCCTATTTTTCACGTTTTATTTTTGAAAACCTTTTTGTTTACAGTACTTATATAAGATGCGGTATCATACTCCATGCTAACAATGACACTGACGTCCGGCAGTCCTATTTAGCAATCAGTGACCTTGTCTAAATTAACAGCAGCCATGTTGCTTAACCAGGGAGAGAGAGAGACGGAGAGAGGAAAGGTTGTACCAAACGCGCATTAAATTCGCGCAACAGTGCATTGACAGACAACTGTCTGTGCATCAAATCTGATGATGATTGCAGGTTTGCCCCACATGTTAAAACATTGGACAACTGGGGGAGTATTTCACGGAAACTGTTTTTATTGCAAAATGTGACGGTTTTTTCTCGCTTACCTTTATAAGACGCATGACTTTTTGATGACTTAAAAATGGAAAAAAGTGCGTCTTATATGCGTATAAATACGGTACATGATTATGCGTCCTGTAGAGACACAAGAGAGATGAAAGTATCAATCAATTGCTAGCACAAGGGTTGTTTGTACTTTTATCTCTCTTAAATACAAGTCTTACATATCAGATGAAATTTGAATACGTGTAAATGATCTAGACCAGTGGTTCTCAACCTTTTAGGTGCCACGACCCACTTAGTGTTTCAAAATAATATGGCGACCCAATTACTCAAAATGTATATATAGCACTGTATTATCAACAATCAAACTACAAGTCAAACTTATTAAAGCTAAGAGACAAGAGGTTTAACAAGAGTGGTCTACCGTAAAACCAAATTGAACGTATACGACCTATTATATTTTCTTTTTTTTTTCACTATTGCACACACTTTTTGACCCACTATCCACAACATTATTTTTTCGCTTTCACGAAGAAAACCTAAACGAACTCAACATCTTTTCTAATCACTCTCAAGTGTACGACTGACTTAATAATCATATTTTTGTGTTTACCATCAATCTGGTTGCAGAGTAAGGGGTGAGGGGGGAGGGAGACCAAATAATTTGTTAACTGTACACAGGTGTAGGGATGATGTCTTGACTACTTCGACTTACCGCGGCTTCCCTACCCAGATTCTAAGAAGTACATAAGTATCAAACATTACCAACTTTTGAAGAAATCTGGGAATAACCAACGAAATACATTCGTAGAATCCAGGCAATAATAAGATTCCTAAAATGATATATGTAATAATTGTGACTGAGAAGAAAAAATGTATCATTAGATATTATTATGGAGAAATAAATGTTATTTTTTCTTAATTTTTAAGAAATATTTAAAAGGTATCCGCGACCCATCCATAACCCTCTCGCGACCCACCAGTTGAGAACCACTGATCTAGAAGAAACAGACAAACAATTCCACTTTGAAACTTCAATGATCAATTCGGCAATTCCACACCAACTGTAATATTATATGAATATTAACGAAGACGCTGGATGCACTAACCAACAGTCAACAGTCAACATTGATTCAGGATCGATGGAACATCCTTAAAAGTGTTTCATAATCTCTTTGGAATGAGAAAACTATTCATCATTTGTCAGTTGATTTTTTTTTTAAGTGCTAGCTGATGAAATTAAAAGAGAGACCAGGCTTAATTCTGTGATACGACAATATAAATTGTATATATTTCTCTATCATTCAACAAGCAACCTTCAAATTTCATACTTTTTTATTATGTACAATAACATTAGCATTAGCAAGTAGCAATAATTAGCAATACTCTCACTCGCCACAAATGGGAGAAACTACATGCGCGACATGAAAGGGCAACACTTCGATGCCTTTTCCGAGCTATCTCTCAAGAACCAGCCTGGGACAACATCCACAAGCTGAACCAGAAGTCAAGTTTCATCGGCAGAGAAGACTCAGAAAACCACACCCGAAAAGCTATTCCTCTCAAGATATCGGACAAATACAGGATGCCCATCTTTGTCGGGAAGGTCGATCCGCTTGTGGTAACGCAATGCCACAGGAGAAGATGGGAATGAACCACAATCAAGACTTGAAGCAAATTACTATTAGATTTACACTTGTCAATTTGGGATTTTGGGATATTCGTTACTAGCTTTACCAAAATTTACATTTAGTACCGTATTAGGTAATTATTTTTAGTAGAAAAGCTATCAGCCACCAGAAAAGAGACTTGGTACTACGATACTAATCAACTCATTCGCCCTAGCTATGAAACGCAGCTGCTTGCTATATAATTGAATATAACTCATTACCAGCACTGTTTAACTGATACTGTTGTGATCTCAACAGTGTATTACTTCATGTAGTACCCATGTTCCAAAGCTGTTATAAATGAATAGTGTAGATACACTGTAAATAGGAGAATACATGAATAGGCCTATACATAATACTTTAATGATACATGTAAGTATACTAGGAAAATACAGGATTTGCTTTGTGAGATGAGCTTAGAAGTATGGAAATCTAGAATGAAAAATATTCTGACAGCTCAATCCACATTTACGGACCTTGGATTACTTCAAACGTTCAAAAACCTTACCAGAACTTGTTTTTTATACGGCTGCAATCTGTTGCACATACACTTTGCAAAACCAAATGATCCAAATAATTAGGGTTGCCAACAATAATCGATATATCGATTTAGATCAATATTTTTTCAAACGATACGATAATCGATTCAATTTTGGCGATACGATATCAATATGATTATTTTCAATTATCGAAATGAACATTCTTTCCTTTTCAAATTTATTATTTTTCCCTTTATGTAATTGCTTCAATCAGTGTATGTGGCACGAAAGTTCTTGTTTTCTATTGGGCACTCAAAAGCCTCAAAGACCTCAAGTGATTGCCATACGGCCAGTTTCGAGTGTTTTTTTCAATTTTCACGCTAGACAGTCTCGTGCTCGTCAAGGTCTGACCGCGTCAGTGTCAGGGTAGCGCGTACTAGGAAGACACACACACATGCAGCAAACAGCTTGACGTGATAGTTATGTTTTTATGTTTATTATTGCGTCAAATAGAAATGATGGAAATTGAGAAAATGATGCTTCTTCATGATGAAATATTTATTAAACGTGTTTTTAGTGGGATGTCTCTCAGTTTGTAGTCTATTCCGTTGTTATGAGTGTGCGGATGTAGTAAGCTTACGCCCAATTAAAATGAGCAAAAAACGTATTTTGACCGATTATAGGCCAAGATTCGCATATAAGCCGAGGGTGACTTTTGGGCTTGAGATTTCGAGAAAAACCGTCGGATTATGTTCGGGACAATACGGTATTCTATTGAAAGATGAATAATGAATTCCAGATGTATGTTGTTACTTATACTTTTATTACAGCTCCGAAATCTGCCTCAATTCCTCTATCCCGTTATCTTTCTACCCCTCCCTGCTAGGACCGAAGTCCTGCACGTAGTCGAAGGTCAACCACTTGTCAATGAATCAATCAACAGAGATGTTTAGACGCAATTTGTAACACAAAAATTCCGATGCGATACAATATTTTTACATTTGATACAATTATTGATTGGGAGAAAAAATATCGATATAATACGATTAATAACCGATGTTAAGTAAACGATAATCGATATGAGTTTTCATATCAAACGGCAACTCTACAAATAATCAATAAAATGTACACTTTTATTGCGTTTTCTTTGTTATTTCTCATCTGATTGTTGCAAAAATTTCTGAAAAGGTGTATAATAGTATTGTTCATATTCAGTGAAAATTTGAGAGCTTCTGAAGAATTCTTGTTTTTCAAGTATTTTTCCTCTGAGTTATTTTAATGAGGATTTTTCAAACTTTCCAATTTTTTTCCGGAAAAACCTTCCGACCGATTTTCCTGAAAAACAATCTCAGCCTATTCTAGTATGACAGAAATATATAGAAAAAGTTTGAAGTTGATGGACATTTTTTCCTGACCTGTAGGCCTATGCCACTTACAAAATTACAAAAAAAAAAAAAAAACCAAGCCCATTTTTTTTCGGCATGTGAAATGGAATCTTCTAATTAAGACCGTGAGTTTACAATAGCACATTCTGTGCAAGATATCCGATGAGATTGTTACAAATTGGCTTTAAAGACTGTTCAATAAAATACCAAGTTTTTTAATCATGTGAACAGAAAGAATGGAAGGTTTGGAATTATTTAAAGGTACAGTTGAATCTCGATTCAACATGTTACCAGATCAATCGTTTTCCCGCATCTATCGTTTGTTTTGTGTGGTCCCAACCAAACCGTCATATATAAACAATGTTAAATTTGCCCGCATTCATCGTTTTCCCGCTTCTATCACTTGTTATTTTCGGTACCTCGCCACTTAAAACCTCGAACGATCGTTTTGAAACGGAGAAAAATTGATAACAAGATACAATACTTATCATCGTAGCACACTTCCAGGCAAGCATTGTTGATTAATGATAAACAGATGTGTCAGTGTTCATCTTGTTATTCAGTGTAACACGAGACTTTAAAATCCACTCTGAACTCCTGTGCATTAACACTGACGGCCGACAGTCTTAAATAGCAATCAGTGACCTTGCCTTAAAAACAGCAGACATGTGGCTTACAGAGAGAGAGAGACGGAGAGAGGAAAGGTTGTACCAAACGCCCAACCAATTCGCGCAGCAGCGCATTGACGACTGTCCAGTTATCAAATCTGACGACGATTGGGGATTTGCCGTATGCTTCAACATTGAACGACCAGCAGTGTTTCACGGATAATGATTTTATCGCAAAATGTGACGTTTTTTGTCACTTACCTTTATAAGACGCATGCGACTTTTTCAAGACTTGAAAATGGGTATACGTGTAAATAGGGTATTTATATGGTGTTTTCTTATTTTTTTGTATTCAGCAGTGATCAGGGGTTATTCCATCGATTATCCGTCAGGAAATTGAGTAAATAAGGAATAAATCGTAAATAAAGATGGGAAAGATGACACTAGCATTTTTAATGCCTTGAAGATGAAATTATAAGTGATTACAGTATTAATTACAATAAAAGGAATAATGTTCAAATTATTGTTTTTTAGTGTTTTTTAACATTTTAATGATTTCCCACTTTGATCGTTTTCCCGCATTCATCGTTTTTTCTCCGGTCCCTTCAAAAACAATAGATCGAAGTTTCACTGTAGTTTTGATGATCAAAATATCTAATCTTGAAACTGAATCGATATTGTAGGCCACCTATCATTTGGAAAGATTTGATCATCATCGATATATCAATTATTGTTTGCAACTTTAATTTTTATAAATTATATATTTAGTATCGAATGGTCATCCGTGATAAATTACTTCACTAATCTGTCTGGGTGAACTGCTGACCTCTATTTACCTTATTATATACCACCCATTATAAGTATGGGGGAAAAAAGTGAAACAAAGAGATGAGTATTCACACAAAGAAACTATGTAAAAAAAAACAGAATATAGAACCTAGGGATGACATCGATTCTCAAAATCGGGAATCGATTCTCTATGCTCCAGAATCGATTAAAAATCGATTTTGAAAAAAAAAACTGAAAAGATGGTTGAAAAAAAAATTGAAAAAAAAAATTTGAAAAAAAAAGTTTATTCTCAAAAATGTAGTATAATTTGAAATTTTTTTCTTCAACCTTCCCAAGGCGTTCAGGTGAAAAATAGCTGCTAGAGACTTCTTTGAACTGTACTGTACCATTTGGGTATTTCCGTCAACGTTCGGCTGTCAGACGTAACCGAAGGGATAGCTTTTGTCCAGATAGTAATATCTCAACAATACAGAATAATATAGACAACGAAATGAGCACTTATTACGACGTAAAGAAGTACAGCACTAAACGAAAAAAAAAAATCAATTGTTTGATTTGAGAATTGTTTTACATCAGAATCGATTTTTAATCGATTCTTGATTAATCAATGTTATCCCTAATAGAACCACAAAAAATGCACCAATGCATCAACAATCTAGGTAAGCTGTTGGTTTCCCGCAGCTTAAATCTATGGATGTCATACTATCCCTAATTTTTTATAAAATCGAAGTATAAAAAAGTCATGAAATAGTGGTAACAGAAATAATTGGAAGTGCATATATGAAACATTTAAAATATGAACAAGGGTATACGAGTGAGTGCAGACAGTCTTGTTGTGTCTGATTTCAACTGAGAATTGACTTAATTAAGCTTATATAGTCAATGGTAGCTTGATGGGAGCCGCATCCTGTGTGCAGCTTTGACCATTGGTGCATCGAGTATCGCCGAAACTAAGAGACTTGAAATACTCAGTTATGACAGTTATATCTACGTTATGACGACTAGAAGTTATATATAATACACGTTTTAGATTTTCTTCCAGTTCTTCTTACAACTTCGGCTACATCTAAAATGACCCGATCAAAACCACAACAACATTAAAATTAGTAAGACCAATCAAGTAATTGGACCTAGAGATGAAATTATCCTCGCGTTTCACTCCCACTTCACGGAACTAACGTTGCATCAGCATACTTACACATGGCTCCTGTTCTTCATCGTGTGCTTCATCCTCAATGGGCTCCGTTTTGACAATGACTTCCTAAAACGGATCAAAAATAAAAACGTAAGAACAGAATTTGAAATCTTTATTACATAAAAACTAGGAAAACGCTATATACGCGTTGTTAGACGAGCGGAAAGTAATAGTATGTCGACTTCATTGCCAAAATTTTGCCTAAATTCGCCAATTGGGTAACATTTTAGTTATAAATGGGTAAAAACGGCTTCGAGTGGTACCAATTTGGCACATTTCATGTTTTTTCTTCAAAATGGCTGACCTGATCAAGCTGAGAATTTCCAGAAATGTGTTTCAAGGTGTTATTCAACTTCACAACTAAAATTTCAATTTTTTTGAAAATAAAATTTTTCTATTTTTTTTCTGCCGTGTTATTCTAATGGGTATTTTTAAAATTCCTAAAATTCATTAAAAAAAAAGTTGATATCTGATAATCCCACAAAACTATACAGATCTGAGATAGATAAGGAACCATGATGAAAAAAAGTTTGAAATTGATAGCTGCAGCCGTTTGACCTGTGGAGAACCGACAAAAAAACATGGAAAAAAAAAAAAAAACATAAAAAAGAACACCAATTTTTTTCCGTATGTCAAATTGCATCTTCGCTAAAGCTCGTCTAATGAATACATAAACAACTATATGAACTACATACTACATACTCACATGAACATAAATTACATGAACACAAAAATTGACGGCCATACTCGTACAATACTCATTCATGATCCGAATTTGGCCGTCAATTGATTATCAGATGTATTCAATTACTATTAAACCTGCATCAATCAATAGATGTCACTTTTTGACTAGGAATGGCAACCCCAGTATCATACGAAATCACAAAATTGAACACTTTCATCATCTTGCCCCCTTGTAGTCACCAATCATAACATCCAAGCAAGTGGGCTGTTTATTAGGGAAGATTTTCGAAATCGCCAATCAGGGTACAGTACTCGAAGTTGAATAGTTCTAAGTGGCCGATTAACGATTTCACACCTATCACTAGTCGTTGATTCTATATAGCTATTGATTGAGAATTTAATGTTTGTGGAGTGAAGCTGTAATGTTAGTACAGTAGGCTATATTTTATTTCTAAAGATTTGTAGAATATCCATGTCCCAAATGACGCCGCCCTAATACTAGCACTACAGTTCTGGATTAATCTTCCAGCTTATTTTACAATCAATTCCCTTAGAAAATAATGGACACTTTTCCACTTGTCCTGGCAACCTCATTTAGAGCCAGCATGGGCGCCACTATTACAGGCTTGACCACTCGGTTTGATGTAAGAATGTAGAATATGGTTCTTGGTTGAATCAAGTCAGCGTATTTAAAAAAAAATCATGTTGATCAGTCAAACTGTGTGATCGTACAGTAACTTACAAACAAACAATTTAAAACAAAACAATCGATTTAAAACAAAACAAACGTAGACGCTCTATATGAGCAGTAGGGCTTACAGTAGAACCTTTTTAGTACGATGTTGAGGGGAGATGAGCTAATTGTCGTTAAAGCACGATCGTCATACAACCAAATTTTACAATAAAATTCACAATACAACTTTGTGTGAATTTGTGTGAATTTAGTCGATTTCGTAGTTACGCGCAATAGGGCGACCGGCCGGGAGTACAAGTGAGAAAGATTGTGTATACTCGATTATTGCCGCCGACGTGCGATTAACAGGCGCAACTATTGACGCTCGGCTGTCCCGAGTCGTTTTTTTTTCGAAGGAACGAGTGTTTTTTCACGCTGAACAGTATCATGCTTGTCAAAGTCAGACAAGGTCAGACCACACTCAGTAGGATGACACACTGACACACCATGCAGCTAACAGATCAACGTACTTATGATCATTACTGGGCGTCAAATAAAAATGGCGGGAATTGGGAGAATCATGTTTCTGCATGATGAAGCATTTATTAAACGTGTTTTCAGTGGAATATCTTACAGTTTCAAGTTGATACCGTTTTATGAGTGTGCAGGTGTAGCAGGCCTAATTGAAATGAGCAAAAAACGTATTTTTCACCGATTATAGGCCGAGATTCGCATGTAAGTCGAGGGTGACTTTTAGGCTTAAAATTTCGAGAAAAACCCTCGGCTAAAATTCGGGACAATACGTTACAAACGATAACCATTTGTTAGTAGTTTTCTCGTAGTATTGATGGTTTTTCTTGGAAGGGAACCAAAAAGGCGTCGTATTCTCGCAATGGTCGTTATATTAAGGGACGAATTAACAAAGAAAAAATACACATCATCTTATGGGAATTGGCCGGGACTGTCTAAAAACGACGATATATCACGATGATTGCTGTAATAAGGGACGTACTAAAGAGGTTCTACTGTAACATATCTTCACTAATGCTCATCTCATTAAGCTAATTTGTAGTTCTATGAACAAGACAGTTGATGAGAACATGAAGAGAAGAGAAATGGCAGGCAAGAGGTTAGTGAGGGCTAATTTCTTGTTCCTACCACAGAACTTGCTGCACATACCGTATTGTTCTGAATATAAGCTGACCGCGAATATAAGCCGACCCCCTAAAATTTTAGAAACAGAGTTTCTCTCCTTTTCCACGTAAATCATCGGTCTTCCTGGGTAGAATTAAGTCAATATTGTATTGCGTGCAAGAGAAAGCTATGTCACCGGCCGAACCGACTTGTGAGAAACCGGTGAGAGGTGCCACACGCAATCGTCATACATGGCTGGCTTCGATTGGCGCTCGGCCGTCTCGATTCGTACAAACGAAAGTCTCGTGCTTGTCAAGGTTAGACCACACACGTCACGCAGCCACAGTAGCGTGTAGTTGACTAGTATGATGACAGACGCCATGCAGCAAACAGCTCCGTGCTCATGTTTATAACTGCACGTCAAATAAAAATGATGGAAATTGAGAAAATGATGCTTCTTCATGATAAGACATTTATTAAACGTGTTTTTAGTGGAATATCTCGCAGTTTCTAGTCGATTCCGTTGATATAAGTGTGCGGACGTAGTACGCCCAATTAAAATGAGCAAAAAACGTATTTTTGACCGATTATAGGCCGAGATTTGCATGTAAGCCGAGGGTGACTTTTGGGCTTGAAATTTCGAGAAAAACCCTCGGCTTATATTCGGGACAATACGGTACATTATATTTTTTCAACGGATGCTGCGTACTTTCTTCTAAGCAGCCTAATTTCAATTATAATATCTAGGGCCTACTATTGAATCTTTAATACAGGGCCCATGGATAATAAGACGATTCAAGAAACATTCCTCTAGAGGCATAATTTATAATCCAAATTTATAGTAGAATTGCCATTCGATATCAAAAAGTAACACCAACTGACCCAATAATTTATGAAAATCAATTGATTGATATTACAAAAATTCAATCATTATATGTAGGATTCAGCAAACAGAAATTTACCGAAAAAAATTCCAATTTATCTACACTAAATTATAATAGACCCAGGTTGCCTTCATTCATTTGATTGATCAAATTAATAATTGACAGAAATAACAAGAAGAATGGCATTCAGAATATGATTTACAATATACGTATATACGACTTTCATCTACTGGGTTTAACAACGACATACAGTGAAACCTCTATGCATCGTTCCCAGATCCATCGTTTTCCTGCTTGTGTAATTCATTTTTTCTCACACCACTCCCATAATGTAAAATTTTCATGGATGGATGATTCTCCTCCATAGATGGTTCTATTTTGCTGGTCCCTTGAAAAATGATAGATAGTGGTTTCACTGTACTCTAATGATAACTAAGATTTATTGACGTCAGATGAATGATTAATGAGGATGAGGGTTTCTTAGGTAATGGGAAGGATAGTAGGGAGGAAGTAGTTGTAGCCTATAAATATATTGTAGGAACCATAATAAATTAAACTTGGGCATTAGCGCAGAATATGGGGGGAAACCACGGAAAAACTCTGTAGGCCTAGAGATGAACGATAGTGGGGATCGAAACAAAGTTCAATTCCCTCACGACCCGAGTCACATGGAGCAAGTGTGTTGGTCAAACAATTAGCCATTCAGAAAAACAAAAATATTTGCCTATAATAGGCCTGCAAGTACAGCTGTGCTACATGGGTACCAAACCTCAACCATTCATCTTGGAAGAACAGCTCGAGCCTTTAGGCCTAAACAGTTTCCGAACATTGGTAAATAATCAAGAGAAATCCTCAATCGAATGATGATTTCACTGGCTGATGAAAATCGATTAATAACCAATCGTCCAATACCCAATAATTAACCGATTGATTATAAATTGGTGACATTCCTAATTTAAAGTAAGCCTACGCCTGTAACGTGAACAAGACCTTTGCAGCCATAGAATGATTTTCTCTCCAATCTCGTGTTGTTACACCTATTAACTACTATTAACTAGGCCTAACAACTTATATCACCGGTATTAACTTATTATTTATTATACTATTAACTTTTTTCTAAATATACTTCGATGCTACAAATGAACAAACAACCAAAAGCCTCAAACTGACGGGCAACAAAAGTCTGGTAAACAATGAATCACAGATTAATAGTGAAGCAAACCTGACGAACTTACCTCCTCGAGAACACTTGCATCTGCTGATTGTTGATCCAACCATTTTTTCTGCGTTTCCTGTGCCGAATCGCACAGCTGCTTGAAGAGGAACCAGTTATTGACAGAATCCAAACACGACTCACAGACCAGTCTAGAGAGAACATCATCACTTGCCACCTGCAATTTACAATTTTGAACAAAGTTAACGTAAGCCCAGGCCTATGCTTACAGTATTTCACAATAGGCCCTAAATTTAAACGGATTTAAGAACAAGTACAACGTTCTCCATTTAGGCTACCTCCAGCTTCAAGTGTTGAGCTATGCTCTACAAGATCTTCAGAGTTGGATAGGTATCATGACCCGGAACAATTTATGTAGGGTCTACTCAGTGACGTTGCACATGAGTAAATTATTACCCAGTAGGCTTACATGTTGAGTTCCCATAATTAGGCATACCAGTTGAATATAACAATTCGCGACATAAATAACACGTTAAAAATGATCAATTATGATCTTTTAATGAATCTGTGAGGTTGTATTTATATAATCATCACCGGTATTTTAATTCATATCAACATGTGAGGAATTTTACTTCATGTTGGACTCAATTGCTTTCAACCGCGCGTGCACAGTAGCTACCGTAGGTTATAGGTACCGTACGTCGCGAATCTATGGATTTTATAACATGAATAAACTAGGCACAATATAAGCCTACCAATGACATTGATGCACCTTATCAATCAATATTGATGCATTCACTCACATGAATTAATAAGCCTAGGTCTAGAGGGTAATTTTCAGTTCTTCCAAATAGTAGGCCTATATAGTGTAGGCCTACTTAGACAATAAGCATCTTAGACAATACAGTTAGCCTACCATACCGCACACGTTGACGACGCATCATTCCTGCATGAATCGATTCCCTGCTTCTATCTAACTAATTTTCGCCTTACAGGCATTATTTAATAGGCCTATATTGGATAGGGCCATACTATAATTTTCTATTGGATTTAGGCCTATCACAGATTGAATGTATTACAGAGCTGGGAAACATAGTTCACATATTTGACGTTTATCACAATACCTTGAATTGTTTTGGTCAAAACAGTTTGAAAATTGAAAAATGCAGAACCTGATTTATTGGCTTAAAAAGAGTTGTGGACTCGCAATTCCAATTCTTTTGACGAGTTCATTACACAGCGTAGGCTCAATTCAGATGCAATTCGACAGTGCCGCTAAATGACCTCGCTGTCGATGCGCCTTAAAACCCTAATATTCATTCATTCGACAGTGCCAAATCGCATCTCCAACCATGTTGGGACCCGATAGTTTTTGCCAAAAATCAACATGAAGGCCTAGACCTGTCACAATGTTTGAACTGTTTCAAGCTGAACCGATTTGGTTTTAAAAGCCAGTGGACCTAGATCTAGGACCAGTCACATTAAAAACGAACCCGTAGACTACGGCCTGGGGCTTGGTCCTAGACATGAGCCTACACAATAGGTCTTGAAGGTCTTATTCCTATTCAATAATAAGCCTGGTATAGGCCGCCTTGGCAGAAGCTAAATGTCAGTAGGGCCTGTTGCACATTCGGCCCCAGACCAGTCAGAAGTTGGGCCGAAACCTTCGCTAGATTAGGCTGAATGCCGGTTTAAGCCATATCAGTCGGCATAGGGCTGACATTGATCACTGACATGGTCTAGCCTACCTCAACAGAGACACAAATCAAGATTCTGTACGAAAGAGGTTCATGATCCTCGACATCTCCAAATATCGGTAACTTCTTGCCGTCAGTTGAGGCACACAGACGGCACACCTCACTCATAGTTCTGTTGGTTGGAGAGTGAGCCATTTTAAATTCAGAGTTCAAATATAGCTTTAAAAACCACATTCACACGATTCAACATTTTAATAACATGATAACAAAATACGCGTTTAGGCCTACGATAAGCCGTATAAAAATTCCACCAATGATCTAGTTAAGATGGCGTTGGGCCACAGTGTTTCAGTGATTCCAAAGCGAACCTATTTTCAAAGAGATAAAGCCAGAAAGATACTCCGTAGTGAAAGTGTAGAGCCTGTAGTCGCGCTGTCGAGGTCTCCACAAACACCCCGAGAGAATCCGTCAAGGTCAACACTTTATGCCTGATGATTTCGGGTCGACAGGGGTTCTATATTTCAAACATGTAGTGTTGAATCCTACATGACTGACCACTACAAGAACAGTAGAGCGGTGAAACATGGCCACCTAGTACTCGTTCGACGGCATCCAAATTCCAAACTTCATGAATAATTTTGCATGTTATTGCTATGTCTAACGTAAATATAGGGACGTATGTAAATAATCCATATGTAATAACAGATAACAACAATTTGATGAAGTTGATGAATAAAAATATTTGACTTTTCAATACAGCACTGTCGCGATGTTATCTGAGTCTGAACCAATGACAACACTAGTTAGAACTTCTATGGTCTGATGAACCTATGGTTTGAACTACCCAACCCTGGCGAGTGGTAATAGAAGATTCAATTATGTACGATCGGCATTTCAATGCACTGTGTGAACAGGCCAATAGCCTGTTGAGTTGAGCAACCCTGTTTAGTTGTTACCACTACAAGCAGGACCCTTTGTAAAAAATAATAACCATCGTAATCACAACAATAATATATATATATATATATATATATATATATATATATATATATATATATATATATATATATGTATGTACCGTCGGCTATATATATTTGCGTTTTTTTCAGGGGGAGAAATATATAAATATTTCTTTCATTTTTTTCTGAGATGTAATTTCTGATTATTCTGAAATACCTCTAAAATAGACAATGGATTTTCCTTTGAATAATTAGTAATAAGATCAAAAGAACATGCAGAACACAATATAATCATACATAGCGGTAAATAAATAGGCCTATTAGTTGGTTGGATAAATAATACAGGTATTTATTTCACTTTTTAATTGTTGTAACATCGAACAGCGAAGAATGAAAAATAATTGTTTCTAAGCGAGGAAACAGTGTTGGAGCCAACATTTATTATTTTTATTATCTTTTATTTTTCAACTAAAACACAGTGGTTTCAAAAGTTGAAAGTTCCCGTTGAACTGAGAAAAAAATCAACATAATAATAGTAATTGTACTTCGTGATCAGTCTCTCATCATGAAGAAGTTGCATTGAAATAAGTTTTCTCAAAATATAAATTACAACATCGTGCATTCCGAGAAAAATATATCATTGTTTTTTGTTTCTATGTTTTAATTGTCATCTATAAATACGGCCTTAAGCACTTTTTCAAATACTGTTTCTGTATCCACGAAAGATGAAGATCGTCTACCAACTAAATAATTGTTGTACCAACTTACGTAATTACATAATCTAGATGCAACTTCAGGAATGTAACACTTTTGAAAGATGTAGTTGAGTTTCTTACCGTATATCTCGTCCTGAAATATCATAATACCATAAAAATACCACAACTATACAAATATAACGCTGAGATTTTTATTTGTTCGACCTTCTTTCTTTAGTGGACTTTTTTGGATATAAGACTTATTCTTTTCGTATCTACTGTTCATAAACTCTAGGTCAAATGAAACAAAAGTATAG
The DNA here is from genome assembly GCA_964007535.1 of Brachyptera risi. Classification (NCBI taxonomy): domain Eukaryota; kingdom Metazoa; phylum Arthropoda; class Insecta; order Plecoptera; family Taeniopterygidae; genus Brachyptera; species Brachyptera risi. Next base: position 19,547,562 of record OZ023328.1, read on the forward strand.
TGAAATAAAATTGACTCAATATCACTTGGTCCAGAGATTTCTTTATGTTTGATGAATAAATATTGGTTTATGCCTAAATAGTTTGATTAATGATAATTTATTTTAACCTCAATAATTAGAGATCGAGTGGGTGTAGGCTATAGAGAAAATAATTACTGAGCTTTTGCAGGTGCCTATACCAACCCAGACCTATATAGGCCATAAAAATATTATAATATAATATAGAAACCTATATAAGTGAGCATGGTTTTGAATCTCATATTATTATTTTTTCAAATGTGCTTCGATATTAAAACATCAGTCGTTTCGAATTAGGTCCGGGTGCTCCACACCAGAACACTGTACAAATATTTGTACAAGAAGTGGGCCTATTCAAAGTTGATTTTTTCCAGAAAACGTATTTGGTTAAAATTGACAATAGCTTTGAATTAAGGTAGTCTAATAGTGATTTATAAAAGCAAACTCTAGACGGATGTCGGAGAATTTCTGTCGTCATGTATCATTATATATCATGTTTATAGGTGTTAAGAGGATAAGAGCATCAACAACTTCTCGGTGTTCATTTCCACAAATATGTATCGTCTGATGAAGCGAATGTGACTGAGGAAACAAGTATAGTTGCTCTTGACCATGTCCTGGCCAAGTAGGGTGAAAAACATGTTCAAGACAACATTCTCAGTCTTCTGAGAAGATTCTCAGAACTTCGATCCACGCAATCAAATCAAATAATCGACACAAAATAAACTTCCAATCACTGGCCTACAGCTACATCAATCAATTACCGTATATATACATTGATAATACAAGCAAAAATCCAAATATAATGTGAACAGTTTTACCTCTTTTATACAATAACATTTTTAAATTGTCATATTATTATTGAAATATTAAATAACAGTATACATATGATAAATTAAACTCTATAAATAATAACAGCTACAAAATAAAGATAACCTGAGGCCGAATTCACAAAAGGTAATAACTTTGATACGGTTCAAAGTTACGACAATTTCTAGAGATAATACAATATTTGATCCATCATTTTAGATTTTTTAATTTTAATTTTTGATTAAATCCACTATACAATATATCATTTATCAAAATTAAAAATCGAAAGTAATGGAGAAAATATGGTATTATCTCTAGAAATTGTCGTAGCTTTGAGTCGGATCAAAGTTAAGACCTTTTGTGAATTCGGCCCCTGTATTACATGGTACACTTGCGGCCTCATAAAAGTATTTTATCCGAAATTTGAGTATAAATAAAATCTACCCATATTTTCAATAGAAATTGTCGTAGCTTTGAGTCGGATCAAAGTTATGACCTTTTGTGAATTCGGCCCCTGTATTACATGGTAACACTTGCGGCCTCATAAAAGTATTTTATCCGAAATTTGAGTATAAATAAAATCTACCCATATTTTCAATAAAGTTTTTCATAGACTGTACACGTGTAGCACATTTTTTCCAGGATGCATTTTAATATTAAATGATCGACCGCTTTAAACCGCAAGTGTTGATAAGAACTAATGAATATACATTCTATATATACTTCTATACTGGTACCAGTACATTCAAGCTTAACAATTATTCGTAACTTATCATCTAGTCATTTTGTGATATCTTTTGATGTGCTTTGATATGAAGAATTAAAATATGAAACCAATACAAGCGTCAACACTTTGGTTTAGATAGAATTTCAATATATTTCTATCAATATTATACAATACAAATATGCTACTCTATTTTTATTGTTCTTGTTTCATACATTGACAACGTAGGCTATAAATATGTATAATCATTTTCCACGAAAACACACGGCTGGTAAAATATGACTCGTGGTCTCAACAACTAAAGTATTGGATTATTTACATAAATCAATGGGAAGAAGATGAATATTGTTGAGTAGGGTATATTAAGCGTCTATGTGTTACATGGAGGGCAGCTGCCCCTTTGCGTCTGTTCTCGCACGTAGTCTTGTACATTGAATACAGTTTCATCAGGTTTACTGCCAGTCTGCTTGGATTTCAATTCCCTGGAATTAGAATGGAGAAATGTTGTTAGAATTAATAATTAATTAGAGCGTATTGAGTGGAACAGCTTCATTAAACAGAACTGAACTTGCTGCATCACCAAACTTATGTCTAGAGATGTGGCTGTGAAATCTTACAAGTGAAATTTTTCGTTTCATAAAATAAAAAATCTATTTGACAGGTTTCACGTTTTGAAAGGAAAAAAAAGGAAAAAGTATGTGTTCTTTGAAAATGGCAAACAACATTTAGTTTTATGAAAATGTTTGTCGATGTGAACTAATGAATAAGAATTCATTTTACTCTACTGAAGAGTATTTGAGACAAGATGAATTGAGGGTTGCGTTTGCCGGTTTGAGAAACGGCAAGAGAAGGGGCAAAGGGCAAACCAACGCAACCCTCAATGCATCTTGATTTGAGTATAGAAGTAACTTGTATAAATTATAAAATAAAATGTAAGTGTTACCTCTATACAACTGTGCAGACTATTTCGACGTTTATCACGCTGCATATATGCAGTCTCAGATAATAAAATATATCATTATTATTATGTGTACGAAGAGAGACAGTTTGTATTTAATTACATCAGTTATAACGCCACAGTTAAGCTTTTATGGGGCTTTGTGGAAATTGACAAGTGAATGTCGAATTCGTAATTTATGTTAATTTATTAAAGCAATGAAAAAATATATATTATTATTATTATATAAATTGGCACACTTTTTTAAAATCAATCAGTGGAATATGGCTCTGAAGATTTGCCAAATAAATGCAGACCATAACTAGGGGTTGACTATAACCTGAAAATACTATGTTGATTTTCTGATATTTGTCTTTTTACCAACATCGAAAGTTGATTCAAAATCATTGCTCTCCAATCAAGGCTTTGAATGGAGTGTAGGATCGTTTGGTCGGGGACTTCGAGGGCAATCTTACCACCTCAAAGAATAATCAATAATGAAATAACTCACAATTAAACTTGGGGTAGTAATTTCAGGAAGAGAAAACAATTGGCCACTGGTGATAGGCGTGGCTAATCGCCAGGGCCCCCTTGATCTATACTTCATGTGGGAATTTAGAGATACTCTAAATGTGTGAGAAATGTGTAATGATGTGCAAATGTGTACTCTAATCTTCAATGTGAAAATTACCACATAACAAAGCCCATTTGATTGGATGTTCTGTTTTGTGACGTTTAGGGGCGGGTCAATCACTAGTCGTCAATTCAAACATTCATATTGGGGAGAAAAAAATCTTGGAACTTCTTACTATCCTGTTCTTCTTTTTCTAATAATTTTTGAATTCTTCTTTTTTCTCTCTCTTCTTTGTTCGTCTATTCAATATACAAGATTGACAAGCTGTTTCTATTTTTAAAATCTTTTTCTTATTGAATCATTTTTCATTCCTTATTACTCATTTATTTCTTCATTCATTTATCCATCTATTTATTCGTGACTTATTTGACGTTCTTATCAAATACTTCGATTTATATTTATAATTTTCTCACTTATGTGATTGAAATGCCATGCAGAAATGTGTTATTGTTATATTTCCTATACTGTATGGCATATGCTTTACGTGAATTATGGCTGATTTTTTTTCGGAATCACGAGAGTATAACTATAGATTTCTCACAGATTTCACAAGATTTCATTTTCATACTTTTCATGAAATATTTCACGAAATGTTCAAGAAAATAGATTTCTTGGAAACAACACCCCTTCTTAGGTCCTACATAGTACATATATATATATATATATATATATATATATATATATATATATATATATATATATATATATATATATGTATATATATATATATATATATATATATATATATATATATATATATATATATATAAATATATATATATGTATATATATATATACATATATATATATATATATATATATATATATATATATATATATATATTTATATATATATATATATATATATATATATATATATAAATATATATTGACTGTAACATAAGATATGAATAACGCGAGCATATATAAACATGAAGTTATGAACCATACCTGTAGATAAATCGAATATAGAATCGGATCAGCCGTTTTGAAGAGAAAAAAAAAATATATATATATATATATGTATAGCTGTATATCATATATATATATATATATAAATATATATATATATATATATATATATATATATATATATATATATATATATATATATATATATATATATATATATATATATATGCTATAATTGAATATTTTTGGATGTAGTTGTGTAATGATGATAAAATGAAACAAACTCTTTTAATTTTATATTTAAAATAATTAGTTTTATTCTCGAAAGCTCAACGTTTCATGACCTTTATCGGTCACCTCTTCAGGAGCAATGACAAGAATTAAAAATATTAGAAAAACAACAATTACAAAACAATCAAGAAAAACATTCATATAAACACAAGTGGCTGTGGTTTACTAATCACGGCTTCTCAGGTTGTATATTTTATTAAAACCAGAGTTTCTGGATTGACTTTTCTTCTGATTCTCGGGTTCAGCTACTGGTTCATTTTGTTTTACTTCTTTCTTCTTAATCAATGCAATAGCTGTTGCCCAAGAATCAGAAAAGCTATATCCGCAATCGAGACCGTTAATATTTAAAGGATGTTTGATAATTTCGAGACCCTCGCTGATTGCTCTCTTCCAACGATGGCTTTCATGATTGATTATTTTGGCCTTGTTAGACGAGCTTTAGCGAGGATTCAATTTGACATACTGAAAAAAATTGGTGTTCGTTTTTATGTTTTTTTTTTTTTTTTTTTTTTTTTTTTTTTTGTTTTTATGTTTTTTTGTCGGTTCTCCACAGGTCAAACGGCTACAGCTATCAACTTCAAACTTTTTTTCGTCATGGTTCCTCATCTAACTTAGATCTGTATAGTTTTGTGGCATTATCGGGTGGTAACTTTTTTTTTTATGAATTTTAGAAATTTCAAAAATCCCCATTAGAATAACCCGGAGGAAAATACTTGAAAAATCAAAATTTTTCAAGACCTCTAAAATTTTCGCCGAATATAAAGGAAACTATTAAGCACATTTTGAGATATTTTTCGCATCAATCGGATGAGAAATAACGAAGAAAACGCATATATAAAGCATTTTCCCATCAATTTAGGCTATTACGGGAACCAATTAAATCTATAGCAACAAGTGTCACCAATTAATTCAAAACGATTGAAATGAATGAAGAGGAAGGCCGTGACATAACTGATTCTCGTAAGGTTTTTGAACGTTTGGAGTGATCCAAGGTCTGTAGATGTAGATTGGGTTGACAAATTATTTTTCATTCTAGATTTCTATACCCCTAAGCTCGTCTAACAACGCGCATCCCGCGTTTTCCTAGTCATATAAAATGTTATGGATTCTTCCACCTTCATCTACCAGTGTTGCATGTGTGGCAACAGCTGATAGATTAGGTGAACTCCTTTTATGTTCTTTAAGGCGCTGTATCAGTGGTTTCTTTGTTTGACCTATATAACACAAACCGCAGTCACATGGTATCCTGTATACACCACAATTCTCCTGTGGAATAACGTCTTTAACGGGTGTAAAGAAGGAATTTAGTTTTCTTGTTGTTGTGAAGATAGTTTTTATATTATGCTTCTTCAGCATTCTTCCAATCTTATCCGTTGTTCCATTAATGTAAGGAAGAAGTATAGTTGTGGGACTCTGCTCTTCTGTCTCTTTTGGTATCTTTGCGTTGATCTTAAACGCTTCATCAACTTCTTTTTTCGAGTAACCATTCTGAGAAAAAATTCTCTTCAGATAGTTCAATTCAGAAATTAAATGATCGTCATCAGAAAGAGCAGTAGAACGTTGAACTAGATTAGTCAACACGGTTTTCTTCTGAGATGGATGGTGATATGAACTGCCGTGTAGGTACCGGTTTGTATGCGTTTTCTTTCTGTATACTGAATGACCCCATGAACCATCGTCGTTTCGCTCGATCAACAAATCTAAGAATGGCAGTTTGTTGTCCTCTTCCAATTCCATGGTGAACTGTATCTTCGGATGTATCGAATTTAGATGTGCGAGAAAATTGTGAATTTCACCTTCACCATCTCCGAAGAGAATGAAACAATCATCTACGTATCAACATCAAGCCGTGATTAGTAAACCACAGCCACTTGTGTTTATATGAATGTTTTTCTTGATTGTTTTGTAATTGTTGTTTTTCTAATATTTTTAATTCTTGTCATTGCTCCTGAAGAGGTGACCGATAAAGGTCATGAAACGTTGAGCTTTCGAGAATAAAACTAATTATTTCAAATATAAAATTAAAAGAGTTTGTTTCATTTTATCATCATTACACAACTACATCCAAAAATATTCAATTATAGCACATAATGAGTTGTGAAAGCTTAAAGTCGAACATAATTAACCAAAATGGTATGGAAATATTCAAGGCGACAAGAAGATTCACATTGCTTAGAGTCAAGAAAGGCAAATTTCTATCACAACTGGCTTTCTTAAAACGATGTCGTGATAAACACGTGATTCCTGATTGTGTTCGTTTCAAGGAGAAGAATAAGAATTGGCGATCCAGAGGTATTTATCTCAGAGCTAGTATGTCTTTATTAAGTTTTGAAATACAACAAACGAGACGTAGACTGCATTTCATAAGTACTGAGTTATATGAATTGCACATAACTTTAGCGATCAACTTATTACCTACAACATGGGATATGTTAGATAGAATATCGTCTAATAAAGCTGAAGTAGCGTACGAGGCAGCGGTTTTGACGCAAAAATCAAAATTCGATAAGTTTCATAGAAGACAGTTTACTAATAATGAAGTAGAAGAAAATGTCGAGGGATTGAATTGCATTGTCAATTTGGCAGGAGTAAAACTTAGTGGTCCAGCAGTTTCAGCTCTGAAGAAAGGTTTCAATTTCGCGGTTGCACCGAGATCAATTCCGGTGGAAGATATAATTATAGGCGTAGAAGCTGTAATTCGAACTTTCCCGAAAAATCTAGCGGAAGAAATAAAACAAGATGTGTCAAAAATAGTCAGGGATAATTTCAAAAAATCAATTCCGAATAACCTCACGTTTGACGAACGTAACGCAATCCAAGAGCTACGCGAGAATGACGATATTAGAATATTGAAAGCAGACAAAGGAAATGCGACATGTATTTTAAAAACTTCAGACTATAAGGAGAAGATGAACGAGTTATTGAATGATAACGAAACCTATGTAAAAATCAACCGAAATCCAACAGTAACTCACGAGCGTAAACTGACAAATCTTATGAGAGAAGCGAATTTACCTAAAGAAGTAATACAAAAACTTACACCGCAAGATTCGAGAATACCCAAGATTTATGGCCTCCCAAAATATCACAAACCAGGTATTCCCTTGAGACCGATTGTCAGTGCGATTGGTTCTCCTGCCCATGATATAGCAAGGTATGTAGCTAAGCAATGTAATGATCTAAACGAGTCTATATCCAGCTACGTACGAAACTCATCGGATTTTTTAGAGAAACTAAAATGGTTGAAACATGAACCGGGTGATATTATGGTGAGTTTTGACGTTATTTCACTATTTACTAACGTGCCCGTTGACGAAGCGATAACTGCATTGGAAGACAATCATACGTTTACACCAACGTACTGCAACTTGATTAAAGGATGCCTAGACGCTAGCTATTTTTCGTATGAGGGGCAACTGTATAAACAGAGAGATGGTCTACCTATGGGTAGCCCATTATCGCCCTTAATAGCGAACCTGTTCATGGAAATTGTCGAAAAGAAGGCCCTAGAGACATCAATATATAAGCCAAAATGTTGGTTCCGTTACGTAGATGATTGTTTCATTCTCTTCGGAGATGGTGAAGGTGAAATTCACAATTTTCTCGCACATCTAAAATCGATACATCCGAAGATACAGTTCACCATGGAATTGGAAGAGGACAACAAACTGCCATTCTTAGATTTGTTGATCGAGCGAAACGACGATGGTTCATTGGGTCATTCAGTATACAGAAAGAAAACGCATACAAACCGGTACCTACACGGCAGTTCATATCACCATCCATCTCAGAAGAAAACCGTGTTGACTAATCTAGTTCAACGTTCTACTGCTCTTTCTGATGACGATCATTTAATTTCTGAATTGAACTATCTGAGGAGAATTTTTTCTCAGAATGGTTACTCGAAAAAAGAAGTTGATGAAGCGTTTAAGATCAACGCAAAGATACCAAAAGAGACAGAAGAGCAGAGTCCCACAACTATACTTCTTCCTTACATTAATGGAACAACGGATAAATTTGGAAGAATGCTGAAGAAGCATAATATAAAAACTATCTTCACAACAACAAGAAAACTAAATTCCTTCTTTACACCCGTTAAAGACGTTATTCCACAGGAGAATTGTGGTGTATACAGGATACCATGTGACTGCGGTTTGTGTTATATAGGTCAAACAAAGAAACCACTGATACAGCGCCTTAAAGAACATAAAAGGAGTTCACCTAATCTATCAGCTGTTGCCACACATGCAACACTGGTAGATGAAGGTGGAAGAATCCATAACATTTTATATGACAAGGCCAAAATAATCAATCATGAAAGCCATCGTTGGAAGAGAGCAATCAGCGAGGGTCTCGAAATTATCAAACATCCTTTAAATATTAACGGTCTCGATTGCGGATATAGCTTTTCTGATTCTTGGGCAACAGCTATTGCATTGATTAAGAAGAAAGAAGTAAAACAAAATGAACCAGTAGCTGAACCCGAGAATCAGAAGAAAGGTCAATCCAGAAACTCTGGTTTTAATAAAATATACAACCTGAGAAGCCGTGATTAGTAAACCACAGCCACTTGTGTTTATATGAATGTTTTTCTTGATTGTTTTGTAATTGTTGTTTTTCTAATATTTTTAATTCTTGTCATTGCTCCTGAAGAGGTGACCGATAAAGGTCATGAAACGTTGAGCTTTCGAGAATAAAACTAATTATTTTAAATATAAAATTAAAAGAGTTTGTTTCATTTTATCATCATTACACAACTACATCCAAAAATATTCAATTATAGCACATAATGAGTTGTGAAAGCTTAAAGTCAAACATATATATATATATATATATATATATATATATATATATATATATATATATATATATATATATATATATATATATATTATATAATATTTTTCTCATCAAACCGGCTGATCCAATTCTATATATTCAATTTATTCACAGGTATATTTCGTTCATGCTTATATATGCTCGTGTTATTTCTATCTTATGCCACAATAATATATATATATATATATATATATATATATATATATATATATATATATATTTATATATATATACATATATATATATATATATATATATATATATATATATATATATATATATATATATATATATATATATATATATATATATATATATATGTTGTAGCGTAGACTTTGAGGGCCGGAAGTTGATGATGAAATGTCACTTTTCGGAGATTTGCCCTTCCTTGAAAAAACTGGTGGCTCTGAAAAGAGCCTGGGGTTTCGACGTTTCGGCTGAAAACGTTCAGCCATCTTCAAGAGTCGATGTAGGTATGGTAGCCGGCAATGCCGACTACCATACCTGCATATCGACTCGCATATGCTACGTTTTCGTAGTTATCTTAATGATATCTAATTTGTTTGTATGGAATCATGCCCACTTGGAGCACATTTCATATATTCTTTCCTCACCTGGCGATTGCCATGAATGTGAGCTCTACATTAAGACCTGTCTTCGCGGACGTCTCCATGAAGGTCACGTTGTACTCTCTCGCAAGACGTTCTCCATCCTCTTTCCGTACTAACCTCTCTGACCCGCAATCAGCTTTATTCCCTACAAGAAGAAATCACAACAATGTACATGCACATTCATCTCTTTCAAAGCGATTTGATCTGCAAACAGCTTCATTCCCTGCAAGAAGAAATCACAACAATGTACTGTACATGCACGTGACATTCATCTCTTTCCACACTAAGCGATTTGATCTGCAAACAGCTTTATTCCCTGCAAGATGAAATCACAACAATGTACATGCACACTCATCTCTTTCCTCACTAAGCTCTTTGATGTACAATCAGCTGAATTCCCTGCAGAAAGAAATTACAACAATTTACATGCTTGCACATTCATCTTTTCCCCTTCTAAGCTCTCTGATCTGTGAACAGCTTTATTCCCTGCAAGAAGAAATCGCAAAAATGTGCATGCACATTGATCTCTTTCCTCACTTTAAGCTCTTTGACCTGCAAACAGCTTTATTTCCTGCAAGAAGATACCACAACAATGTGAGTTGTCAGCAAACATTCATCTCAGAGAAACGTCGTATTTTGTAAAATAGAGACATGTTAACAATCATTTGAAAAAAATACTTGGGATTGTGTTGAACAGGTTTGAACATAATACCTCGATCCGCTTGGAATATTTCAAGATCTGAAGATTCTATACAGATAATGTGTTGAAACGGACGTTCTACAAGAGAAAAAGTTTCCGAAATGGTGAACTTACAGACTGCAACGTTATGAAACGTTAACAGTGATACGAGATAATTAATTTCCGTAAAATACAAACTATAATTGTCAAAAAAGCTAATAAGAGTCAAATTTTTGGGTTAGCAAATATGGAAAGATGAAATGTATATTATGGTGAAACCAGATATTTTGCCCACTATTCAACCTATTTGGCCTATTACGTGTAACCAGTATTTCGAATGTTTGATATGGGTCGTCAATAATGGCATTAAGGTAATTCACTGCAATACATTCAAACGGAAATTTATAGTTAGGACATAATAGTTAAAAGTTTATAATGTTGACGCTGTAATTGTTAAACTGTGTAATGTGACCAAGTGGGATACTTCTCTTTTGTTTTTTTGTATTTTAACACGCTAAACTCGACTGATCAGAACTTGTCGTTTCCGCCATTTATGGCTACTTTGAAATACTTTGGAAGGTTGGCTGATATTGATGAACGTATTGTATGATTACAATAAAATACAAAATGCTTCTATTCAATGAACTATATGTTTCTTTAAATCATGTATATAGGTCTGGTTTTAAGAATTACACATTTGTTGTTTTAGCGATAATTCACGGATTAAATTATCACCCTTGGTTAACATGATTTTTTGTACATTAATCAATTTGTTTTGATTAAAACATTATTATTATTCGCAAAACGTAGTCTTGGATTTTACACGTATATGTTCTAGACTCTAAGAGTTTGTAAATATGATCCTCTTACCTAGATGTTTACTTTAACACATTTCAAATCACAAACATCATTCAATTATTCACTTTCTAACAAAATTAATAAGTCTTCTTTTCAAAAGAAAACAAGTATTCAAGACGTCGATTTATTTTGAAATATTTTCATAAGTTTTACTTGAAATGGAGCGAGCTTGCATGCAGAGTTTGGTGCTTCAGCTATACTTACTTTCAAACGAAGTAAGCTGTACTTATGACCATAATAATGTACTTTAATTATGCTAATAACTAACTAACAACTAAGATGTTTAACATTTAATTTCACCTAGAAGCATGATGACGACGTCGTCTTGGGCGTATTCTCGTATTTCTCCTAGCCACGCTCTAATGTTGTCGAAACTGGTCTTACTCGTCACATCGTACAATAAAAGAAGAGCTGAAATGTGATAAATCATTACCCTATCAACGTTCGTTATTTGCAATTATACATAGGCCTGGACACAATCATTTATTACAAATAACATGTCGTTATATGCAAAGAATAGAAGAAGAGGATCAGGAAAAGTGAATGTAGGCCTCTATATGGAAGAGCAAGTGATTTGACATCAAGTTCTATTTTTTATGACTAAACTCCGTGTTACTCTGTCAGCGCAAATAATCTCGTTGTTGACGCGTCGTAAAACCATTCAATTCAATTCAATTTCAGGTTATTCTGCGTATATATATATATATATATATATATATATATATATATATATATATATATATATATATATATATATATATATATATATATATATATATATATATATATATATATATATATACAATCGTTATATACAATAGTATAATTGTATATATACAATAGTTTATTACAATCTAGCGTCATCTTCTCTCACAATCCTTACGAATAGTAGATTTTATTTGCATTGGTTGATTTCTATTGTGACCTTTTATTTTGAATAATTAGAACTATAGAGAAATTAATGAAATAGAGAATGAAGTAATTAACTAAGTATAGTGATAATGTTTGATTTGTAAATGGACGTTATAAACACAACGAATGGAGGACAAGTGTTAATCCGCAATATTACACAATCACTTTGTTTGATTTGATAACGGACAGTATAATTGCTTGGTGAGTACAAGGGTGAAACCGTTGTTTGAACTCAGTACAAACTTGTGGAAACAGAAATCCTTCATTCCACTTTCCGACTGGTCAATACGAAACTAATTACTCAAATTAAATTCAAACGTCTAAAATGTAGCTCCAACTGTGCTCTCTTGTGAAACAGCATAATGCCACAATAGTTTGGTCACTTTGACAGTAGACCCGCATCTTTGAACACGCTACAACCAGCAATTGACTGCTGTACTTGAGCTGTTTACTGACCTAACCAGACATGGGCAGTATAGAAAATAAATTTACTTGGAATGAATATACTATTTTCAATACGTTTGTATTATGGATTCCAAATTGATTATTACAATCCATTTTTTAATATTACATATATATATTATATTATATATATATATATATATATATATATATATATATATATATATATATATATATATATATATATTATATATATATATATATATATATATATATATATATATATATATATTATATATATATATATATATATATATATATATATATATATATATATATATATATATATATATTATATTATATATATATATATATATATATATATATATATATATATATATATATATATTATATATATATATATATATATCTGTTAACGCCGGTCTTTTGAGACCAGCTAGCTCGTTTTCCCTAGTTTGTCATTTGAACATGAAATCATTCGTTTGCGTCATGGAATGTTGTTTATACATGCAAGCAGTTAACCTTCCTTTCTCAAAGCTGGTTGGCCAGTACCTTATCACGCGATGATGTGCTGCGTCCAATCAAAGCTCGCCATTCGCGTTGCGTGTTTGGTAGCTGGCCTCGCTTGATCAGTTCTATCCCATACTCGATCCAGACCGGACGTCTCAAAACGGCTCTCGTCGAGTATCCAGTTCAGTTATCTTCTACATTTCCTTGAGGTCGGACGTACTTTTAGTCGCTCGTCAAGTGGGTGAATTCGGTCATATTCTCGACCAGCTCTTGTTGTGTGAGCATCTCCCGTCCTTCTCTACTTTGTTAGAGTTCGGACGTACTGTACATTATTTCGCATGTACGCAGTTGTTTCTTTTCTATTTTTCGTTCTTCTTGAGTCGTTAATAGGACCTCTTTCCATACTTTCTTGTTTCTAATTCTTCACATTTGTTTTGGTCTTTATCATATACGAAGTTGGGTGTTTTGTTTTCTCTCAAGCTTTTGTTTATTGTTTATTCGAATGGTGTGCGGGGACACCACTCAGGTTTTGATTTATTTTGTTTCGCTTTTCGTTATTTATTCTTTGATTTGGTTAATAACAACGTCAAGTCGACGTAGACCAAATACGTATCGTTTTGGGGTGAGGCATAATCCGAGTTTGGATTATGCTCGCCTGATTATTAATGCCAAGTCGGCACCCGAATACAGTCCACTGGTCTTTCATCGCCATCTCTAAGATCGGCGGTAACATTTTGGTCCCTGTGAGCCAAAGATTATTTTTGGTTCCAATTTCTCGTCATTCGTGAGGCGGAATCCATCTCCGGATTCTAATTTCGTTCTCTTGTTGGAATCCATTTGTGAATTCCATTCTTTTCACCACGCGGAGTCCATCTCCGGATTCCAATTGCTTTTACTTGTTGGAATCCATTTGTGGATTCCTTTCTTTGCACCACGCGGAGTCCACCTCCGGATTCCACAGTCATTCGTGGCAGCACCCGCGATCAGGCATCGCATGGGTGACTTCTTTGTCCTCCGCACTGAATCGGCTTCCACATAATTGGGTTTCCACGGCGCAATAATTTATTCTGTTTGTTTGCGAGTTATTATCAACAATTTGATTTAACTTGTTTGATAGACATTCAGTTCTTGAATTATTTTGCATTGTTCTTTTTCTGTGCATTTCGGCCGTATTTCTCCGTGATATTTCATATCATTAGTTTTTGGTCCTTGTTTTAGTTTCGTGTTTTTGCATTTGCAATTTATTCATTCGCTACAATGGCGTCTAAAATCGCAAAGCAACAGGCAGTGCTCACGGCAAAGCGAGAGCGGATATTCGCTTCATTACAACGCTCTTACGACGCATTTAAAACGCTCGGTAGTGCCAAAGCCTTATTGTGCAAGCCTCGCTATGACCAACTTGCCGTTTTGAAAGACAACTTTGAGGCCATTCAAAACGAAGTAATAGCTTTGAACGCTCAGCTTGACGAAGGCGTCGATGCTTTGCCGGTCGACGCTATTGAAGCCAGCTTCGAGGAAATGCTGTATGCGACTCATGATCTGTATCTCGCCGCCGTTGCCACGACGACGCCTACTACGCCTCCGCCGCCAAATCAAAATGGTTTTCGAGCCATCTCATTGCCGACAATCGCGTTGCCGGCATTCTCTGGTGATATTACTCGATGGACGGAGTACTATTCGCTATTTAAATCTCTCGTCGACGAGAACAACGACCTGAATCAAGTTCAGAAATTCCACTATTTGAGGACCACCCTCAAAGACAACGCCTTGTCTGTCGTCTCCGGGTTTCCGATTACGGAAGCCAATTATTCTGTGGCATTGGATGCTCTTGTCAGTCGGTATCATAACCCTCGGTTGTTAGCCACCACGTATGTTCAACAGGTTTTAGAATTTACGCCTCTCAAAACCAATTCACATTCTGGGCTGCAATCATTTCTGAAAGTTCACAAAACTTCGATTGAAGCGTTGAAAGCTCTGAATATCGAAGATTTGTCAGATTTTCTGCTTTTCTCGTTAGCACTGACAAATCTCGACACATCAACGCGCAAGGCTTTCGAACAGAAACATTCTTCGCACAGCACTCCTAGCTACGCGTCGTTGATAAAATTCATTGAAGAGCAGTCCAGGACGATGGAATTGTGTGGTCTCGACAAACAAGCAGCTAGCTCTTCAAAAGCTATTCCTCCTTCCACAAAGCGAATCAATTCGTTGTTAGTTGCGAATCCTCCGCCCGTCAGCTTTAAATCTCGCGAGCAGAGCAAATCAGCAAGCTCGACCACGAAACAATCTTCGTGTCCAGTCTGCAAAGGGGAGCATACTCTATACTCCTGTTCCGTATTTCGGCAACAGTCCGTTGACGACAAATACAACACGTTACGTCGTCTGCGACGCTGCTTCAACTGCATGGGCGCTCACCTCAGACCGCAATGCACCTCTAAGAGTGTTTGCGGTACTTGTCAAAGTAACAAACATCATTCGCTGTTACACACTGCACGAATCAACCCCTTGACTCGTGACACAATAGCAAACGAAGTCTCTTCTCCTCCGGAGACCACCTCGCCTCATCCTCAAACTCTCGCTTGTCAAGTCAAGACAAGCAAGCCAGTGCTACCCACAGCTCTGTTGGGCACTGTTCGCGCCTTGATCCGCGACTCTCACGGTCAACTGCAACCTATCCGTGCGGTTATCGACTGTGGTTCACAAATCTCTGTTCTCACTCACTCGTTCCTTCAGAAGCTAGGATTGAAAATCAATCCTTGTCATTCCGAACTCTCTGGTATTGGTCACGTTAGTGCTCGGGTAATCGGGACTGTTCAATGCAGCATCGCTTCCCGGTTCACCCCTGCAACCTCTCTCAGCGTACAAGCCTACGTTATGCCTGCGATAGCGAGTCAACTTCCAACCACCACCGTTCCGCTTGAGGTGTTTGAACGTTATCGCTGTCTCTCTCTTGCCGACGACCGCTTTCATGTGCCCGATCAGATCGACTTTTTGATCGGCGCCGATTTATACCCTGATATTCTTGAAAAGTCAGGTGATATTGTGATGAGTGGCAGTCCATCTGCCATAAACACGGTCTTCGGCTGGGTGGTTTTGGGTCCTATTCGGTGTTTGGATGCCGAGTTCCAGCCTCCGCTCTCTCTGCTTGCTTGCACTGGTTCTCCATTGGATCGTACTCTTCGATTGTTTTGGGAATCGGAAGAAGTTTCACGTCCTCTTCAAGTTGATCCGGACGATGAACTTTGTGAGGAGCATTTTCTTTCTACGCACTCACGGAACCCTTCCGGACGCTATTCGGTAGCACTCCCTTTCAAGAACACATCCTCTCCTCTCGGATATAATCGTGAGGCCGCCCTCCAGAATTATTTGAGTCTGGAGCGGCGACTGAAACGCAATCCTGAGCATGATGCTGCGTATCAAGCATTCATGCAAGACTATATTCAATCGAACCACATGCAACTTGCAAGCACCTCTTCGAACTACGTGATTCCGCATCATTGTGTGCACAAGATTACCAGCTCCAGCACGAAGCTGAGAGTGGTATTTAACGCCTCTTCTCCAGATGAGAGAGGCGCCTCTTTGAATCAGCTGTTACTCAGTGGTCTCAAGCTTCAGAGCGAACTCCCGGGCGTTTTAACCCGATTTCGTTCTCATCCCATCGCAATTTGTGCTGACATTCGTCAGATGTATCGTCAGATTCTGCTCCAACCATCTGACCGCAAATATCAGCACATATTTTGGCGACCCAATGCAGACTCTCCAGTAAAAGAATATGAGCTCAACACGGTCACGTATGGGCTCGTACCGTCAGCTTTTCTTGCTCAACGAGTGCTGAAGCAGCTCGTGCACGACGAAGGGGCTCCTTTCCCCAATGCTTCGCGTGCTTTGATATCTCACATCTACGTGGATGACATCGTGTCTGGCGCAGCAGACGTCGCTCAAGCTCGCATTCTTCAATCGGAATTACAGGCTCTTCTAGCTAGTGGAGGTTTCGAACTCCGAAAGTGGGCCAGTAACCTCCCAGAAGCATTGAGTGCACTTCCGGAGGATCATCTAGAGACTCCAGTCGTGTTTTCGGATGACGATCAGGGCATCAAGATCCTTGGTCTGTTCTGGGATCCCCGATCGGATGATTTCTCATTCCACACCTTACCATTCGAAGGCGTGGTAACGAAGCGCACGGTCTTGTCGTACATTGCGCGCATTTTTGATCCTTTGGGATTCCTCACCCCGCTCGTATGCTGGATGAAGATTTTTCTTCAGCAACTTTGGTTATCGCGGGTGCAGTGGGACGACGTTTTACCACCGCTTCTTGCTCAAAGGTGGTTGGACGCGGTAGCCGAGATCTGTCTTCTCTCGAACTTCCGAGTTCCACGCGCATTTCCTGCTTCACAAGGCATACATCGACTTGTAGGCTTTTGTGATGCCTCCGAGAAGGCCTACGCTGCGATACTTTACCTTCACACAACGAATCATGCAACTTCGCATATTAGTTTGCTGCGAGCAAGGAGTAAAGTTTCCCCGGTCAAACCCTTGACCATCCCTAAGCTTGAACTCTCTGCTGCTTTGCTTCTAACGCGTGTGCTGAAAGATACTCTTCCCTCACTCAGCACTCTTGTCGTGGAGTCAGTAACCCTCTACACTGATTCGACTATTGTGCTCGCGTGGCTTGCCACCCCTCCACATCGACTGAAGACATTCGTCGCCAACCGAGTAGTGGAGATACTCGACAACTCCACTCCTACCAATTGGGCACACGTGGATTCCGAAGAAAATCCCGCTGACTGCGCTTCTCGTGGAATACTGCCTTCTCAGCTCATGGAATACCCGTTGTACCTCTCGGGTCCTTCTTTTCTCAGGAGTCCCCATGCTCTGTGGCCTATCTCTGTGCCTTCCACTGATTTATTGTCTGAATTGCCAGACATTAAGCCTTCCATGGTCACTTTGGCCACAACGGTCAAAGTAGATCCTCTCCTGGTGAATTTTCGAAAGTTTTCCACACTTCTCAAAGCACAACGGGTCTTTGGGTATGTAGTTCGATTTGCCCGTCTCTTATTGGCGAAACGATCCAAGATTCTCCCTCCTACGGGTTCTTTAAAACCTGTGGAGCTGCAAGACGCTCTTGAACTGATCATAAGAGTCACTCAAAACCACTTTTATGCAACCGAGATCAGCCAACTTGCCAAACAGGGACAGGTTTCATCCCGGATCGCTTCGCTGAAACCTTTTCTCGAACCCTCGGGCTTACTCAAGGTGGGCGGAAGATTGCGTCACTCTTCTCTTCCTGAAGAGGCTCGGTACCCAATCCTACTCCCCAAAGAAGCTCACCTCGCATCTCTCATTTGCGATGCCTTCCACCGAACATCGCTACACTCCGGCCCGAGAACGGTACAGGCGCTGATACAGCAGCGTTACTGGATCGTTTCTCTGTGCGGTTTGTTGCGACAGCGTATACACCAGTGCATTACTTGCCACAAGTTTCGCGCAAAGCCTATGCAGCCTCCAATGGCAGATTTGCCTCTCTCGTGTATTCTTTCTGTTCAAAGCACGCATTGGTGCTTTGATCATTTCTTCATGTTAACTTTCTTGTTGTTCTCTCTTTTTTCATTTTTTTTGAAAAGTCAGCGACCATTGGATAAAATGGTTGCGTTTTCTCCTCAATGAATCGCTCGGATCATGTGCGATTTCTTTGCTGTTCTCCGATCCAATTGGGAAGCAATCCAATTACTCGGTGAAAATCTTTTTGCTCACGTTGCCTATGAAGTTACAAGGCTTCTTACGAACAGTTTGCTGTACTAATTTCATGTTCCAAATTTTCCGTATCGTTTACCTCAGCTTTAAAATGTTCATTTTGGTGGGCGGTATGTTAACGCCGGTCTTTTGAGACCAGCTAGCTCGTTTTCCCTAGTTTGTCATTTGAACATGAAATCATTCGTTTGCGTCATGGAATGTTGTTTATACATGCAAGCAGTTAACCTTCCTTTCTCAAAGCTGGTTGGCCAGTACCTTATCACGCGATGTGCTGCGTCCAATCAAAGCTCGCCATTCGCGTTGCGTGTTTGGTAGCTGGCCTCGCTTGATCAGTTCTATCCCATACTCGATCCAGACCGGACGTCTCAAAACGGCTCTCGTCGAGTATCCAGTTCAGTTATCTTCTACATTTCCTTGAGGTCGGACGTACTTTTAGTCGCTCGTCAAGTGGGTGAATTCGGTCATATTCTCGACCAGCTCTTGTTGTGTGAGCATCTCCCGTCCTTCTCTACTTTGTTAGAGTTCGGACGTACTGTACATTATTTCGCATGTACGCAGTTGTTTCTTTTCTATTTTTCGTTCTTCTTGAGTCGTTAATAGGACCTCTTTCCATACTTTCTTGTTTCTAATTCTTCACATTTGTTTTGGTCTTTATCATATACGAAGTTGGGTGTTTTGTTTTCTCTCAAGCTTTTGTTTATTGTTTATTCGAATGGTGTGCGGGGACACCACTCAGGTTTTGATTTATTTTGTTTCGCTTTTCGTTATTTATTCTTTGATTTGGTTAATAACAACGTCAAGTCGACGTAGACCAAATACGTATCGTTTTGGGGTGAGGCATAATCCGAGTTTGGATTATGCTCGCCTGATTATTAATGCCAAGTCGGCACCCGAATACAGTCCACTGGTCTTTCATCGCCATCTCTAAGATCGGCGGTAACAATATCTATATATATATATATATATATATATATATATATATATATATATTATATGTATATAATATATTAAATACCTGTGTCTGATTCATCTTGCATTTTGTAAATACAGTATATAGATGATATACTTTCTATATTTGCCGCTATATTAGAGAAATGGTAGAACATTGCCGACTATAAGTTACCAAAAATTTGCGACTAATAATTAGGACTTTTTTATTACGTCGAAACCTTATACACAATCATTGTTTCCCTATCAAGTCCAAGGATGAAAGGTAGGATCGTTCGGACGGGGTAACTCAAGGGAAATTCCACCACCCCTTGCTAAGACTAATATTGTACATTTGTAATTATTATAATAAAACTAATTGAATACGCCCTGTTCTGAATAAATACAATTATGTAATTCTCTATTATTTTGAAACTTCAATACAGCAATTGGTTCAAATGTATTTTGAGAAAGAATTTCATACATTTATTTTGAAAATAAGTTCGTATATTTGTATCCTTGTATCCCCGCGAGAAGAAGTTTCCGAGCGGCCGTCCCCTCTATCCTACACCACTATAGCTATACACTTTAGGCCTATCACTAATTTAGTTTTTACATTTTGTATAATGATAAACTTTGCATCTGCTGTCAATGGAAAGAAGTGATCATTGCCCAAGAGACTTAGTTCAAAGTGGAAGATATCAACATTCGTGTGTTTATGTGTTAAAGACTTTTATCTACGGCGAAAAATTATGGTTACAGACAGCGCAGTCCTGGTGTTGAAGTTCATTGGTTTTAAATAATCAAAATGGGGTGGTAAGATCGCCCTTGTGGTGCCCCGTCCAAACGATCCTATCTTTCATCCATAGCCTTAATTGGGGAACAATGATTTTGTATCCAGTTTCGATGTTACTGAAAAAAAAAAAACTATAGCGTACCGGCGGTTCGCTCAGTTATCTTCTGTGGAAACAAGTATTTTTCCTAAGCCCAATTGATGACTATGCTTTTTCGTGAAAAATGTTTTGTATCAAATACCAATTTTACAAGTATTCTGTATTTCAAATACATTCTTCAGCGTACTTTACATATACTTGACTGGGTATATCCCATCTCTTGTCTGCATGTGCTGACACCGAATATATACAATGTAATTCCATTATAACAACCCACTCAACTTAACTATAAAATGGATTATAGTATTAACTTTTATATGTACTATAAATTAAACGTCATTGAAATTACCATGAGCATCTCTGTAATACGCATGCGTAACGCTTCGGAAGCGTTCTTGTCCCGCAGTGTCCCAAATCTGAAGTTTCACTTTCGAATCGTCTACATTGACAACTTTATTCTGCAACACAAAAAAAGGAATACAAATTAATAACAAGAGACCGTTGACGTGTTATCTGGTGCATATAGAACGTGCTTTTCGATCAGTTCATATTGTTTCTGGTGAGGCATCGACTATATCGTCGACTACATGCAGCAACACTCAAGGAACCATTCAAATATATCAGATTCTGACTAAGACAAATTGACTAACTCTTCCAAAACTCTTATGTCATGCATGATTACATCGTTTGACTTCAGTGATTTCACGAAAATGTATTGAAAAAGGTAGTCTATCAACTGTGTATTTGTAGAATATTTGGTAATTATATAAACTAGCTGCAACTTCAAGATTGAACACTTTTATATGTACTATAAAGTAAACGTCATTGAAATTACCATGAGCATCTCTGTAATACGCATGCGTAACGCTTCGGAAGCGTACGTTAAGAGTCCACGGGAGTCGATTTAGCGAAATATCAGTTTTTTGGTGATAACTTTTGAACGGTATAAGATATCAAAATTCTAATAAGCGAGAAACACAGATAATTATAATAGCTTCAAGATGATATAAGATATAACTATTCAAGCCATGTCGCGTGACTGTCAAGAGTATACAGCTAAAAAAACACATTTTTTAGCTGTATACTCTTGACAGTTATGCAACATGACTTGAATAGTTAAATCTTATATCATCTTGAAGTTATTAAAATTATCTGTGTTTCTCGCTTATTAGAATTTTGATATCTCATACCGTTCAAAAGTTATCACCAAATAACTGATATTTCGCTAAATCGACTCCCGTGGACTCTTAATACGGTTGCGTTTGTTATCACCTTGCATTACCTCGACCTACAATATCATAAGACCCTGAAATACCAGTGCCAAACAAATTTAAGGTATTATGTTACGTGTTTGCTATGACAACCTTCTTCTTTCATAAGTGTACTATATCTAGACGTTTCGTGCGACAAAATGAGAAGACGAACAATTTTGCATTATATTAAACATGAACTTATATCTAGGTAAAATCGTAAAATAAATTAAGATTGAGATCTGTATTGAAGTTTATGGTCGATAATAAAATGTTTTAGTTCTTGTCGCGTCAAGTCTTTCGTATCTGTCGAGTATCATATATACCATCTTGGGTCAAGGTTATCTTGGGTCACACTCATACCAAAAGTGATTGAAATGTAAGGATAGGTCTTAGTGGCCGCAACAGCGCTCTGCTTGCAAATTGAAACCTGCCATTTTAGTGGCAATGCTCTGGATGTCCTAGGGCCTGATTTTCATTTCCTAGTTCTTCGGTTCACTTCTATTATAGCAGCGAATACCTACCTGCATCTTTCACAAGGTTAAACTACAGTACTTGCCACCAAAATGGCAGCCTTCAATTTGCAATAATGATCTCTGCTGTTCTCTTATGGAGTAGTATATAGAGCCTCGCTCGTACCTTTAACCTGGATTGTAGCTATATAGATTTGCACCTTGAACTTATTTTGCCATTCTCTCTCCAGAATTAAAAATTATGATAGTGAACTGGTGGATCTTTCAGATTTGCGTTGTGATTGAAGTTTGCAATTATATTGTGAATCAGATTATTGTGATCATTGACGTTTACTTGATTGCCTGATGTACTACTTTTTCCAATTTGTGAGAGATATGTTCTATAAAAAAAAATATTTCAATGTTGACAGAAAGAAATATTGTGAAGTAAAATTACGAGGACTCGTATTTTGCCTTTCTGTTTTCATACATGAAAAGGTTGTACAGTATATAATTCCAACTATGCGTTAAATGCGTATTGCAATACAGAAGAAAGTAGTGTAATGTAAACAGTGGCAACGCCACATTTTTGCTTTCTAGCGTACAGCGTATACTGGTTGCACAGCTCTCGAACAAAGTTGCCCATCCATCGATACGATAGCCATAATCTAAGCTTTGATCTTAAGAGCCCGCATCTTAGACAGATTTACAGGGTGCACTTTCGCCACATTTATCTCAAGAACTGCAAACACTACGGACTTGCGGTAAAATGCAATGAATGAACAATACCCTCACAATTAGATATGCCTGATCGAAAATTAAAGAATAATTTTATTTTAAATTGAAGAATAATTTTATTATGGAGTAATAATTGAATCAAAATATGCATAATTTGATGGTTTTCATTGCTTAATTCCCGGTTACCGAATAATAGTAGAAATAAATTACAAACACACATCCTTGAGTTTAACTTTGCTCATCAATATATGACATTCTGATTCGTCTTTTATTGTACAGTTTTCCCAATTTCCTTGGCCGAAATGTGTAATGTAACAAGATTTTGTCAAAATTATTAAATGAAAAACTCCCCCATCTTGCGGTGATTACTGGAACTCTTCCAATATCATCCTTTTTTCACTTTTCAACCCACAATCAAACTTTGAAACGCTCATCGAACTTGGGTAGAGCATTTCGAAGAGAAACATGCTCAGCTAAGATGCGGGCTCTTTATATTCAAATTTAACAAATCTTTTCAATAATGATTATTGATTCTCCATTTATTCTGTTGACAGACTCTCGTAGATCGTTGAATTCGATACGAATCGTAATGTTGTGGGTAATCACTCAGCTGCCAACTGTTGTAGAACGTGACGAGGCAGTGGCGTAAACAGGCGAAACTTTGAAGGACAAACATTTCAACTTCAATAATGACGCCACAGACAATTTTTAAACGACTTTTAATATATTTTAGATCAAGGCAACTTCCTTCGTCAGGCGACGAGACTATTCCGAGTGAAGCCTTTTCCATCTTGTATTTTTAGTTACGCCACTGTGTCAAGACTATATATTATGCAAGAGTACTCCGAAACTAGATTGGAGGAAATGAAAAGACATTTCTGGAAAATTCAGGTAGATTAATATGGTACCTGAATATATTGTATCCACAAACGAAAAGGTCGTCTACCAACATAATCATGTTCAAAAATCACCGATATATTTTTATATTTTCGGTATTTTGAGTATCAATGATTTTTCAGGACGAAAACAAAACTAGATCTTTCTAAATGTTTGAAGCTGAAGCTATAGTTTCTCTACAATTGCTGAAGTTTTTACAATTATTTTGTTGAATAACGACCTTTTTCTTTAATAGATACAAGTATATAACTTATAGTTACTTTTAAATTTGATTGTCTATATTCGCAATCGAGCACGAAGCGTTTTTTCGATGAACATTATGAAATACTGAAGAGTTTGATTTCTTATTGATATAATGAACACGTGAATAGCACAGATGTTCGTCTTTTTACGCTCATCTCACCCTGAAGTCAATGCCGACTGTGGATATGAAGTTTCCAGACAGAAACAGACCGTCCCTGAATCGTACAAGGAGACAAGTCTTCCCGACTCCCGAATCACCCAGAAGCATCACCTGGAATCATCCACGCGGACCGCAATCGGCGTGTGAGAGATGCGCAGAACATTATAAGACTCTTTATTTACCTATATTTATACATTCAGTCGATTTCTATAATGTCGTACATTTTGATACTGTACAAATGGGGAGATACAATAAATTGAATGAATATTGAATAAATTTCATTTCTCGAGGCTTTTTCAATATAAAAAAACTGATGTCATTGTGAAATGATTGTTTATTAGTGAGGCCTATATTTCAATCAAAAATACTGAATAGACAGACAAATAGTAATCAAAATAGTAATTTTGAATAGTAATCAACATATATATCCATCAGTTATCATTTTATCATCTGCCGCATCCCTTCAAGGTATGAATATAATGGAAGATTCATTTTTCTCACATTTTTTGTGCTTATTTGAATGTGAAATTCAAGTATTATAATAATTGTAAGAACGGAAGACAATGATACGGTAAGCGTAATAACTTTTTATTTCTGCATATATAATACAGATTTAGTGGGGGGGGGGGAGATTGATCAATATTATCAACCAAGAAACTTGATATAGTAGGCCTAATACAGATTGAAGACTACATCTTGGAATTAATTTTTTTAATCAATCATCACCGGATTAAAAAAGCTCAAGGGGTATTATTTCTTGAACGTTTCCTAGACCCATCT
>OZ023328.1:19575310-19580310 GCA_964007535.1 Brachyptera risi
GGGTCCGAGGTTTTAGTGGGCCTGTGTTCAAGGCGCCAAATATTCAAGGAGTACTAAATTTCATCCAGCTCATTGAAATTAATAAATACATTTTCATATGATTTTTTTTCCAAGTATTTTTGATATTATAAATAAATAGGTATTGTGATATATCAACTCATAATCGAAGACAGTATTTGAAACCATTCTCAAAACAAATTTATTAATAATAATGTGGAACTATTTGACGGTAAATTGCTTTAGAAGTAATGGTGGAGGGGGAGGGAGAAGGCGCCAATAATTTTCGGGCTCAGGAGCTCAAAACTTCTTCAAACGGCCCTGTCTATATATTTTATTCTCATGGTTATGAAATCCAAACGACCCCACCAACAGTTGGGCTACATGAGGGTAGGAATGAGCGGTGATGATGACCATTGTTATAACGATACTTGAACCCGCTCCCATCTAGCTTCTGATTTCTACGCATCTTACCACGACTGTCGGAGCCAAATGGACGACAAACTTTCATTCCTTGTACTATAATAATTATACATTCCCTTATAATATATCCTATAATGATAACAGATATTTTACCAGTATCTATATTAATATTTGAAAGTTCCAAATAAAGATTTAATTCTTACGCGGGCTTCTTCTTTCCTAATATTTTTATTTTGCAATGTTAATCTCTACATTTATATTTGGTTCACTTTATCACTCTTTGTATTGTTTTCCTGTTCTCTTGTTATGTAAATAAGATGAAGAGTAAAAAGATTTATGAATTGAATTGAATTGACTTGTAACTCAAATGTAATCAATGTCAATTTGTTATGTTACTGAAGATTTAGATGAAACAGTAGATATTTTTAAGTTGAGTAAAATCATTATTTAGACAAAGATTGATATAGCCTAATATGGAATGAATTCAATCGTTTGCAAACTGCCACTAACTACGTCGACAGCTATACTCTGTGATTATATGTTACTAAAACATTATTCTTTCTATCCCCGGCACCTGGACCAAATCACTCGATCAATTCTCTGTCTCACAATCAGTGAGCACATATTGACAATCAATCAATCGCTACAAATTATTCGCGAAAGAAGGTCGTCTACCAACATAATAAATACTAGGCAAACGTAGCATGCGCTGTAAGATGAGCGAGATATCTGAATAAAGTATAATGAGTCGTTAAAGTATAGTTCTACCTTTGCTACTTTATCGACTCTGGTATTCTACACACTTTGACGCATAGAAAAAATACTTCATTGTTGGGTCAATATCGAAGCTAGAAAGGAGTGAATCTTGGCAACTTAATTCTGCTAAATTAGTTCTAGAATATTAGGGTTTTAAGGCGCATCGACAGCGAGGTCATTCAACGCCTATAGTTCTATCTATATATATTCTATATATTTGATGAATAAATACATCACTTAATTTATTTTTTTTCTTCAAAACAGCTGATTCGAATTACATACAAAATGGTGATAATGCGTATCATTCATGTGTACACATTCAGAGGAAATTGCATTTTATTTGGAGAGATTTTATTTTTCAAATTTTCTTGCCCAGCCCAATCTTATGGGGTTTTTAGAAACTTTGAGATGACAATTCTCAAAGTTGGTCGAACCGATTTATTCCAAAAACTATACAGTTCTAAGTTGAATAAGTTGCCTGTACAAAAAAAATTCATGTCGATCAACCCTGCAACCTGTGTAGTGCTTACAAAAAAAAAAAAAAGCTTTATAAAGAGACGGATGAAAGTCTTCGCATAAAATGCTGTCTGATTATAGTGTATATTTTCAGGGTGGATGAATTTTCAGGATAAGATTTTTGTTTTCGGAAATTTGAGGATGAAACGCAACTACATTTTTCAGAAAAATTGAAGACATCACAAGACTTCAAAGTTTCTAAGAATGCTGACGATATTTATTTCCCTAATTTTAGCGAGAACTTGAGAAATCATCCTCTCAATTCCAGAAATTGTGATTAATTTATTTGTCATCCAGGTCACCTCTTCTTCTGCGTCGTGACGTAGACATTACTCGATTCTGTTCATGTTTCTATACAGAATCGGCAATGTCTACGTCAAACTTAAATTCCTAAGGTTTCAGCGAGATTATGGTATTACCAAAGTTTTTTAAATTATTTAGATGGTAGATGTTCTTCTTCTTCTATCGTGGACACAGCTATATTAAAGCGCTTGCGGCCTTGGATGACCGTACATGCGACATTACGTGATACGAGCTTTGAAAATGAAAACTGATAAAATCTACATTCCAATATTTTTAGTAAACATGTTTTTTCCAATGTTACTTTACGTGGTTTTCCAGAAATACTTTTAAAATGTCGTATAAAGTTCAATCATCTCATCAACTTATCGATTTGATCATTCAGATATAAAACCTCCTTCTGTTGTGGGATGTTGAACAGTCATAGGCCATAGTGCTTTTAATTTCAGGTTGATTGCACATCAAGCAGTTTGGATCGCGAACAAGATGCATTGAGGGTTGCGTTGGTTTGCCTGCTGGAGATGGTGACTTCAATAATTCGGAAACACGTTCCATTTCCTGAGTACTTTCCTTAGAACCAAAGGTCGCTGCTCTATCTAGTGTTGTTTTGTAGAAACGGCTGACAAGCTGACAAACTTGATGGCAGCTGTTATTAGCTGAGGCGACGGGAACGTAAAACTTGATGACAGTTGTTATCAGTTGAGGCGACGTGAACGTGAAGTTAGTTTCTTTTATAACTACCTCGACCTATGCACGATCGATAGTTCTTAATATGTAGCCCTTGAATTGGAACGCATTTTCAGCATGGAAGGGATAGAAAGTGAAGTCACCATCTCCAACCGGCAAACCAACGCAACCCTCAATGCATCTTGGTCGTGAAGATCAAACAAATAAAGCTTATAAACAATCAATTGTTTCAATTGTTTCCAATGAGTTATTAAGACCATTTCAAAGCCACACGTCTTGGTTGTTTCAAGGCTTATTGATTTGTTATAATATGGTGAGGAATCTCGATGGATTGGTTGAATGATAATTCCACTTCTAAACCAAGAGTTTTATTCTGAGCGTGAGCAGAGAGTCTACGAATCACACATTTTTTATTTTTAATAACCCTGTGATAGTTGTTCCCATAAGTTAGTTAAATCGCTCAATATTTTTATTTATCATCAGAAATCTTGATTAATTATTCATCAATTGATGATGAATTAATCAGTAATTAATCATTGATTGATTGATTAGAAAATTGAATAATTGAAAATAAAATAAGAAGAGCAATTGATAAATAAATGAATGAACAAATATATAAATGCATGAATAAATGGATGAATGAAGGAATAAATGAATCGATGAATGAATAAATATATAAATACCAGATACTGATAAAAAATAGTATACAAAAGAGGCGTTGTTCACTTACCCATACCCGTCTACTCATGTCATAAAATCAACTTATCGGTTAATGATAGGTTTGCTATTCAAAACCGACATGTTCTGGCAATTTATAATTTCATTAACATTTCATGAATAACGATAATTTGCAACTTTCTGCAAGGGCTTATACTGAGAGAGAGGGTGGTGGTGAAATGTGTGTGGGAAGGGGGGAAGGGATGAGATATTGAATATCACAAAACTCATATAAGCTAGTGTGTTTATCAGCCTGTCAAACACACGTTATTGCCTTACTCAAACAACATTGTTTGAAAATCGTTAGCAGAATTTCAGATATATTGTGAATCTATCTGTACATGTTTGTGAATGCCGGTGAAGACCAAGTTTTGTCTAGTTGGAAATAAGTTTTTATTTCATCCTTTATACGGAAAATCCAAACAAATGTAGATCATCAACACCAATAGCATATACTATAGGATTAAGATGAAATATATTTCCGAAACCGAGAAAAAAATTCACAATATACGAGGAAAAATGGGATTGCGTGATTAATTCATAATTCATATTATACACATTTATTGTGAATACTCCTAGACATGAGGTCATAATTCAAAATATACAAACAATAGTGGAATGATAAAAAAAGTTTGAGCTTGTAGGCTGGTGAAACGCAATTTCTGAATAAAACATTTGAACGTCGTCATGAAAAAAAATAACTAAAAAAAAGAGAAGCGATGTACTCCATTTTTGATACGCTCCTTCAACTACATTCTCAAAGGAATATCATCATAACTTTTCAAGGTGACGAATGTTTGTTTTTCATAAATTTAGAAATGTTTCCGATATATTTGGATGAGGAATAGCAAAGACTGCCATTCTACTGCTATATGGAACTTTATGTGTGTGTGTGTGTGTGTGTGTGTGTGTTTTTTGTGGGGGGGGGGGGGGGCGTGTGGAAGCATTGCACAGGTTGCACAGTTTGACTGATCGACATGTAACTATTTCTGCACACGTAAACTTATCCAACTTGGAACTGTACAGTTTTTTGGCCATTACGGATGGACCACTTCTGAGAAATATCATCTCTAATTTTCTAAATTGGAAAACTAAAAATTAAAAATTAAAATTTGAAAAATGAAATCACTCCAGAAAATAAAAAATTTCCTCTGAATGTCAACACATTAATGATACACATTATCACAATTTTTTATGCAATTCGAGACGACAATTCAGAAGAAAATAATTTGATAATATGTTTTTTATTCATCAAATAGATGGATTTAAGCCCAGTATTACTAAGGCCCGGTATTACCAAGTCCAGTTAGCCTTTATCTGACAGTTCAAACTTGTTATCACCATGGTTACCCATGCTAGTTGTTTTCACCAACTCTCAGATAAATACTAACTGGCCTTGGTGATACCGGGCCCAAGTCCAGTTAGTATTTATCTGGGAGTTGGTGAAAACAAATACCACAGGTAACCATGGTGATAACAAGTTTGAACTGTCAGATAAAGGCTAACTAGACTTGGTAATACCGGGCCTTAGCAAAACTTCTTACTCTATGGTTAGCAAAATCATGTTGGCGAGACTCACAGCATAGACTAAAGAATAAGTCTAT
>OZ023328.1:19585310-19680310 GCA_964007535.1 Brachyptera risi
TTCCCTCCCCTAATTTACTCATTGAACAAATAGTAACATTCTGACATCGGTGAACCAATTCAATGTGTGAAGCAATTACGATATCCAACAACTATTCACCAATTTTTGGTTTCATATCTACAAAAGCAAACTCGTGTAGGTTTTACTAACGCACTCTCCCTTTTTATATACGCTCTTTCATATCAACTCTAGTCATAATACACTATATTCGAGATCTCTTTGAAATGTATGGGGAGTAGGATTAATATGGAATGCCAGAAGCAAGTTTTAATTTTCTATTTTTTATACTCATTCCTGCATATCATCAATTGTAATATATATTTCATTTGAAAAATTGTTCGTATAAAATAGTGTGTCTTTCACGAAACTACCTATAGACATCTATAAATCATATAACATAAGCAAGATGCATTGAGGGTTGCGTTTGCCCGTTGGAGACCGCAAACAAACGCAACCCTCAATGCATCTTGAACATAAGTGACATGGAGGTAATGGTCAGGAATCAGGATTCTTCTTTCGTCCAAAAGAAGCGAATTGTAATTCCCTATTTCTCATACTTATTCCTCCATATTATCATGTGTATCATGTGTTTTTTTTTTTTTAATTGCAAGCTATATTGTGTCTTTCACGAGATTATCTATAAATGAATCAATCCCTTTCAATTCCCTATTTCTTATACTTATTATTTCATATCATTAATTCTTGTGGTATATGTTTTATTTGAAAAGTATAAAATGAAAGTACAATTACATAATGAATTGTCAGCTTTAGTAAAGCGGGAAAAATAGTGGGAAATATACGTTGAAATAAAGGATGAATCCAGCTAGTAGAAACATGGTGGGGGATGAAGGGGTAGCAATTCTGTAGCTGTTGTGAGAATAAACAGGTATATACGGGTAATGTAGGTGTTGTGAGAATAAGTTTATTTCGTTATGGTCACCAACAGCGCAGTCCTGGTGTTGAAGTTCATTGGTTTTAAATAGTTAAAATGGGGTGGTAAGATCGCCCTTGTGGTGCCCCGTCCAAACGATCCTACTTTTCATCCATAGCCTTAATTGGGGAACAATGATTTTGTATCAAGTTTCGATGTTATTAAAAAAATAATAATAATAGGTGTGATAAGAATGCACCGTTTCAACACACTTCTACGTTTGGTCTGTGGAGCACGACAAAAAAAATTGTTTTCTCAAATTTAGTAAAATTATATAAAAACTTTGTAGTGGATTGTAATGTGTGTGTTTTATTATAGTTGTAATATTTTTAATTAGCTGTATCGGTTTGTAATAGTTCTTTCAATTATTTTAAAATTGAATTAATGATTACAAATTGTAATAGTTTTATATCAAATAATTTTATGTATTGCCATGAGATGTATTGAATTACACGAAGTTAAATAAAATTACAATGCAATACAAAAATCTTGATTCGTAAATGAGATATTAAATCCCCTCACTACCTATACCACCCAGACCCCTCTATTCACCCCAATAATAATGATTAGTAATCCCTTTGCAAACAATAATTGGGGATCTCTTTGAAATGCATGGTGAGTCTGATTAATATTACATGCACATAAAGCCTTAATACCCTGGTAATCATGCAAGATCACTAGTCATTAGTGCGGCAGGTAGGTCGATAAAGCAGTTCTACCTTCATTCACTTTATCGACTCTGAAACACAGATCACGGTGAAATTTGGTGGCAAGTAAAAGTGCTTTCTGTTGTGGAAAACTGAGAAACTGTGAAGTACCGGTACTTGATGTGAAGATTTTTAGTCTCAATATTTTTGTTCTGAAATATATTTACCATTGCCTTTGAAATAATAAATTTAAGACGATTTTTCAAAGCTATGAGTTATTTGATACAATTATGCTCAATTTCAATTAACTGATGTTTCTTCTATCCAGATTTGAATACCTGTGAAACTGAGAATTTATGGGGGGTGAGAAATATATTCTAATTGGATGAGCAATAGCGAATTGAGATCGATGCGATCCAAATCGGGTCTTTCTGGTTTTGTATTTGTTATTTGCAAAACCAATCCACATGAAATATTTTATAGACATTCAAACCAAAACTAAGAATCTTCTAACTGAAAATTTTATGGTTTTGATAATAATTAGTTAAATATATGTTGAGAAATTCGTGATTGAAATTTTAAATATTCATATAAATAACATGCCGTAAAAAAGTGGAAAATAGTTTCATTAGAAACTTTAAATTTTGATATGTTGTAAATTGATGACGTAAAATACATGTTTGATACGTTTCAATTTTCATGAATGTCCATTTTATTTTCTCATTCTAATGCTGCTTACTGACCCCACCAACAGCAAATTATACGGGCGTACGAATTGGCTGGTGATAATGAAACGATGAAGTGATGATCGGTGAAAGGACGTTTTTACAATAGCCCATGCCTTATGCGGAACTCGAACCCACGCCCGACCTGACTTCAGTTCCTAGCGCAATGCGATAGTTGACTGAGCCAAGGCGGCGGCTTTACGAATGTCGTATATGTGGTTTTAATACTAACTAAACTGGGTGAATTTGTGCTCATCTTACAACGCTTATCATGCGCGTACGCTCCTCCTCTTAGTTTAATACAATTATAAGTTTTCAGACATATATGTCGATAACGGCAACGAGGTGATGGTTGGCGTTTGATAATTAACTCCTGTAGGCCTACACGGTATGAGTTATGGAATAAGTACAAGAAAATCAACTCCATAATTGAACGCCATGAAATGAATAACCACTAATTAATATACATATGCCTCCGCCTACAAATAAAAAAAAATACCTCTTCATCACAGTCTTTTTTCTCAATTAAAATGGTGAGATTCTATAGATTTTATTATAAGTGTAAAATAAAACTTATGGAAATGTACATATACTTCAATTCATACTGAAACATCAACACTGTAAGAATATAATGATGACTCTCATTTTCATTTTGAACTACATTTTACATGATTGGATGATAAAGTTTGCTTGTTTCAAGTTTACGTTCATTTCATTGGCATTATCATTACTAAACAGCATGAATTATGAGTAAATACAAAATTACACGTAACAAATGAACTAACAAAAATATGGCAAAATTAACAATGCAGGTAGAAATTAAAAAATTAAATTATTATTATTATTTTTGATATAACACACAACAAAATCAAGTCTTCACCAAAACTCCCACAAAAAATTCCCACAAAACTGACTGACTGAAAGCTGGCTGTGGATGTACCAAAATAAAGGTTAATACACTGTGACTGTTCATTAGAATAAGGCCCGGTTTCACCAATCTTAGTTAGGGTGCTAATCCACTAACTATGAATTAAAGTTATGAAAATAACATATGTCACCAATGGTGATAACAAGGAAATCCACTGACTATTGCTTAATCCAGTTTCGTAAAACCTGGCCCAATTGCTATAAAGTTTTAGTTAGTATCCTTTATAACACATTCATTTATTGGGAAATTTGAATCATAACAATGGAATGAAAATGGAATTAAAACAGAATTTGGAAAAGAGGGAAGAAATATCTGTTTAATATAAATAATCCAATCAAATGACTATGTAAAAGTACTAGGTTTACAGTGGAAAGAGTCAGTCTACACTGACAGCTGCTCACCTATGTATTACTAAAGCGAGCAGGCAAACGAAACGATAGTTAAAGATCAATCGAGTGCTAAATTTAGTTCGTTTATCTGATCAAAATTCTGTATTCATATAAATCTACCTACTTTCTTCAGTAACAAAATGAAACGTAAATCAAGAAGATAGCTCGGTCAGCTGAGGCACCGCTTCGGAAGCTGAAGTTACCGTTAGACGTGGGTTCGAGTCCCGCATAAGGCATGAGTTTTTGTAAACGTATTTTACTTATCATCACTTCATAACATAATCACCTGCTCATTCCTACCCCCGTATAAGCTAGTTATTGGTGGGGTCGTCAAGCAAAACAACAATTATCGATATTATAAAAGCTATACGGTCATCCGAGTTGACGAGGAACGTTGGACGATTACATGCCCCTAGCAAGAAGCCAGCGGTAATTGATTAGCCAGAACCATTTCCTAAACGAGGTTTGACCAACAGGAAGACGGTTGAAGTGGAAGGAAGTAGCGTGTATGTAAGCGTGTATATAGGGTTATCAGGGAGAGCAATGCACCAGCAATGTAGAGAAAACGTCACGTCCCTCAGTTCATCAGAAAAGGTTACAGGTACGCTGTTAGTGTTGAAAAGTGGGACTAGTGAAAAGTCACAAAATAAAGCGCGCGGTCATTTTTAGTAATGACGCTGGTTAAAATATTACATTGTTGATAGTTTTTTTGTAACTTTTCATCGGCCATATTGCATTTAGAAGCGTACGTATTCTGTTGTTACTTTTCGTGTCACATATACTACACTTGCATCCACGAAAGTAGAAGTACGTTTTCCAACGTTTTCCAATGTGAATTTTTTTTTTTTTATAATAACATTGAAACTTGATACAAAATCATTTTTCCCCAATTAAGGCTATGGATGAAAAGTAGGATCGTTTGGACTGGGCACCACAAGGGCGATCTTACCACCCCATTTTAATTATTTAAAACCGATGAACTTCTACACCAGGACTGCGCTGTTGGTGACATGCTGAGATTTACAATCTTAAACACGGCTACATCTTTCAAAACATGAGCATTAATTCAAGTTTGAAGCTACAGTGAGTATCTTTACAAATACCGAGATTCTACAAGTCAAGTTTCTAGATGGTAGGCCTATAGATGATCTTCTTTTATGGATATACAATGAATATTGTCTTAATTATGTTGCTTTGTATTTGCCTTTTGACTGTATTATTGTAATTTTTAATATTGATCTGAAATTGAGATTTCAATTTATTCAATTTAAAACTTTCTCCTCACACCTTTTTGTTTTCAAAATTGGTAATGTTCTAAAGGTTTATTAAAAAAATTGAAAATATGCTCATTTATTAATTGCTAATGTTGGAATGAATATTTAACGAAGTTACTCTTTATAAAACGTCAGAATCTAAAATGATCTCAAAACACGTTAATAAGTAAATATTAAAAGTTATTCAGCCAAATTTTAAAATGTTAGTTTATAAAATTGAATTTTAGATACAAATCTGCCAACATACACACTGCAGGAGCAGTCATGAATAAATCTGACAGTGAATAAATTAGTTTCTAGACGTCCTGCTGTATCAGATGGAAAAAGCATGAAAGATAATTACAACTAAAACTTTCAATTTATTGACAACATTCAAAAACTTTTAACTCATTTATTATTTTCTAATCGAATTTCCCCATAATTCAAATGTAATTATATTTTCATCCCTATGACATAGTAGCTAAGCCTATATCGCCAATACACTTTTTAGAGAGTGAAATTCATTCATGTAATTGATTAGTCCTTGGCTAATCGATCTATATGAACAAATTTTTAAAAATGGACCCACATTTCTAGAATGATCTACAATACTAGCAGGTGCATCGCCGAGAGGTTCCAGAGTAGGGGGGGGGGGGGCAGTCATAACTTAGGTCCCCCCCCCCCCCCTCACACACAAACAAAAATCTGAAACTTTGTGCGATATATCATCTTGAAAACTTACACAATATCAATATATAATGCCGGCAGAGCTGTAAACGCTTGCTAATGACATGTTACATTGTTTAATCGCCTTTATAGACCTAAAACGAGCTGAAAATATCACAGACTCCAAATTATCATGTCCATCATCATGTTGATTAAATGTGTAATCAAATCATTATTATACAATTTGCTTACGATTTTGGTGGTAACTATCCCCCTATAACCCGACTATGTTCGTTGGAAATAGAGTTGAGCTTTTAATATTATTGTACCAAAGATTATTTTTGGAATGAGTACATTATTTTATTTTTGTTCATTTATGAATTAATTATCATTATTTTCAATATAATATGGATATAAATTGAACACAACCTAATTTCAATCATGAAAGTATCAATGATACACAATAAGTTGGTACAGAAAAATGAATGTTACATAAAAAAAGGTAATTATCCACAACATAGGAATTGAGTGCGATTATGAATTAATTAATGAAGTAGAAAAGAAAACAATATTGAAAATAATAGATGGCTTTGTGAAAGTATAAAGATGATGAGGTCCCCTTCCCCCCGATTCCTTCACGAGTCGTTTCAATAACCGATATACACGTTATTCTATCAGATACTTACAATTGTGATTTTATTTGTAATCCCCCTCCCCCCCCCCCCCCCCCCCCCCCGCCAAACCCCTGAACCGAACTTGAAAAAGCCAGAGAAACGCCGCTCGGCTCGTCTGTCTTCCTCTGGGTCAGGATAACAATCAGCAAACAGAGTTCTAGTTATCTATTTATTTCGTCAATTAACTGTTTGATTTTCATGATTTTCCAACATACAACATGATGGGTGGTCGGGGGTGATGAACAGGATGAACCTGAAGTAGATATAACTAGATCTTTCGAGTCTCATTGTCATTTCGCTCTATGGTTAGAAATATTGATGATTTTGAGAGAGAATATCTTTCACTGAAATCAGTGTTTTTAGAACTGGAAACAAAGTCATGTTTGAGCTTGAAAATATGGTCTCATTCTATAACCCCAGATAACGTATCAACTTATATTTTGAAGAGATCGTTACAGTCTTTTTTGAGGGGCCAAAATACAAGCAATCATCATCAATTTTCACTATCATTGGCACATGTGTTTGAGAGTGCATGGACGTCGATTTGGAGAAATATCAGTTTTTTGGTGATCTTTCAAACGACTTGAGATATCAAAATTCTAATGTGGAGAAAATACAGATATGTTCAATACCAATTCAAGATGGTATAAGTTATAACTATTCAACTCATTACGCATATCTGTCGAACGTAAGAGCCAAAATATGTGTTGTTTCACTTGTATACGTTTGACAAATATGCAATATGAGTTGAATATACTTATACCATCTTAAAGGTAATGAAAATATCTGTGTTTTCCCTATATTATAATTTTACCTCATACCGTTCAAAAGTTATCACCAAAAATATGATATTTCGCAAAATCGACTCCGATGTACTCTCAAGATGAACAACCAAATAATTTAATTGGTTCAATTGGCTCAATTGGTTCGAAGAGATTGAAAAATATGTAGGCTTATGCTTATAATAATATTAATTTGAAAACAATAGCATAAGATATATGTAATAGATTATTATTATTTTGTAAATATCATTAGATCAATCATAATACTATAATCTTTAATCTAATATAATTATATATATATATATATATATATATATATATATATATATATATATATATATATATATATATATATATATATATATATATGCATACATATATATATATATATATATATATATATATATATATATATATATATATACATATATATATAAATATATATATATATATATATATATATATATATATATATATATATATATATATATATATATATATATATATATAACAATGAGAGAGTATTGAAAAAATCTGAATAACGAAAAGATCACATGAATTATTGTAATGCTTCTAAAAATTAAAAGCTCTTCCTGTAATACACTGTAGACGGTATTATTTGCTCAGTTATAATTTTCTCTGTTTTCAATATTTGATCAGATGTCTCTTGTTTCCATGTAATTCACTTCTATACTTCTAGTAAAACATTGATGTTTGTTGACGAGTTCGAACGAATATCTTGAAGCAATATTAATGTATATTTTATTAAAATAACAACTTACAGAAGATACGGATACCTTGTAATATATGTGCAACTGATAAAGCTTTTAAAAAAGAATAAATGAATCCAATGTGATACAATGTACTTAACTGCATGGAGAACATCTATTTCAGTTCAGAGAAATATTTTACTATAAACTAACGCGAAGAGTATACGAATAAGTAATTTTTTTTTACCAACATCGAAAAAATTGATACAAAAATTAAAGCACTATCTTGACACCCTAAAAGCCCAATAACGAAGAGTCCAAGTCATCCTCATCTTGGGAGTTGGTAAACTATAACTGATGAAAATAATTTGAAAAGGACAACAGGAGAGTCATATTATCTTTCTGATTTTGTTTTTATCAATTCGGAGATGAAAAGCCAGCTCTGGGATAGACATTATCAAACGTGATGTGCGTCACCATTTTTAATATATTTATATCATATATACACAACTATTTATATATATATATATATATATATATATATATATATATATATATATATATATATATATATATATATATATATATACATATATATAAAGAGAGAGAGAGAGAGCGCGAGAGAGACTGCACTGTGAGCCAACACAATTGACCTAAAACATTGTCAAATCTGTTTACATAATGAACACTTGAACAGTGACAGTATTTGAAGACAGTAAAGATAATAAGCTTGTCAATTTACATGGTACACATTAAAATGTAAATTTTCAACGTTTCACTCACCTTTTTAAAACAATACTATTCAACTTGAAAATAAATTCACCAAACTTACGAGTACTTGAAATTTGTCTTAATTTATCCTTATATTTCAACCCTCGGTGTACTACATTATTTTATTTTCAACTGTTACTCTAGACGACAAAGACATTATTAGTAACTCTAGTTACGATTGTAACGTGCTCTTGCTGCTAACGTTGAAAACCGAGTGAAGATAACTCGAGTAGCGAGGCAGCGTAGGTCCAGATAAGCGTGATGGTAACGGTAACTATGGCAACTGTCAACAGGCATCGTACCAACCCTGTTGAATGCGCATACTCGTGTATCAGCCGTATCCAATAGACTCATGGCAACCCGATAGCGAGGAAGATGTAGCCTTTGTATCAAGCAAATGATTGCTATTATCATAATTACAACAAAGTATTTAGAATTTATACGGTTAGCCTGGAACAACTCAGACATTCACCCACACGAGATAAAACCACAAATTAGGTGAATTTTCCGTTCAAACGCCTGTGGTTAGCACACTGGGCCGTCAATTAAGGAACCGAGGTTCGATTTTCGTCATGATTTTCACAATGACAGGGGTTTTTCGTAGTTTTCATCTGTCCGTAAT
Source organism: Brachyptera risi (assembly GCA_964007535.1). Lineage (NCBI taxonomy): Eukaryota > Metazoa > Arthropoda > Insecta > Plecoptera > Taeniopterygidae > Brachyptera > Brachyptera risi. Next base: position 19,594,409 of record OZ023328.1, read on the forward strand.
GTTGATACCGGAATGGTTCCTCAACAACAGGCCACGACCGACTCATTCCCACTATCCAAAAATACTTATTGAAAAAACCTTACATCTTATCATCCCGTCAAATCATATATTATTCACCTACGCCAATAGATAGTAGTCATCACTATAATGCATCGTTAAAACCAAAATGAATAAATTATATAGAGCACCCTATAATCTTATTACAATATCGTGCAAAGAAAAAGATAGCTTATCACACCTTATATTTATTTATATTTGGTTCAAATGCATTGCACTGGAATGATAACTATGATCTATTGGCGTCGAATGAATGACTGATTAATGGCAAATAGGAGTATGTGACGAAACTGTCAGGCGATGGTCGACAATGACCCGAATCAAACACGGCGCACTATAGCGACGTATTTACACTCTCAACTCTATATTCTCTTTTGTTGTAAATTACTGTTTCAGTCGGTCTTTATTTTAGATGTATATATAATCATCACAATCATTACACATTTCAAATGACTGCAATTCATTGGATGAGCGAAGCGAAGACTCAATTACACTATACCGAAAAAAAAGTGCCTGTTTTTTTTTTTTTTTTTTGTTCGTTCGCGCTCTACAGGTCAGACGAAAATTCAAAATCAGTTGAAACTTGGCACACACATGAACCCCTATCTGACTTGATGCTGTATAGTTTTGAGGCACGATCGGTTGAACAACTTCTGAGAAAACTCATTCCAAAGTTTTCAAAAATCTCATTAGAATAACCCAGAGGAAAACATTCGTGAAAAATATTTCAACTGAGAGGATTCAAATTCTCAGAGAATTTCAATCTGATAATGATACACATTATTCCGAACTTTTACTCAAATCGGATCAGCCGTTTTGATGTAAAAAAATATATAATGTTATTTGTGTCAATTATTCAAAGCTATTAAGATACCTATTAAATCAAAGCAACAAGTGTCACCACTTGATTGTAAACGATTAAAACAAAGCCTTCTTTATTATTATATGAATTATTAATGGAAAATAAGATGGCAGTGATGTAATGGTTTGGATCTCAAGGTGTATATATATATATATAATAACCAATCCAAAGATAAGTTGATATGTTCCAGCTCATCCATCAACGCGGAAACACATAACGCGTTTGCCTAGTCATAGAAAATACTGCATGCAATTGATATAATCATCTGTGACCGGCGAGATGTTAGTTTACGAAAACACTAATTTTAACTACTTTCTAGGAAAGGTAACGTAATTTATTATATAAAATTATAATTATACCCAATTATACATAATTATAATTATACAGTTCAATATTTAATATAATTTAGTGTATTAAATATGTATTAAATTAACAGCCTTCATTAATTAATTATACATTCGAGTGCGTATATGAAATATATGATGGTCTACTATGAAGTCGCGCATACAGTAAAAAGCTATTCTGTTTTTAGTCTTTCATATAACTAGATCATCGTCCTACGACTAGCTACTTGTTGCGTTTGTATAGGGTTGTATAGCTGCTCTACTAAACGGTGTGTGACCACAGAATACGGCACAATTGCGTTGTGCGTTGTAGTGAAATGCCTTATCCAGTATCTCGGTGATCTACAGTTATTACTGACCACAAAAAGTATGGAAACATATGAACAACTGGAAACAATTCATGGAACAACTACGTTTCCAAGACATCCCCATGATGTTGAGAGCCGCATGGGAGTCGATTTAGCGAAATATCAATTTTTTGGTGATAACTTTTTAACGGTATGAGATATCAAGAAAAACACAGATATTGGCAGTACCTTCTATAGGTGATGTGAGTGAAAACTACTTAAATTCTATTGCCTAATTTTCATAGGTAGGGCCTAAGCTACACACAGATATGCCTGTGAATATGTTAGAATATAGGGATGATATTTTTTCACATTTTATTGTGTGTTTCTCCTGTCTTAGAATTTGATATCTCATACCTTTCAAAAGCTATCACCGAAAAACTGATATTTCCCTAAATCGTCTTCCAACGGCTACTGTCCAACTGTTGATCCCTTGGTTATACGTGTTATTTTATCCCAATGAATCGAGTCTTCTTTTTTATTATTATATGGATATAAATCTTACTTGACAAAATTCTTACATCGTATTCACATTTTTTAATATCATAAAAAAATGAGCCCAGACGAGACTACGCACCTATTTGTGTTCTTATTCCAATAAGATTTTCTTTTGCATGCCTTACTTCATTTCCCTTCATCCGAAACCTTATTATGGTTGAAAATGAAAATGCCAAAGGCTAGACGAATTGATACGACACACGTGGATTCATGGCCGAGAAAATCGATATTTAATTTTCTCTGGATCTAAAATTTTTCACTGACAAAAGCTAAACGACGAAGACTCGAGATGAATTTTATTGAATAACAAAAATGTTTTCAAAATAAGCCCATATAGCCTTCAGGGGGTCCCGCACTCTGATCTTCATGCCAAAATAAACCATCTGTAGAAGTATTCGCTTTATAAAGTACCAAGTACGAATGAATCGGTATTTTTCTGTGAGAAAAATACATGTTTACTCAAAGTCAAAGTAAAACTTGATCCAGACTGCCATCCAATATATAAATAATACTACTTATTCATTGAATTTACGTAAAAAAATCATAAAAATAAATGAGAAATTATTATTTGTTTTGTGTACAAAGTGAAATATGAAGGAAAAAGGGGTTGAAAAGGGGTTAGTTTCGAGCATGCACAATGTTGGGTTGTATAAGTATGGTATATCAAAGGGTTTTTCATACAGCATTATAACCTGTATTTTACGCGGAAAACTCCCGCGGCGTTATTCTGGTCATATAAACTGTGTCTGAAAAGCAGTATAAAGCGTAAAGTTTTTACTTTCAGTTTAAAGACTAATTCTCGTTCATGTATAAATCAAATTAGTTGAGTAGCTCGAAGTCTCTCAACTTCTAGCGGAATTGAAAATGGAAAATGTCTCAACATTAAAATATATCAGTGATAATGAGTGTTATATAATTAGTTAATAATAACTAGGCAAACGCGTTATGTGTTGCCGCGTTGATGGATGAGCTGGAACATATCAACTTATCTTTGGATTGGTTATTATATATATATACACCTTGAGATCCAAACCATTACATCACTGCCATCTTATTTTCCATTAATAATTTATATGATAATCAAGAAGGCTTTGTTTTAATCGTTTACAATCAAGTGGTGACACTTGTTGCTTTGATTTAATAGGTATCTTAATAGCTTTGAATAATTGGATGAGCGTAGCGAAGACTCAATTTCACTCTACTTGAAAAATCGAATGTGTGTTTTTTTTGTTTTTTTTCGCGCTCTACAGGTCAAACAGAAATTCAGATCATGATGAAACTTGGCACACACATTAACCATTATCTGACTTGATGCTGTATAGTTTTAAGGCGCGATCGGTTGAATCACTTCTGAGAAAACTCATTCCAAAGTTTTCAAAAATCCCATTAGAATAACCCAGAGGAAAACATTTTTGAAAAATATTTCATCTGAAAGGATCCAAATTCTCAGGGAATTTCAATCTAATATTGATACATACTAGGCAAACGCGTTATGTGTTTCTGCGTTGATGGATGAGCTGGAACATATCAACTTATCTTTGGATTGGTTATTATTGGATGAGCGAAGCGAAGACTCAATTACACTATACCGAAAAAAAAGTGCCTGTTTTTTTTTTTTTTTTTTTTTTTTTTTGTTTTTTTGTTCGCGCTCCACAGGTCAGACAAAAATTCAAAATCAGTTGAAACTTGGCACACACATGAACCCCTATCTGACTTGATGCTGTATAGTTTTGAGGCACGATCGGTTGAACAACTTCTGAGAAAACTCATTCCAAAGTTTTCAAAAATCCCATTAGAATAAGCCAGAGGAAAACATTCGTGAAAAATATTTCATCTGAGAGGATTCAAATTCTCAGAGAATTTCAATCTGATGATGATACACATTATTCCGAACTTTTCCTCAAATCGGATCAGCCGTTTCGATGTAAAAAAATATATAATGTTATTTGTGTCAATTATTCAAAGCTATTAAGATACCTATTAAATCAAAGCAACAAGTGTCACCACTTGATTGTAAACGATTAAAACAAAGCCTTCTTTATTATTATATAAATTAATAATGGAAAATAAGATGGCAGTGATGTAATGGTTTGGATCTCAAGGTGTATATATAGCCTATATATAATAACCAATCCGAAGATAAGTTGATATGTTCCAGCTCATCCATCAACGCGGAAACACATAACGCGTTTGCCTAGTATGATAATAAAGAAGGCTTTGTTTCAATCGTTTACAATCAAGTGGTGACACTTGTTGCTTTGATTTAATAGGTATCTTAATAGCTTTGAATAATCAACACAAATAACATTATATATTTTTTCACATCGAAACGGCCAATCCGATTTTAGTGAAAGTTCGGAATAATGTGTATCATTATCAGATTGAAATTCCCTGAGAATTTGAATCCTCTCAGATGAAATATTTTTTACGAATGTTTTCCTCTGGGTTATTCTAATGAGATTTTTGAAAACTTTGGAAAGAGTTTTCTCAGAAGTGGTTCAACCGATCGCGCTTCAAAACTATACAGCATCAATTCAGATAGAGGTTCATGTGTGTGCCAAGTTTCAACTGATTTTGAATTTTTGTCTGACCTGTAGAGCGCGAACAAAAAAACAAAAAAACAAAAAAAACGGGCACTTTTTTTTCGGTATGGTGAAATTGAGTCTTCGCTTCGCTCATCCAATTATTCCGAACTTTCACTTAAATCGGATCAGCCTTTTCGATGTAAAAAAATATATAATGTTATTTGTGTTAATTATTCAAAGCTATTAAGATACCTATTAAATCAAAGCAACAAGTGTCACCACTTGATTGTAAACGATAAAACAAAGCCTTCTTTATTATCATATAAATTATTATTAGCAAATAAGATGGCAGTGATGTAATGGTTTGGATCTCAAGGTGTATATATATATATAATAACCAATCCAAAGATAAGTTGATATATTCCAGCTCATCCATCAACGCGGAAACACATAACGCGTTTACCTAGTTAACACAAATAACATTATATATTTTTTTACATCGAAACGGCTGATCCGATTTGAGTAAAAATTCGGAATAATGTGTATCATTATCAGATTAAAATTCCCTGAGAGTTTGAATCCTCTCAGATGAAATATTTTTCACGAATGTTTTCCTCTGGGTTATTCTAGTGGGATTTTTGAAAACTTTGGAATGAGTTTTCTCAGAAGTGGTTCAACCGATCGCGCCTCAAAACTATACAGCATCAAGTCAGATAGGGGTTCATGTGTGTGTCAAGTTTCAACTGATTTTGAATTTTCGTCTGACCTGTGGAGCGCGAACAAAAAAAAAAAAAAACAGGCACTTTTTTTCGGTATAGTGAAATTGAGTCTTCGCTTCGCTCATCCAAAAACCAATACCATTTGTGGGACTCGAACCCACGCTCTATTTGACTTCAGTTCCGAAACCAGTCGTACCTTGACTGAATGTGCCACGGATGACAAAATACGCATATACTACTCATATACACAATGAATTGCTGATTTATTATTAAGAACTTGATTTTTTTTTATTAATAAATGCAAGGAATTATGAATTACCACTATGGTATTACAGTTGGGTTGTATACGCATTGAATATAAACTCAAGTTCGAAGTCAAGGAAGATTTTGTTTTATTTCGTTATATATTATAACTCCACATTTCTGTATACATACAATTATTCAGAAGGAGTGCTTCGCTTGTGCTTCACGGAGATGTGTTTGTACTTCACAATAATAATATGTTTCGTTTTTATTACATTTCATATACAAGATGTGCCACATCCCACATTTATATTCAGAACACCATCCCTGATTTCCGATTCATTTTCAAATACAAGAGAGAACTTAATTCATATACGTGATAAAAAAAAACGTCAGTGTCACTTCTTCATACAAAATCATAACGTGAATGATGCTCCAATCCTACATAAAACGAACAATACATAAGAGTATATACAGTTCCAATTGCCTACGGCATGTTGTACAATTACGAACAAACGTGCGTCACATTTTGCGACCTGTCTGGTTTCGTTTGCTCCGAGTTATTTCATGGAAAGATATAATACAAACTTACTACATTTATTTTACTTATTTATCAATGTCGTTGGGGAGAGAATGAACTATTTGAATTGTATCAAATCTTGTTGTGAGCTCAACGCGAGCTCAATAATGAGAGCTGCCATGGATACAAAAATGGATTTTATTTCCAATTATATCATATAAGTCCAAGCTTGGTGAATTTGATCATTTTCATAACACCTATTATTATATCACGTACACTACCTGCATTCCTATTTTGTCGTAAAACACCTACCATATTGTAGTCAAACAAATGAGCGCGATTTGCGTTTTGCTTTAGCAAGGCGGTGGAATTGCGGCGAGCTCAACAATCACAAATCGTGTAACTTTCGTCACTGATTGGTAGTTTTATCATCATGGTGGCTTAGAAAACTGCTTAGCGAATTCGCAATCCGAATAACGCAGTATGAAAGTCCAGCCCAAAGACCTTTATATATATTACTTGGTCCAGCCTAAGACAAAATATGACCAAATTGGAATACCAAGTGGGGAAAGTTAGGGAAATGATCCGTAGGCCGTGTGAGACAAAAAGGGTGTACTCCTGCACGTACAACGACTACGAGAATACACCACTGGACTCGTGCTCAAGTGTAAGAGGTCCTGTGATACACCCAGTCAACTTCAATTGTCCCAATCGGCAATTGGCTTGACCAACTAGCCTGAAAGTGATTTTGTGAACGTGACACCAACTCGATCGGTATAGACTGGAGTTTAGCTAGAGAGGATTTGGAGAGCTTCTGAAAACGTCAACTCCAACTGCCGACTGACAACAGACAATCAATGGGAATGAAGATAATGTGTGACGTCACGTCTGTCATCTGCCACTAACTTCGAACTTTGACCTTCAACTTTGGATCATAGATCTAATATTTTGGTTATTTTTTCACTCAACTCTGAATGAATGCTTTATTTATTCCGCTTTAAATTGACACGAACCGAGTTTATTGAAGTGTGATCGTGATACATGTTAATAACTGAATATGCACATGTAGACAATCCAATTTGATTTACCAAGTCAGTTGGCGTTGTTGACGACTAGAATCATTCGTGTGTAGGCCTGCCTTGCATCATCATCAATAAACGGGGTCCAATGCAGTCGATGATTACAGGAAGGTATTCTATATGTTAAAGGGCCCATGACTTATAATTGTCTATACCAACTAAATAATTTTAGAAACTTCAGTCCAATTACGAAATATCGCCACAACTTTGAAGACTCGACCGCTTTGAAAGATGCATTTACGTTCCATATTGTGGACCACATCCTAAGAAATCTTATAATACCCTAAAAATACCACAGCTGTAGAAATTTAGCGGTGATATTTTGTCATTTGTGTTTGTTATTTGACTGGGACCACCTTCTTTCCCGTACACACACATACACACACACACATATATATATATATATATATATATATATATATATATATATATATATATATATATATATATCTTCACTTAAACTCTCACGATTCATGTTTGAATAAAATGAGTAAAACTGGGCTGTTTGAAACCGTGATAATATTTATTTATTTATATGAATATTTGAATATTATCACGATTTAAAACAGCCCAGTTTCACTCATTGTATTCATATATATATATATATATATATATATATATATATATATATATATATATATATATATACATAGATATCCACAATCATTCACGAAATGCTCTTCACAATTTTGAGAAAATCTTCATAGGCCTATATTCTCCACAACCATCTCTTCAACGTTTCTTGATCAACTTGAAATCCAATTTTAATTATTTGTTCATTGTTATTAATTATTAGGTTTTTGATTTCATTCACCATAATTTTATCATTCATTTCCACTTTCGGCAATTATGATTCCACGTTTATAAGTAAGCTGGACCTTCATGGTAATTCATCGTGAAGATGACCAGCCGTCATGAATAAATGATTTTCTCTCCATACATATAAGAATCTGAAATAATAGGCTCTAAAACAGCAATAAGTCAAGCAAACACTGAAGGACGTTGAAAATGGTTTTACTATGCCGCACTAGTGCTTGGTATGGTGGTATTGGTAGTTTTGGTGTTCTATTTAGTTATGGATTCATTAGTAATTTCGATATTACTTGAACTAAGCAATACTAGATAGTATAAATGGTGAATCTTGTTTATATCACGACCCCACCAGCGGCTAGACTATTGGGGATGATGAGCTGATGTTAGACGAAGTACGAAAACTCATGCCCTATGTGGGGCTCGAACCCACACCGAACTTCAGTTGACTGACTTATCTAGGCGGGCGATCCAAAACTGGTACGTTGGTGGTACATACATTTTATTGTACTGATAACTTTATTAGTGAATTCGTTAAATGAACTAACCAAAATCCAATTAAAAATAGTTGTTTTTATTTTTCACGAGTTTCCTAGCCTGAGGCTGGCAGAAATAACAATTAAGGACTGCGCTACAAACGTAGACCTCATGTTTGCTATTGTTTCAAGTCAGGTTAAAATGGAATAAAATAACTTTGTTTTCTAGCTGAAGTAAAGTATGTGCTTTGAGGGATATGCGATAAAATGAGGTTTGCAAGCTAAAGGTGGCGATTTGACTTGGTAGAGTGTTTTATGTGAAGTCTGACATAAAAGTTATAGTTCAATACAGATCTCATTAAAACAAAGTGATTGACATATAAAATTCAAACTCGCGCTTATACTTACCCTCTTTATTTAACATGGAGTATTTTCTATATAAATAATTCAATTATCTCTCACTCTTTAATCAAGCTGGACAACTGTGTACATTAACTCACAGTGAAATGTGGCGTAGTATATGTATATTGAAGAATATTTTATTAAAAATATGAAACATTTATTTGTGAAAGACTTATTTAATTTCGTTGTTCACCTTTGACCAAAAATGTAATACTTTAATAAGCACACACATACCTTACTGTACTTGAATATAATATAGTGTAAAATAGAATATAAAAAAAGCGAAATTTTAAATTAAATGAAATCTACGCACATTGTAGCGCTGATATTTTTACAAACTAGCCTACGTGGAATGCGAATGTACCTTGTCTGCTAGTTGAATATTTCTCGTTCAATTTTTCTTCAATTTTATTTTCTTTTTCTTTTTTTTTCTCTTTTTTCAAGTGATTCGACTACTTTATCGCGAGTGTACTGTTCATAATCAAATACTATACACATCTGAATAATATACTTGATTTTAATATTGAAATTACGAACTGTAAAATATAAACCTATAAGTAAACGATGATGAATAATATACTGTCTTACCGTGAATCCAATGCCCACAGTGGCGGAGAAGTTACCGGTCTGGAACTTGCCAGTGTCAAATTGAACGAGTATTGAGGTTTTGCCAACGCCACTGTCACCAAGTAAGATTGTCTGGAAAAATAAATATATTGAATCAAAGTTTGAACTTATATAATTTAAGGTGATGATATTTTACCATACATGTGTAGGCCTACTCAAAATGTTTGACAACTGAAATAGTGAAATATTTGCTCAACTTGAAAATAATACTTAGCAAGAGAAACATCTCTATTCAAAGTGTCCATTGAAAGGATTTTTATTGTGATTTGTGAAATATACGAGAGTACATTTCAACTAATAAATTCAAATTATGTCACTTTTCAAAGATTATAAAATACTAAAAATTTTCATTTTCGACACATATTATATGAATCACGCCAAATAATTTTTAAAATTGGCACTACATATTTTAGAATCTACAAGTGCATAGGCCTACTATTTTTGTATAAAAAGCGCATACATTGACATTTTGAATGTTCTTTTTCAAATATATTTGAAGTTTGTTTTCAACACAAACATGATTGCGCGTAGGCCTACCCATGTTGAATTACCGTACTTCCATCTAACCGTATATAACCTTGACTTGTTTACAAAGTCAAAAAAAATGAAGAAGAGATTATACACTACAATTTCATTGACATGAACAAAATTTGTTCAATTTGTTTTTGAAGTTTTCAAAAATTCAAATTGAACGAATATTAAATCATTCAAATTTTGATTTGTACTATTTTGTTATGAGAATACATACACTCTTCTTACAAGCAAATAATTTCAAAATTTGAATTAATCATAGATAACGCTCTTCATTAAAATAATATTTACTATACTTCTATTTCATGAATCGTTATATTTAATAATTTGTCAATTTTAAAATGATTAAATTCGTTCCTTAAAATACAGTGCGATCCAATTCAATATTCCATAACTGTTATGTGATGAGAGTGGAGATACCTATTCCTATCGTTGGAATCTGTATATCTAGGGCGCCAAGGGGTAGTTGGTCGTTGGGTCGTGGGAGGGGGGGGGGGGGGCTAGGGACGGTGATGTTTCAACATAGACTGAAGCTTTCAGCAACCGACATATTACATTGTGTAGCGCTCAATCAAGCAAGAGCACTTTGATATCAACTGATTAGACTTCAGCAAATACATGTACATCGCAATGTTAATTAAATTTAATTAATAATGAAACGGATTTCAGCAGCATGGGATTGTAAGCCTGTTTGTGACGAACATTTTGTAATTCATTCCAACCTTTTAGGTAATTCGAGTTAATTCGTCAAATGAGAATACAGCGTATGATTATAACTGGAGGAAATGCTCTGTGCAACACGTTGGTGGCGACCATGGGCTTCGATATAAATGACTCTTGACTCGAAAAAATTGTTTCATTTTACCCAATGACAATATGAAACAAATACCAACAAATACGATCCTTTGTATATGTCAAAGAGAATCACAAGAAAGAAAGCCCATCTGTATCTCAAGTTTCTTACACACATTTCCCGGCCTCACGCGTAGATTTGCGCAATCGATTTTCTTCGGGGAAATGTCAATCTCAATAATATTTGAAGAATTATTTCATTCGACTCAAATTGTACAAAGTTTTTAATGCAAATTTGGTCGAACTATACTAACGCAAATTTGTGAAATTTGATATTGATTGCATGTATAGTGCTATAGATATGTATGTGTATTGAGTGCATTGATGCTGTGTGACCTAAAGGCAATTTCATTTTTTCAGCCGACAATTGGTAACATTTTAAATGCGCCTGGACATGAATCTCAATATCTAGACATCGATATGAACTTGGAGTGTGCCAATTTCACCTCGAACGGAACTATACTCTCTGACCTGTATGGGATGTTATTGGACGGGAGGCGCTGAAGAGCGTTTAGCGGAATAATATCGACTCGTTCGTGTGACATGGGCTTCGGGGTACTTTTCAATGAACGTGGTTAGGGTTTAAGATGAGGTTGGACAGCCAAACCCATGTCACACAACTGAGTAGACTTTATTCATGTATACGCCCCGTTGCAGGGGTGGCGCCCTGTTGGAACGGGGCAAAAATAAAGGCAAAGTCACTCAAGTTGATCGCTTGGCTCACTGAATCAGAAAATTATCTTATATTGTTGTTTGACTCTTTTGAGAGTGCATGGGAGTCGATATTGCGAAATCACTTTCTCTGTGATAATTATTCTCGACCGATGATACATCAAACTTCTTACACGGAGAAAACTCAGATATTTATAACTAATCGACTCATATCGCATAAATATTATCAAAAGTATGAAATTCTCGCCTACGGAGCAGGCATAAAATGACATTTTTAAAAATTACACTCAACTAAAAAGCAAATTTTTCTAGTAGACCCTACGTGAAATGGATCAATAATTGAATAAGAAGCTTGTTGTACCTAATTTGAAGTCTATGATTCGTTTTACATCAAGTAGCTGCCTTGACTAATTTAAGTAGCGAAAAGAGTGAAATCATGACAATGGAGAGGAAAAGACCATCGGCTAGTAGTAATAAAGTTCTGATGAAGCTACGTGACAAAGGAATGCAAGACGTAAAAGAGTTCAAATATACCTAGGAAGTATAATTACGCATACAGCTAAAGTTGACAGGGATGTTAATATGAGGATCCGGAAGGCAGAAGGATTTTTTCAATCAGTAAGGAAGCTGTTGCGGGATGAAAATTTCCCACAGCAGTGTAAGCTATCTACTGTACAAAATGTATTTTCTGCCTATCCTAACATATGGTGCCGTGACATAGGCGATAGGAGAGAAGGAACGAAACCATTTGCAAGCAGCACAGATGAAATTTTTGATAAGTGTGAAAGGAGTGTCTAGGATAGACAGAGTGAGAAGTAGAAAGATTAGAAGTGAATTGAAAGTAGAGAGATTAGATTTCAAAATAGGTAGAGAGAGACTACGGTGGTTTGACCACATGAAAAGGATGGATCTGAGAAGAATTCCGAGGCGTGAATTTGAAACTTCATTACTTGGGAAAAGAAGAGTAGGAAGACCAAGAGAGAAATGGAGTGAATTGATCAAGGAAGATGTTGCTGCAAGAGAAGGAAAATGGAACGAAGTGGAAGAAGTAAGATTGTGGGAAAAGACGGAACAAGATGGAGGGAGTTGGTGCGAAAAAAGGAAGACGGAGGAAGAAGAGGATGAAACAGGCTTGGCCAGCTTATTTCCTGAAGATCCGGGGCCCAGTAATTTGGTGGAATGTATTCCACCCGCTGACCCATCAATTTGGAATCTGCGATAGATTATTATTATTAACTTAAAGTCTAACAGCCGTTTGGTCAGCAAAGTCAAAAAGTAATTTTGAAATTAATTCTACATTGGGGAAATTTGAGTGAAGCTTTATTGAACATGTGTATTCTTGAATTGAAATTACATCAGAAACACTGTCATATTTTTTTGGCCGAAGTTACAGAGCTTTAATGGAATATTGAGTTGCTATTTTGACTTCATTTTGGTGAAAAATCGACTATTTTTTCTCTTAAAATGAGTGTAATTCATAAATGAGAACGGATACCTATATTTATTTTTGCATAATTCTATTCATAACATCTTCATCTACAATAAAACAAGTTTTTTGATTGGATGTCATTCCTTTAAGTATATTTTAATGATCTGTTGAATAATAAAAACGCATGAAATTTGAAGGTTGCGTGTTAAATGATAGGGAAACATCCAGTATTTGAAGTGATATAACTCAAAATTTATCCCGGTTAGCCTATCATCTGTTCGGATATTATTATCGAGCACATCAAAACGAATTGACTGACAAAAAATCATAATTTTTTCATGACCATGAGGTAATGGAGGTTAGACCTTAATTCAAACAATTACCTTGTGTACCATCTGCTCTGTGTCGTCCGGAGTTCGATCGTAGTGCCGTAGGAGATCAGCCGGAGGTTTATAATCTCTATATCCTGTGGGCGAGGGTGTCTTCAACTGTTGCTGCCTCTCTCCGGTGTTGATCACTCTCAAACCGGCGGCGCTCTTGCTTAATGCCGCCGCCGTCGCGGCGTCCTCCGCCGACTCGAAGACGTCGTCACTCATGCTGTCATCCGTGGCTATAATCTGCTGAAGACGTGGTTAATATTAGAGAGTAGGCTTGCAGCAAGATTCATTTAGTATACGCTTGACCCGTCAGTCTTTTTCTGGGGGAAAATACAGAAAAACATCCAGAGACAATGTTTACCAAAAAAGAACGTTATAAATTTGCAAAATAAATATATTTATGAAGAATTGAGAAATTCAATGCGAGTATAATATGCGTTGTTAAGTATTATGTAGTCTCGATCAAACTCTTCTTCCTGTTCCTGTTCGTAACCTTTCGCAAGTCCGAATGTTTCCGAGCAGTATACTAAACTGATGGTTGAATATAATAATTAAAGAAAACTTGAAATATCGAGTTCGTCCTCTAAGTCTCTGATCTGCCATGTTGCCTTCACGAAATATTTAGTGACGTCTCTCGTGTACCAACTGAAATATAGCATCGTTATCCATTCTAAACAAAACCCAACCTAACCGTTGGTACAAACTAAATAAACTGTCTAAATAAACATGGTAACCAGAGTGAAATTTCTTTGGTAAGACTTATAATAAATTATTAAAATAAGACGGAAATCAGCGATCTATAGTACCAAACAATAACCAGTGATAAAAATAAGAGTGTAGAGCAAGTTAGTTTCATCGCAGGTTTGTCACTTATTATCCGGGGAATATTGACATCACAGCCAGGTCAAGGATATTGGAAACTACAAAATCAACACTTGAAAACATCACTGTAGAAATCACTGATCACTGTATAACATTCTATGCGATCATATATATTTACGAAACTTGTATGCTTGCATTTTCTAGAAAGCAATAAGTACCCCAAAAAGAATGAAATGAATTACAATATAACTTTATGAACTTACGACCAAATAACCAATACGTTTTTCAGGTATTAACCGTTCGTAGATGTTTTGTCTATGGTTACGGTATAATGCGCTTGGTGTTGTCGAAACACTAACACCATGATGTATTTAAATCACCAGGACCCACAACGTGACTTCCATTTTAATAACGTCGTAGACCTATGAACTAGCTCCAAAGGTCTAGGACTTTGATTGGTGTGATGTTTACTAAAAAAAAGAGCTAGTTACTATAGCAATACAATATTACGTCCATATGACGCACATTTTGACCACTGTTGTGCGACATGGATATGTGTGTCCAATTTAGACAAATATTAAATAAATAAATAAATAAAATAACAAAGCCACGGACTCTTACAATGCAATAATTTACCACATTTCGTAGCCCACTTCATGCATGAGTGAGCAGGTGCTAGAATTTTGTTCTAACAACAATGGAAATACACAAAGACTATACACAAATGTCGCCATCGTAAGGTAGCTAGTTTAGTAAACATTAATTCTATGAAGTCCTAGTCTCTAAGGAGTAGAATTCCCTCCTCCATTTCACCACCGCCCCTTGTTCAAGAGATTAATCCTGGGAAATCTGTTTCACATACAGAATAAATTTGCATAGTTTGTTGTTTTGAGTCAAGTGTAGAGTAATAATCCACTATAAAACTTGGGTGAACTCACCGCTCATAGA
The DNA here is from genome assembly GCA_964007535.1 of Brachyptera risi. Classification (NCBI taxonomy): domain Eukaryota; kingdom Metazoa; phylum Arthropoda; class Insecta; order Plecoptera; family Taeniopterygidae; genus Brachyptera; species Brachyptera risi. The sequence goes on from OZ023328.1 coordinate 19,609,549, forward strand.
CGTGGGAGTGGATTTAGCGAAACTACAGTTTTTTGTAGTAAAATTGGAATGTAAAGAGATATCAAAATTTCAATACTACAAGTCAAAAGAACATATTTGTTTAATTAATACCTTCAAAGTGATGGAAGTGTGTATATGAATCATTAGATGAACGTTAGCAAATATCTCCTATACGCAACTCGATGGAGCTTTGTCTGTGTGTGTTTTTGTTTGTGTTTTTGTTGTTTTGTTCACATTCCTGAACAAGATAAACCCAGTATTAACTTGAACCCAAGATTCGAAGTGGCTGTGACCATGCTGTCAGTATATAGGATGATACTACTTTCCTACTATTTTTACGGTAACATCTATTGAAACAGTTTTGAATCGGACAGGAATGGCTCCCATTCACATGGTCACATGCAAGTCACATAGTTTGACTGATCAACATGAAACTTTTTGTGGATACGCACACTTATCCAACTTGGAGCTGTATATTGTTTTGGGGCCAAGTCCGGCAAATTGGTTAGACTACTTTAATACGCAAAAACTTTTTTTTCTTTTTTTTTCATAACATCACAACGTGATACAAAATCATTGTTCCCCAATTAAGGCTATGGATGAAAGATAAAACTGGATAAAACTGTCCATATGACTTTTAAAATTTCATTAATTATTGTTGAGTAATTTTTTTTCTTTATTGGCTTGGCGATGCTTAATATATATAAAGAATAGCATTCACTGTATATTTATTCATTTTAATATTATTTTTATAGTGATTATGTAGTTTTTACTGACTGTCCATATAGTCTGCATTATATTTATTGTTGTTTTTTCAATGATAAACTTGTAAATCCTTTATTTGACGAAATTAAAATGAAATGAAATGACTACAAATTTCAAACTTTCAATTACATTTTATTCTGAAATGTAAATGAGCAGAATGAGAGAATGAGATACCAGTAATATATTTCAACTATTGAAAACTATCACACAATTTCGAGAAACCCTGTGAGATTAACCAGGGTGGTACTAGTAGTACCAGTACTAGTAGCTATAATTCAGCCAGATAGATCAATGCTATTATGTGAGTCAAACCTGAAGTAATTGCACCAAAGTAGAATAATATAGATACGTGCTCTTGACAACGTGATTCTATTCATCTTTCATGTATTCACGTGTAATTAGCGAGTGACCTAATTAAACAAACAGCCATCAGCTTTCATGGAAGACAAAGGAACAGATAGATTAATTGTGAATGGCAGCTATCGATATATGTAACAAATAACGTAATACTAATCGTATTGTTATTCGTTTGAACATTTTGTATTGACATTGCTTCATAGCATTTGAAGAAGAATCTTCTTCAATGTAAATTGTCAATTCTCATGATTGAATTTGGTTGAATATATATATATATATATATATATATATATATATATATATATATATATATATATATATATATATATATATATATATATATTTATATATATATATATATATATATATATATATATTATATATATATTTATATATATATATATATATATATATATATATATATATATATATATATATATATATATGATCTTTCAAACTTCCAGTAATTATATGGTTCCATCAATTTTTAGAAGAAAGCTGTGTGATAATATACACACACGCACACATATATATATATATATATATATATATATATATATATATATATATATATATATATATATATATATATATGATCTTTCAAACTTCCAGTAATTATATGGTTCCATCAATTTTTGGAAGAAAACTGTGTGATAATATACACACACACACACATATATATATATATATATATATATATATATATATATATATGTATATATATATATATATTTATATATAAATATATATATATATAACTATATATTGAATATATAGGAAATCTTACGTTTATGTAGAAGGAAATGGTACCGATGTTTCATACTCTGAGGAGAGAACAAAAAATATTGGCATGCCTCAGGGGTCTAACATAGCTCCTTTGTTATTCATTCTCTTCACAAATGATTTGCCCAGTGTAGTAAAAGACGGTAAACTGACGCTGTTCGCAGACGACACGACTCATTTAATTAGCTCGTATAACAATGATTTAGTTGCGAAAACAAACATGGCTGTTAATAGTATGGAAACCTGGTGTTTCGATAATAATCTCTTCTTAAACCAGGATAAAACAGTTCTCTTGAGATTTGATCTGGATAGGAAAACCGATATTATGAATAGTCCGTTAGTAAGACTAGAGGGGAAAAGTATTGAAGCTCACACAGAGACCAAATTTCTGGGCCTAATACTAGACAATCACCTAGAGTGGGGCGAGCATATAGATGTAGTATGTAATAATGTTGCTTCAGGTTGCTTCCTCTTGAAGAAGCTCATGCAGCATACCAACATTCAGGTAGTCAAAATGGTCTACTTTGCACATATTCAATCGTTGCTCCAATATGGGATCATTATGTGGGGTGCATCCACTCACACCCAGAGGCTATTTATTCTCCAAAAACGTGCAGTAAGAGATATGGCAAATTCGAGTTATAACCCTTGTGCCGAAGTTTTTTACAAAGACTCTTGTTCTAATCTCTACAAATCATTTAAAATCCTTACCTTACCCAGTTTATACATTTACTCTACAATTCTGTATGTAATTGAAAATTCTCATTTGGTCTCGAACAGTGAAACTATCCACGATTACAATACACGTAACAAAACGAACATAAGATTGGAACGCTTCAAAAATAATATATATCTGAAAGATCCCGTTCATATGGGCTCAGAATTTTTAAATGCACTTCCGCTTTTCTTAAAAAAGAAAAAGGTGATAAGTTCAGAAAATGTCTCAAGACATACTTAATAGACAAGAAGTGTTTTTACTCATATAGAGATTATTGTCTGTAATCAGTGTTTGTATTTTTCCCATATGTGATGACTGATTATCATTATGAGTGTACTTCAACTGTTTTTTTTTCCAATGTTATTTTAAATGTTATTTTTAATGTTAATATGTATTCAAAAAAAAATATATATATATATATATATATATATATATATATATATATAATATATATATATATATATATATATATATATGTGCATGTAATAACTGTATATAATAACATCATGACTGTCTGTATATCCTTGGGATCTTTGGGACAATAAAAAGAATTATTATTATTATTATTATTATTATTATTATTATTATTATTATTATATATATATTTATGTACATATATATTAAATATATGTATATATATATATATATATATATATATATATATATATATATATATATATATATATAATATATATATATATATATATATATATATATATATATATATATATATATATATATATATATGTTGAAACAATAATCACAGTGGAATTCCCTCTATGGCTCATTGAGTTTTCTAATATATATATATATATATATATATATATATATATATATATATATATATATATATATTGTATATATATATATACAGTTTTGTATATACACAGTTTTCATCAAAAAAATCATGATTTCATTTAATAATATATATATGTATATATATATATATATATATATATATATATATATATATATATATATATATATATTTATTTAAATATATATATATATATATATATATATATATATATATATATATATATATATATATCATATATTATCATATATTATCACACATATATATATATATATATATATATATATATATATATATATATATATATATATATATATATATCAAATAACAATTGTTATTCACATCAATTCAAATATATACAATAATCTCATACTTGCAATGCTGACGTTTTGTGATTACTTCTATATCTGTATATAAATCTTCCTGGCGGAAACTTCCCTCTCCCGGAGAGATAAAAACAAACTCACGTGTAATGATGAGGATGTAGCAGGCTCCGTCACCAGCATACTTTTCTTCTACTCCACAGCACAACTGTTAGTCTTACAGACTATATGTCACTCCGATAATTTCACTTAATCAATTCCAGTTTTTTTATAATCAATGTCAAGCCACTAGGCCTACGTTTATCCAACCACAAACCTAAGATATTTTTTCCATTTTTATCATCAGCCACCGCACGTGGATTTTACAAGTATAATTGTGTCATTCACTTGTTGAATGGCGTGTTGCTATCGGCGAGCCACCTGTGAAAGAATAGAAACCAACTAAAATGACATAGTATAGCTGTTTACATAATGTTAGGTATAGACCTATATGTTGATGTGGTACACATATATTACGTACGTCCTAGTTAACTTAACTTTGGAATATGTGAAGAAAGAAAAGAATAGTGATGAAACTATGGAAGATTAACGTATATAGAAGATTCTCATTCTAAAGTTCTTTGAATTTTGTGTTTCTACAGTCATCCAATAAATATACAGAATGTTGTATCCAACTTGGTAATGCATTATTATGGATATCTATGTATTAATGATTCAGTCTATATTGAGTTATCTTTGATGATAACACAAACTATATTAACAAGTATCTCGTATATATTCAGTTTAATTGGAATGATATAACATCATCTGGCAATGCTGCATACATGGAACCGTAAGCACAAGTTCACATTAATGACAAAGGTTCTGAATTGTGAATTTCTTGACTTTATTTTCAGGATTATTTTGAAACTATGCCACAGATAAAGGAAGCTCTCCTTTATTTGTGATGATACATGTGCCGATAAACTTGCACGTTGAGAATGGAAAGGTAAAATAATATGTTAATATTTTTCAAGATATACTTTTTACATTGTCAATAGACCTTATTCTATTCTAGCGTACAGTTTCAGAACAATAGCATCGCAGTGTTACAGATAGCATTGTGTGACCTACATTATTATCGATGCATATTTGAAATTATAACTTATATCAATGCATTCCACTCTTTCATACTCTGATTTCACTACACAGACGATAATATCGATGGCGTGTAATTATTTACAACACACTACACGCTATGATGACATAAAATTTTCAATAAAGAATTGACAATATTTTTCCGTTTTAATTCACCTTGTAAATCATGTGCATTGATGCTGTGAGGTTGATAGATCTATTAATAGATAGTATATAATTGATATCTATTTATAGAACTATCTAATAGATCGTGTAACAGACGTGTATGAAAATTGAAATAGCTCAAGTGGAAAGAATTATGTAAATTGTCAGCGACGGAAAGTGACACGATAGGGGACGCCTGTCTGTCTAGCTGACAGGGTAGTTTTAGCCTTTCGAGTAACCATGGTAATGAGTGAGTTTGCACACGGCTAATTATTCCTTGCCAGTAAACAGCGTGGAATGAAGAAAACATTACTCTCTTTTCCTTCTCAAGAAAATACTTGGTATCATCAGCAACTTGACTGACATTTAGGTGCATCATTATCCTAATTGGATGACAGCATGCAACACCAGTTTGTCAAGGACGTCAATATTTGACGAGAGAACTGAATTCTTGATATCGTGAATATTTTATATCGAGATAAGGTGTAAACACAGAATCGATAACGTCGAGACATTGAAATAGATATTGAAGTGACACAAACGTAATATCATTGATTTATTGTTACGGAAATAAAACTACATTTACGTATGCTCAGTATCCTAATGTTTTCGTTTGAAAATCACACCATATGATTCAACTGTTGAATTTAATAAAATGCGCATGCACGAAGTTCAATCATTGGAGATGTGAATTAATGTAAATAGCCTACCCAATACATTTACGAAGGATAAGAATAATAAAAGAATGAATGAAAATTGCTAAAATATTATATATAGTATACCTATACGAATTCCAGTATAAGAAACACTCACTTCTGTATAATATTGCTGGATTGAAAATACATGATATTCACTCCAACAAAAATAATAGTGATGAAGATTAATATTATTTGAAGGAATGAAGTGTCAAACGAGTGGTATTTTGTGACGACGCCCGTCGTAATAAAGGGGAATCAATGGTTCCCAGCTTTTCCTAGTCACACCCCCACATCGTCGTGTACGGGACTGTGGACTCGCCTTACGAACATCTGAACACAGCCATCGAAATAATGATATTGATCAACAATAGAAAACAATAATACATTTAGAATAATGGATTGAGAATTTGCGTTTCGGTTTCAGACATGAATAAACAAGACGCTATCCAATACTCCTTTCTGTGCGTCGTATGTAACGCATCCAGTGGAATTATTCTTTTGTAGTAGTAATTCGTTTCGTTTTGATTCCCGCGCGCTCATTTCACCATCTAGCGGTGAAGAGCAAAACTTGAGGATTCATGCTTTCTCTCCCAGGTGTCTCTAAGTTTCGTGTACACATTATTTTACTATAAATACTTCTTTTGGGGCATAAATTACATGTTTTCAGGAATATTTTATAATTGTTATTCTTTTAAATAAAATTAAATCAATTTGATGATGATTGATATTCAACACATTCTTTCAGAATATTGCAAACATCATACCAATATGTTGGTACTCGAGTTTTGTTCGTTAAGCTGATTAGTATAAATAAAACTGAGATGCGAATGCTCGTTGTGCCTTAAACTAATGAGTAAGGAAAATATTGGAGCCTTGGTAACGCTTGGCTCAGCTAAGCAAATAGCGTATTAAATTTTTGGAGGGGTACAGGTCGTCCTTTGAGAGGTCTGTCTACTTTTACAGACTTTTCGAGTGAAGCGATCTGCCCTAAGAAGGCCGATGGTGAAATCTAGGAGAATAAGATCCAGGTGTAGAACACGATCTAGTGATACCAACATATTTTATCATAATATAAAGCAGGTGACTCAACTCGAGCCTCGAAAGTGAAATATTTCCGGGGTCAGAATCTGAGTCTAGCGTCCCGATTGCCTGTAGCGCAACTATCGCTTTTATATCAAACTATTTAAAATAACAGTGTTAGACACGGCCCAGTAGATTACGAGAATTATAGGTTTTGTGAGTTCAACAATGCCACCGGTACCGTAGCCTCTTATTTACATCTAGTTCACAAGGGAATCCGCTAAATCGTGACATGCAATCGGGACCTTTGGCTCTGAACTGACTGCAAGAAACCACAAATACCTTCCATGTTATCAGTACGGGAGTTGGGTCACCTCCTTTATATTATGATAAAATAGGTTGGTATCACTACATCGTGTGGACTGTAGAGAATATCACATGAGCAAAGAGAAGACTTCATTCCATTCCACTTAACCGAAAATAGTCGGGCTTCGATTTAATGTAAATTTGTTTTGGATTGTAATTTTGTGCGCGGCATCTGGTCAGGTGTAGTAATCAATCGTCTTGAAAAATTTTCTGCACAATTTGGAAAAGTTTGAAAAATATTCTAGAAGCCTAAGGAAACATTCTTCAAAAGCTCAAACATTTTCATTGACTATAAAAACAGCTATGAGCTATCATACATTGTCTTTTAATACAATATTATTGAATTTTGGGCAAAAAAAATGCATTGTTAACCACACTCATTAGCCTAAGTAACAGGAGGAGTTTTTAAGCTTTTGATTTCATCCATGATCTATAGAGTATGCAGGACATGCATGTTTCAATCTAGATTTTCATACTTCTAAGCTCATCTCACAAGGCAAATAATGCGTTTTCCTAGTTATATTCTTTTGGATGAGCGTAAAGTGTTCGACAGAGAAAATTAACGCAGTCTAGTAAAGAAGTTTGTTTTTCGCAAAATCGCGTCATCGTGAAATAATTTGAAGCAACAAAATAAAAAATATAAATACATTTTTAATACGTTCCAAGTATTCCTTGCCTTTTACAGGCTACGAAAATAACCAGTATTGCGTATAACACCGAAGGCATGTTGAAACTACTGATAAGTTATTCATCACCAATTTCCTGGAAACAATGTGTTTTTGTTTATTCAATTTTTACGTTTTTCAGCTAATTTTGTTTTTTTAAACCTACGTAGTGTTTGTTAGTCTATTTTCAAGATGGACATACGGTTTTTGGGGGGAAATATTGTATGCACTTATTTATTTGAAATGAGCAGCTGTTAGTTGTTTATGGTAGTTGATGTGTGGTAGTTGACATTGTCAGTGAAGGCAGTTTTTGTAACCATTTGTTGACCTTATTGTTGTCAGTCATAACTTTTAGTGTCAAATACATGTAAAAAATATGAACCGTTAATTTTTGTTATAGTTACTATACTTGGATTAGAACACGACGATATCTCTATGGTTTGGTATCAGCCCTAAACCAGAATTATTCAAATAATTTCAAATATATCATATAGTTAATGAAGTCCCTAAATTCAAGATGAAATCGAATTCGTATCGGAGAAAAAATTATGATTTGCATTATAGCATATAACAAACATTTTCATTAATCGGATTAGTCATTTTGTACCAAATATTTATACATTTTCTTATGACATTTCCTTAACAAATTCGTAATTAAAATGCTCAGCACAATATGATCAACAGGTGCAAAATATAGCTCCATACACATGTCAATTGACGACTCGAAATGGGCGTGGCTTCACCAGTAGGTCAGTTGGATCTGTATCATTTGTGATCATTTGAAGATACTCCGATTGGATATTTGAATTTCACTATACAGTTCTAATAGCCCTGTTGATTGGACGATATGATTTGTGACGTCAAGGGGGCGGAGACTGCGAGTCGTCAATTATAGGAGCTTCACAGGCGAAAGAGTATTTTTTTAATTTCCTCCATTCCATTCGCTATCCTCTAGAGCTCATCGAAGAATGGATGCATATAGAGTACAGATTTGTCCTAGTTTATAATCATTTTGGGGTGGTAAGATCATCCTTGTGGTGCCCCGTTCAAACGATCTTATATCTTTCATCCATTGCCTTAATTGGGGAACAATGATTTTGAATCAAGTTTCGATGTTTAAAAAAAAGTAATGATAATAATAATAATCACATAATATATAGGCTAATTGAATGAGGAAATACATTTAATTCCGACACCATATTGAAAATCGCACACAGCGAATATCCACATAGTACGGAAAATATTTGAAATAATGAAAGAGTAAAATCATACCAAAAAAATAATTAAAAAACAACAATTGTAATTACATTGGAAAAAGGAGACAGAATTGATATTATAAATATAAAGAAATAAAGATAACAAATATAAAGAAGAAATCCACATTTGGAAAGAAGAAGACAACGAGTAGATGAAAAGAAAAAAAATAGGCCTATGAATATCAGAAAGAACATCGCCGCCCTCCGTAGCTTAGTCAACTGTGAGGCACCGCTTCAGAAACTGAAGTCACCATTGTCATTCATTTGAATTCTTTTCCCTTAATTATCATCCATTCATTGTTTCATTGTCGCCTGCTCATTCATACTCCCAAATAAGCTGGCTGTTGGTGGGGTCGTTAATCAAACAATAATAATCTAGAAAGACGTTTAAAGTTTTTGTCTTTAATAAAAATGAATAATAGGCCTATAGAAGAAGAAATTAAGATCTTTGGAGAAAGAAGACAACGTACGGAAGAAAAAGAGGATAAATGAATTAATGAAATTTCAACAATAAGATCAAAGTTTCGCCCCCTCCCCTAATTAACATAACTGTTTGAAATGTTCATTATTCCTCCACTTATTAATTTACCTACTAGGCAAAAGCAACAATGTAAGTTGAGTTGAGTAAGTTGAGCGAGATATCTGAATGAGGTAAAAAGAGTCGTTAAAGTAGTTCTCCCCCTTACTACTTTATCGACTCTGGTATTGTACACACCTTGATGCATATAAAAAATACTTCATTGTTATATATGAATATAATATTATATTAATATTATTGGACGAGCTTTAGCGAGGATTCAATTTGACATACTGAAAAAAATTGGTGTTCGTTTTTATGTTTTTTTTTTTTTTTTTTTTTGATTTTATGTTTTTTTGTCGGTTCTCCACAGGTCAAACGGCTACAGCTATCAACTTCAAACTTTTTCTCATCCCAGTCCTGGTGTTGAAGTTCATTGGTTATAAACATTTAAAATTGGGTGGTATAAGATCGCCCTTGTGGTGCCCGGTCCAAACGATCCTATCTTTCATCCATAGCCTTAATTGGGGAACAATGATTTTGTATCAAGTTTCAATGTTATTGAGAAAAAATTAAAAAAAAAAATATATATATATATATATATATATATGTATGAGATTTTATAGTTATGTTGAAAAAGATACGCCTCGACATAACTATAAAATCCCAAATATCTCGATATTGGATCGTATCCAAGAAGTTTAATTATCATATATCTATCTATATATATATATATATATATATATATATATATATATATATATATATATATATATATATATATATATATATATATATATATATATATATATGTATATATATATATGTATATATATATATATATATATATATATATATATATATGTATATATATATATATATATATATATATATAAACATATATATATATATATATATATATATATATATATATATATTTATATATATATATATATATATATATATATATATACACATATATACATACATATATATATATATATATATATATATATATATATATATATATATATAAATATATATATATATATATATGTATATATATATATATATATATATATATATATATATATATATACATACATAGATAGTTATGTAGAATAATGGTCGTATCATCTAGTTTTTAGCTGTTAAAACGTATGTCTATCATTGGTTGTATTTTTCATGACATAATCTGGCTAATTATCTATAACAGCTAATTATTCAGCACGTTATCATTCATTATTGTCATATGTAAAAACTATAAAAATATGAGACATTATCATCTATATACGTTGCTCGTCATACCCAGAAATGAAAAAAATCACATAAACATATTGTTTATTTAGAATATAGTCTACATGATACAACTGATCACAATGCCAAGTTGTAGTTCGAACCTTTCATCTAATTCAGGTAAACTTTTCTAATGTTATATTGATTTATTATACTGTACATAATGGTAGGCTTATACATTCCCTCTATTTGTGGACAGCCGTAAATAACATTTCAAATTCCATTATTTTTCATAATGTTGCTTATAATAAATTCGTATTGGAAGCCTAATCGTTTCATCAATTTTTCAACTAAATAATAACACATATAAATATTTTTTAGTAACATCGAGACTTGATACAAAATCATTGTTACCCAAATAAGGCTACGGATGAAAAGTGGGATCGTTTGGATGGGACACCACAGGGGTGATCTTACCACCCCATTTTAATTATTTTAAATGAAAAAAATTTACTTCGACATCAAGACTGCGTGTCTGTGAGAATATATTCTCTCGCAGATAAAAGTATTCAGTTTCCAAAAGTACGCAACATAGCCTATTATAAGTAGTTTTTTTTCATTATAAGTTTTTGTGATATATCCGTATTATATTTTAATTAATAATTAGACTATAATTGATATTACAGAGGTGTTCCTATTGGATTGTATTATTTATTAAAAAATTTAAGTTCCTAATATCTGACACGACCAACCGTAGCTACGCTACCCAAGAACCATAAACCTGTGTTTCCGGTCTTGATCCGTGCGTGTGACGTATACGCTCCAATTGGTGATCAAAAAAGACTGCCCATTGTGTTCCACAACCCCTTCAGGTGAGTATGTGGCCACTCCACTGTACCAAAAGATGGGAAAACATGTGCTACAAGTTTCCCAACTAGCTTGATATGATTGTAGTTCATCTCACCTTCACTATATCTCATTTTAGCCCGACACAAGACGAGTAGATCATATACCTGCCGGCCGGTCGGCCCAACAACTATTGTATGCAGAGAATGGAAAATGTCTATTTATGAAAGAGGGTTGGTTTTATTTGTATCCAGTTTATGGCGAATAAATTTCGTTCAAGATTTTATAATTAGATATCATGAAATACAAGTTGGCTAATATGATGTTGATATTTTACTACACATTTTCTAATAGTAGCAGCTAAATTAAGCGCTATAGAGAATTTTTATTTAAAATTAATAATAATAGATTTCAATTAAATTATCGTCATAAAGTAGAATGAAAAAAGAAAAGGGCATAGCGATTAAAAGTAGCAAATACTTTCAATAATACTGACAATTTTGAGTGAATTGTACATAATTTTTTAGTGAATTTTGGCCCACCTATTTTTTGCCTCATAATTTGTACAGTGTGCAGCCATTATGCTTGAAATTTAAGAACGTATAGTCCATGGAACATTCAAATATCTAAATTGTAATTATATTTATTAATTGGAACTATTCAGTCAATTTGTATATAATATAGTATACTCAGCTGCTACTTCTAAATTGTATTTTATATTTTTTGTTCTACCATTCGGTATTGACGGTTACGCTCGACCGTCTTCTATCTCTACTAACACGGACAGTCGGTGGTGTCGATCCAACAAGCCGGCAATAATAACTATTATACCTGCAGTTCTTGTTGAATAATAAACCATTTTTATAATAATATCCGTTTGTATTTACTGTATTTTTCAATCGATTGAAAATATAATTACTATTGTTAATATTATCTTTATGAACAGAGATAAGAGAATAAATTTATAATAGTAAGCCCTATATAATGACGGCATTAATTCTAGGCACACTTGATTTCTACTAGGCAAACGCGTTATGTGTTTCCGCGTTGATGGATGAGCTGGAACATATCAACTTATATCTTTGGATTGGTTGTTATATATATATATATATATATATATATATATATATATATATATATATATATATATATATATATATATATATATATATACACCTTGAGATCCAAACGATTATGTCACTGCCATCTTATTTCCTAATCAATTGCTATGATATTGAAGAAGGTTTTAATCGTTTACACACCCGTTGCTTAGATTTAAATGGTTTCTTAATAGCTTTGAGGGATTTAAAAAAATTGGATTATATATTTTTTTACATAAAAACCGCTGATTTGATTGAACTGAAAGTTCGTAATAAGGTGTATAATCATTATATTAAAATTTTCTGAAAATTTGAATTCTCTCGAAGGAAATATTTTCAACGAATTGTTTCCTCTGGGTTATTCTTAAGGAATTTTTGAAAATTTTGAAATAAGTTTTCTCTGAAGTGGTTGAACCGATTGCGCATCAAAACTATACAGTATCGAGTTAGATAAGGACACTTGTGTATGCCAAGTTTCAACTGATTTTGAATCTTCGTTTGACCTGTGGAGCGCGAAAAAAAAAAAAACAGGCACCTTTTTTTCGGGTATGGTAAAATTGAGTCTTCGCTTCGCTCATCCAATTATTTTTAGTTACGAGGCAAATGCTTGCTGGGTATTGAATGAAATGTTATCGAAATTTACACACAATTTATGGGTTTCTAGTCACTCACTGTCTTCGATATTCACCTGTCATCAATTTGAGCTATTGATCGTTTTAATTGATTTTTTAAATGGAAAATACACATTTTCAATGTGAAATTTTGTAATGATCTGCATCGTTATTGTGTTCAAATTAAAAAAAAAAGAATATTTTTCTTCTCCAATTATTCCTTAGTGTGCTATTCTTATAAAACTACTTTCTAAATTTCGTAATGGTTTTTCTAGATAGAATTACAACCAATAATGCCCCAAATATATACAGTAGGCCTACCAAGAAGATATGATATTTGGGCACACCATGTGTCATAACAATTATGTTCTCTTCAAACTGTTGCACGCGAACCAAAAAAATATATATATTTATAAAAAAAAAACACTTTGGTTCTTTCAAGTACAGTAAAAATTGAGTTTTCACTAACGCTCATATAATAAATTACCCCTTTTAAATTTCATTACAGCTCATTTTTTCTACTTTACGAAATTGGATTAATTTACAAATTACTCATAACAGCACGTGTTTCACAGACGAGACGTAAGAAAATATCTCTCAAATTTATAATGGATATATAGGTAAAGTTATCAATGTAAAATTAATAAATGAATTTATAGTAAAATAATGATCGATTAAGGTTTGGCAACAAGGTGAGAGCACGGAAGCGCAGGTGAGTGGAAGGAGCCATCTGTTCATCTGCCGCCAAATGTGGCTGCCGACAGCTGCTTGGCGTGCGCGGCGTCGACAACCACCAATGCGATATTTCTCTCGAAAGTCGGGAGGCAAAGGTGGTTTGGCTTTAAAAATATTTATACCATAACAGGAACAATTCGGAAATATAACAAAATAATACTCGATTATTATATTCTCATCTTTGGCATATAGTAGGCCTACATCATTGGTATTGGTAAGTTACTTTTCCAGTTCCGGTTTTCCAATTTTAATCGTACTTTTTTATATTATTTTTAATGAACCATCAATCAAATTAATATATTTAGTGTTGTGTAATATGCTTAATATATTTTCTTCAAGATTATATGTTGTTGCTTTTACTTTTATTACTTGACTTAGTTTATAGACGTATTATTATATTCTTATATATAAAAAAACATAAATAAATACAATACAGTCCTTATAAGCTATAGAACAGTATATGAAATACAGGTTATTCTTGATATGAAGAGTGTGTAATCAGAATTTCCAGTTAGTCAGACATTTGCCGCAGGTTTTACTCATAAGATTTTCCAGTGATTTTCCTCGTTTTTTCTGAGCTGAGGAAAAGTGTGAAATGAAATAATGTACAGTACCAACAGTTCAGGCAACGCCGATCAACGACCGATTCGGCGATTCTATAAAATAGTTCAAGAGATGAGTAATTCAGACAATTTTTATATGACATAATTGGTCAGAACGTGTTACAGTGTATTTAATCACTAATTATTCTTGATATTATATGTGAATAGAAATGAAAATAGTTGAAAACGAAAATTATTTAGTAGGCCTACGGTAGAATGAAAAAATAGAGGATCGTAAAAAGTGGAGTTTATTAAGAGAAATTAAAGATTAAATAGTGGGACCGTAATACGTGATTAGGCATACCAAAACATCCCCAAATTATGTCACACTAATGTACAAAATGTTTTTTGATTGGTGTTTACAGGTCTTGAGGGGAATAGTAAGAGGGAAGAAGATGACGTCAGATGCGCAATGAGGTACTTCAAATCACTTGCACGCGCAGCTTTTTATTGCCAGAATGCCACTGCTACCCTGTTCGAACCTCAGAAAGGAAAAATCACCAGAAGTGGATAGACAAGTCCAAGTGAAAGTGGAAGGAGAAAACTATACGACGCTAGAAGGCCAAGGCAGATGAGCGAGGTCGAAATACACGGGGAACAAAACTGTAGATGAAAAAGCCGTGTTTATGGGCGGTGACAGACTAGTGTGCTTGTGTTGCAAGGCCAGTGTCAAGCAGTGCTATAGACTGTTCGAGATACGCGAAGTTAGCGTTTCGCCTACCGATGGCTACTTTCATGGTCGTCCGATTAGGCCTACCGAACCTACAACATTTTCAATACTTCAAAGTTTAAATAAAAATATTGTAGGCCTAGTATGTGCATAATTAAGTGTTAAATGGCAGTAGCGTGAAACAACTTGGACTAGGACTAGGCCTAGGTGTACCTAGTGAGTTATTATTTAAAGTGTGAACTTCAAATTACAAATTTTTAAAAATGGAATTGTCTATGGGGGACCGTGTTTATGCTGCTGAAAGGATAATGAAGAAAAGGGTGAGGCGGGTAAGTGAAAATAGACCTGGACCTACTTTTAATTTAATGTCAAATTACATCTAATAGGCCTACAGCTTCCTCATTGATGACGTATGTAGACCTAACCATCCTTCACATAACAGTTCAATTATTTTCTTCACATTCATGGTTACAGGCCTAGTCTAGCCTATTTTGAGTAACAAACTAAACATAGGCCTATCCTAAACATTACATACCTAAACATTTAGAAGGTTGACAAGCAGGGATAGGCCTTTCTTTAACCTGGTAATGAATGAGTTATTTTATGTTCTTTTTCAAGGGCAAAATTGTAAGCCAATTTGGCGGGAATTTCGAATACTTTAGTAACTTGAAATGTAAAGATTTGGCGATCACACAGACTTCATCACACTTTTTTAATTGGATGAAATGTGAATTTGGTCGAGCCCCCACCAGCCAATCGACCACTACTCAAATTGACGTAATTGAATAACAAATAGTCCTACACAACTTGGAACATTCTAAATGTACCGTAATGCAAAACCCAATGAAAATTCGTAAACCAAATTAAGAAATAATGGATTCTTTTTTAGTCTCGAAGGTAGGCCTAATACTAAACTCAATGGTTAGGTTAAGTGTAGCGACCGACTTGGTTAATGGTGTCATTAGCCTACCGAGAATCACACAACCTCTGCTGTTTACTCGCTGTTGAACCATATTGGCATACCGGTAGACCTAGAAAAGGCAGGTCGTAAGCACAATTTTTCAATTTTCACACGTACCGGTATATCGTTTCTGTTTAAATTCAGCACAATTTTTCAATTTTCACACGTACCGGTATATCGTTTCTGTTTAAATTCAACACGCGGAATCAAATGAAAATACGGCATAAGCGAACTCTTGATGGTTTTTAGATACCGGTATTAACGTTATAAAATGGGATGTTGTAAGCTAACGTTCAAACTATGTGCCGTTATTTTTTTCGTCTGGGTCGTAAGCGACATGTCTGTTCATGAAAATTGATGCAAAATTGATGTCACAGTGTGTTTTTTTCACCTTATGAACAAATTTAAAAATGGTGCTTATGCCCTTCTGCCTATTCTATGTCGACATAATAATTGAATTAAAATTCATTCAATAAAAAATATTTTTTGCAGGGTCACGTTGAATACTTCGTGAAATGGAAAGGCTGGAGTCAAAAGTAAGTACCAAACCATTCCAATGTGCACACTTTTAGGTTGCTCACAATATCTCTGGCAGGTATGTATACCTTGCAGAGATCCTATTATAAAAGTGTCAAATGCACCAAAACAAGCAAGGAATAACACATTTCCGTACCGGTACTGAAATGTAGGCCTATCATCAGGCGTGCTGTCGTTCATAATTTTTAATTTTAACTGCAACAAATTGTTGAATTTTAAGAGAGATATTGTAAATCCTATTTGCCTCTACCCTCTATTTTGTACATTAAAATGTAATTCATTGATATGTTACACAAATGAACATTTAGTTGAAAAAATAATCAATATTGAGTTGATGTTTTATAACACTGTTTTACAAAACTCCAGGAATCCTACACCGAAAAATGAAAGCTCGTGTATGAAGCGAGGTAGAACTTGAGCGATTGTAAAAGAGCGAAATCTTGCAAGTTAGCACTTTTATTGAGAGGAAATTGAAATTTCTAAAAATTTCTAAATTGAAATTGCTAGCGTTTCGAATACTCCTGGACCCAAGACCAGAGCGCCTCCTCCTGAGCCGAGCGCCTACGTCTAGTCTCAAATAGGGATCAAGTAGAATCAGTATTCCATCAGGAGGATTGCAAGGATCCAACTTCGTCTAGATCATGTGCTTCGACTGTAGTGTCACCACTTCTTAATGTGCTGGTAGTAAAAAATTGAGTGAAATTGTCATTTTTAAGTCATCCATATTATCACATGATCAAGCACATATTTCATAGGGCTTGCACATAATATATATATTGGTGAGTGACAAAATATGTTCATGTTATGTCAATGTCAGGCTAGTGGATTCCACAGAGATGAACCCGATAATGAAGCCGTGACATTGAACGAACATAATTTCGTGTGACACCAGCTTAATTTAGTGTAATAGTGTATTGTAGGCCTAGGCCAGTATTATAAATATATCTGCTATCTAGTCTATCCACTTGAGTGTTGCATTTTGATTGCAGTGGTGTCAACTTTTAACAAAAAACTATTGTTGACATATGAAAGTACGTCTAGTCGCTAAGTTAACCTTAAGAGTGCATAGATTATATTAGGCCTACACTCCCGACTACACATTACTTAAGGGATGATTTTCAACAGGCACAGTACTTGGGAACCAGAGGAGAATATCCTAGATGGACGGCTGATCGATATTTTCGAGAGAGGTCAGCGGGGTGAAGGTCCGCCTAAACGAGGGCCAGGCAGAAAAAAGGGCTATCAAGTGAATGCTGTATGTACCCAAATTATATAGGTTGATATGGAAGTAAACTTATTGTTCAATGTAACAGTTCAAATATTATCAAACACTGACATGATCTATAACTAGAGACATGTAAAAATAGCAATTGCTATAAAAGCGATAAAATCTAAAATGGTTCTTTAAATGTTTTTCTGATATTACTTCATCTTTTAATACATTTGGTCTCGTTCTATCATGTTTTTGAAAAGGCGACAAAGTGCTACAAACATCTGAATCTGCTACGTTTCAATGTATTGGCGATATAGACGCTATATTCAGAATAGAAGCATTATAGATGCTATTTTTTCCCAAATTATCTCAATCAAGGGGTAAAAGGGTGAAGTTAGTTGGAGAATTTGGATAAAAGTGCAGTTTCAGATGTAGGCGTCAGATGATGAGCCGAAGGTTCAACCCACTTGTGGAGACTATTTTTCTAAAACATATCAATTGGGGTGTTTCTATTGGATTGTATTGTACGTTATGTAGTGGTTTTACCTGTACAGTACCGTACTGTTGTTACGCTACAAAAAACGATGTTTCAAAATGATAGATGCACCAAAGTGCTACTTTTCAAATTCCAAATGCTATGAGAAGAAAAAATAGAAGCTATGTTTACATGTCTCTATCTATAACCACCAATAATTTTTTTTTTCAATATAGGCATGCACGCAGAATAGATCCACAGGCATACCGGTATATGATATGCCATATGTTGATCCTAATAAATAATTAGGCCTATAGGCCCTATTATTGAAAAATTCGTAGCGGTAATTGTATAAATTTAATGAGCACATACGTGCTTGCATACATAGGCCTACTGCCTTCGTGCAGTGAGCTAACACTGCTTTATGGAACTTGGACTAGTTGTTGATTATGAATATTACAATTATTGAGACCGGTGAATCTGTCAATTTTGCACTGCACAATCTGTCAGCAGACCAGGGTTCGATTCCACCATGGTCAACCATCCTGATGGTGGTCTTTCGTGGTTTCCCTATGTCATTGAAGTAAAGACTGATTTGGTGCTAATATAACAGCCTTGACCACTTCCTTTCCACTGTCTTGAACACCTAACAAAATGACTTTTCAACTCATCGCCCCAATTATTCCCTGACGCCAATAGATCTTGGATAGGCCTATCATTAGTGTGTCAGAAAATTAACATTAGGCCTACAATTTGAATGATTTATGGGATGTTCAGGACCATCGTGAGGCGAAAGAAGAAAGGCAAAGTGATGCTGATGACACCCAGGATGAGGCAGGAGACGGAGTGGGGGAAGATAGTAGCCAAGATGAAGGTACCGCGGAGGGCAGTATTACGTTACCGGAACAAGAGCCGGAAGTTGAACCAGACGAGGACGACACTAGAGAAGGTATGATCTAGGTTCAAACACTTTTTTGCGCAAAGTAGGCTACTATTCATTACAGTAAACCCTCGATGATCCGAATTGCAAGAGATCTAGGCCTAACAAAAATTGATTTCGATTTATAAAAAATTTTGATTAACCGGGGGAAAAGATCCCATTTTTCCCATTTAGAATTTCACTTCTACCTGTAGGGCCTACCTATGAGATGACATATTCATTAATTAATATCTCATGATGTTAGCACTTGCTTCCATCCTTATAAAATCCCCTTGGTGGGACCTGTTTTCCTTCAGGGTATGAAACGTCTTGAGAAATAATATTCTGTGCAGGGTGCGAAAAATCAGTAATGATCGTTTAGCTAACAGGCTTTCTCTACCATAGTGATTTTATTATTTTCAGAATCTGTGGAGAGCTCTAGAGTCATAACTCCTCCGCTGACTTCAGCTATTCCTACTGACACTGCGGATGCAGATAGTAGCAGCAGCGAAGATCGGCCAATCGTGAGTCGTCGAGAGCCAGCTGGAACGAAACGGAAGGCGGAAGTTTTATCGAAAGAATCGGGAAAGATTGGTGTTACAATAACTACAAGTAGTCCAAACAGTAGTAGCGGAAGTCCTCCACCGGCCAAACTTCCAAAACTTCTTCCTGTAAAAACAGCAAACGCTCCGTTATCACCCACACGTAGTAATGTAAGTGATGTGACTTGTGTTTGCATATTTAATTGAATCAGTGTTGTTCAATTCTACTATTTTCGATCGGTCCAATATTTAATATTTAATAGATTCAATCTCAAAACAATCATTTAAATATCCATTTAAAAATGTGAAGAACTGAAATAATATTCTGCTGCCAGGAATTCTGTAGGCCTATATTGAGTGCAAAAAAACTTGGGCTTCGGTCATTAAGCCAGATGAAAGATAGAGCTTTAAGTGTTCCTATGTAAAGGAATTGTCTTGGATGCTGTCGTCTTTCATCTCAAATCGCATCAGCTTGTGAAGTTGCCACTATCCAAATTTGCCATGTTTCATTAGTAACTTGAAAACGGTGATTGAATACCGATACCTTGATTTTAAAATTGTTGGTGAGTTTCTCGTTGTCAACTATTTCAACGTCACGTACTCATAATCCATAATTAAATTTGCTTTACTGGTATTTGTAGTGAAGCTTTATAGAGTAGACCATCTTCAAAATAAGTTCTTTATCTGTACGGTATTTTACTGTTAACGGGACCACGATTTAGTGATACCAACATACTTTATCATAATATAAACAAGATACCCACTCCCATACTAATAACTGGCAGCTATTTCTGCTTTCTTGTGGTCAAATCGGAGCCAAAGGTCCCATTTGCCTATCACGATTTAGCGGATTCCCTCGTGTACTAGATGTAGGTTAGAGTGTTTAGGGTAGGGCCTATTGATGGCATTGAAAGCATTGTTGATCATGTATAGTTTGAAATAAAAGTGATAGTTGCGCTACGAGAAAATGAGGACCCTGGACGCTGATTCTCACCCCGGAAATACTTCCTTTGAAGACGCGAGTGGGTACACCTCTTTATATTATGATAAAGTCTGTTGGTATCACTACATCGTGATGGAACTGATCACATGATATTATAAATACTAACCTAACTTATGACCCAAGCCAGCTCACACTGGTTATTTAAACCTATAAATTGTTATAATTCTCTAGCCTCCAGCTATCTCCAGTCGTAGAGCATCGTCTTCAAGCACAAGATCTTCGGCTGTGGACGTCACGACGACCTCCGACGATACAGCAACGACTTTGAACACTGCCAACCGTGGAGGACCAAAGTCACCAGCAGTATCGCCAACTTCCCCTCACCCCACCAGCCCTCGAGCCAACACCTGTGATAAACCCGCACCTGCACTTACACCTATTAATCAACATGGAATGGTATATGATTTTATATTTTTCACCATCAATTTTTGTTTCTAGAATAGTTATGAGATGGTAGAAGACTAGGTCAGAGAATTGCTTGGCCACTTTTACTAATTCATATCAAATATCTATTGAGCATGATACCGTACGATAAATGTGAATGTAAACAGTCATGAAAACCTTTGTGTAATTGCGGTGAATAAATCTTGCCACAGCTTACCTAGAAAACTAGGCCTAATCTAGTTTTAGTAACATTGCAATTTCAACATTGTTTCCATGGATGCAACCATTTTCAACCTATTTATTCACCATGCCAATCTAGGATACCCATATCTAACCTTTCTTTTATCTGTGGTTAAAATCCGTAACTGAAACCGTGGCCAGAACCCTTTGTGTATATATATTTTTTTAAACAAGCTGCGTGAAGTTGGCTTCGAACTCTGGCCCTCTTGCATCAGAAGCACACAGATTTTCCTGCATTTGTTGCATTGTAGTATGCAATGTTATGTAAAGTAAGCCCTTGTTAATCCAAACTCGGTTAATCCGAAATTTGACCTATTTCGAACTTGAAGTCAGTCCCCGGCTGAAGATATAGGCATTTCAATGTTGATGAATATGGTAATCCGAATTCCAGCTAATCCGTAATTCGAACTAATATTTCGACCCCTCAATTGCTTTAGCACTGTTTTCGGATTGGATAATCCGAAATAAATTGAGTGAATTCTTTGAATTGATCATTATTTTCGTAAATTTCATCCTTTTTATCTGACGCGTAACAATAAGCCGAAGCCAGCTCAGCTGTTCGCTGCCACTGAATACGTCATCCGACTCCGAGTGCGCTCGGGCCGCTCCAAAGACCTTAGTATCTAACTTCGTTAGGTTAGATACTAAGGTCTTTGGCCGCTCTGTCTGTCCTTGACGAGCAGTAAGCTCGGAACACTCAATAACTCGGAACGGCCGAGCGCCGATGGAAGCTGGCCATCTAACGTTCGTTTGCTGTCGAAGATAGCCGAATACACACGATCAGTGATTCGGTTCCTCGCACATGTGCATCTAGCTTTCTCTCGCGCTCAATACAAAATTGCTTCTTAAAAATTCTAACCGGGAAGTGTGATGATTTTCGTGGAAAAGGAATTTTTTGGTTAATCCGAATTTTAATAAATCAAAAACACTTTTTGGGGTCCCTTGAATTTCGGATTAACGAGGGGTTTACTGTACAGTAAACCCTCATTAATCCAAAAACGGTTATTCTGAAATTTGACATATTTCAAACTTGTCCCCAGCTGAAGGTATAGGCATTTCAATGTTAATTTGTACGGTTCATCCAAATTCCAGCTAAACTGTTATTCAACCTAATATTTCAACATATCGATTGCCTTCACACTGTTTTCAGATTGGCTAATTTGAAAAAGTCTTGGGCATCCCTTGAAATGATCATTATTTCATCATAATGATCATAATCATCATTCCCCCCCATCATTGACCTCTTTATATATAGAGAAATATCATGCTCTTTGTTTTACTTCTAAAAATATGCCAACACATTGAGCACATTGAGTATGCAATATATGTCATATGTTATATAACATAGGCCTATGTCTGGCACATTGAGCTGTTGGATGCTTTGTGTGTGTCATTCAACTGAGTGCGGTCTGACCTTGCAAACACGAGACCTGTTGAGCTCGAAACAATTGTTCGTCAGTCCTACTCGGGACGGCCGAGCTCCATTCGAATACACACGGTCAGTGTAGCCCCTCTTGACTGTTTCTCACTTGTGGTTCTGATTGGTGAATAGTTTTCTCTCGCGCATAATACGAAATTGACTCAATTCTATCCGGGAAGAGTGATGATTTCATGGAAAATGAGTTTTTTTATCGGATTTTGTGTAAATCCAGATCATTTTTTGGGGGTTCCTTCCATTTTAGATCAACAAGGGTTTACTGTATGATGACAGATCACAAGGTGGTGTAGCCAACTGTCTGGCTCAACCACACGAGGCTCTACTTTGGAACTGAAATCGAGTAGGGTGTACGTTCAAGTCCTTCATAAAGCATGGGTTTTTGTGAATATCATTCATCTTTAAAAAAAAAACAATATCACACTTAAAATAACATAGCTGTTTAGGTTGTTGAGCAAACAATAATCACTATCAGCAAGATTGCGGAGAGAAGCAAGTGAAACTAGTTGTGGCCTTGTGGGTGGTGAAAATGGCCACTCAACATTTTACTATTTTTATATCTAGATAAATAAAAAATATATGTCTTTTCAAGGTAACGACTGGTTCTACAACAGCAACTGTTGCATCAAGATCTGAAGACAAGCTAAAACGACAGGAACATGTGAACGTTGTGCCAGGTGGTTCCGTAGGAAACACTCCGCCGTCTTCCGACCAAGAAACTGAAAATACAGACAGTAATCTTACGAGTGAGAAAAGCATAACAACAAACGGCCATGACAATCATCATAGTAATAATAATAACAATGAAATAGACCCGGGTCAACTTGACGACGAGGAAGATAAATTACCTCCGTCGCTAATACCGCAAATTCTCACCAGTCCCGGTTCTGAATATTGGCATGCTAGGAATCCAGTGGCCGATCAAGTTTTTATAACTGATGTTACAGTGAATTTGAAAACTGTGACGATTCGCGAGTGTAAAACGGAAAAAGGTTTCTTTCGGGAACGACCGGGCGATCATTCAAAACAGAGTGACGTCAAGTGACTACGCATATGATGAGCGAGAATGTTTTCTGTGTATATATCTTGAGAGGTTGAAAGAAGATGAAAGCAATTAGGCAGCTTCTGGAAAGTTGTCAATTTGGTGTACATACCATTGTTGTGGGTATTGGAACAGCCTTATTAGAATGAAACGTAACTGGATATAGTTTGGTAGTTAGCCAGAGCGTGACGTGGTGGTTGGCCAGTGAGTGACTTAGTAGTTGGCCAGTGAGTGAAGTGTGTGATACAGCTTTTTGAAAATTGATTTTTTTACAATTTATATATATAAGGCCTATAAATAAGAGTATGATCTCGAATGGAATGTATATTTGAAACAGCTAAGTAATAAGTAGCCATATTAACCTAAGTTTAAGAACGTGAATACCGGTATTAGTAAAAAAGAAACAACATTACATCTGTACATAAAATGAATTGAGATTAAGATTTTGAGAGGAAATTATTTGCGTGTATCATTTGATTACTACTGAACTGTAGTACCCTAACAACGTTAGGGTACTAGTAACTAAATCACAACCATAAGATGAGGTATTTTGACTTACTGTAGTCTTAAATTGACAAAATTATTTTTAATTCAAACTGAAGTAAGTGCATGGGTCGATGATATATTTTAGCGCACATATGTATTGCCACATTTTTTTTATAATTGTATATTTTGACTACGTATCGCAACTAAAAATAAGTGAACATTTCCTCTCAATGTTTTAATTTGTAATTAAAATTGTTAACATATTTTACCACTGCAATGATAATAAAATGTACGCTGTCTATGTAATAAACAATCAATTATTGTTTAAAAGCAAGAACTTCACACGAACCAGTATGCTCTATACTCTATACATTTGAAATGTCCCAACGGTTAGGTTAGTTCCTACCGTACCGAATGAGTTGAAACATTGCTGTTTGATGGTTGGTGTAAAAATAGTTATGAGTGACTAATGTAACATCAGTCTCTCATTACTATTTTTACTAAAAATGTATTATATATTAACATTTTACAAACAATTTTATTATGGTGTTACGTACCTGGTGTACATAGCAGTTAAATAATATACCGTACTTATGTTTGTGAAATACCAATAATATATTTCACACCACTCTTCCACTGGCTAAACTTCAATAGCCAAATCAATTGAGTCATATAAAATATAAGTGATTTGTTTACGTAAAGCAGAGCTTGAGCGTAGGTGAAATGTACCAACATACAACATTAATTGTGCCATTTTGTAGTAATATATGAAAGCATCATGTCCACATTTATTTTGTTCTTTCTAACAAAAAATTATGTGCTGCTATAATACCGGTGATATGGTAAGATGAGGAGTGTATATAAACTACATATATATATATATATACAGTAGGGCACAAATTCAAGTGAGACCTAATAATTTATTATTGTGTATGAGAAGATCATCAAAATGAATTTATGATCAGTAATCATGTAATGGTTTCTTTAAATTACAAATGCATTGAGTTTCATATTGTATGGATAGTTAGGCCTACTAGCTTTTTGGACTACGTAATGTCAAATTCAAAATGAAATTAAATATTGAAACGTACTTCTGCTAATATTCAGCCACAAAGATTATCTGCATGAATACTATTTCACTTACGGTACTTATTAGTCTTGCTGTACAGTAAGTATTGGGCATAATTGACTGTGAAATAGTTGAGTCTTCTAGATATAGAGCAAATACATTAGAAGATAACAGAACATGTGATTAAAAGGTGTTTGATGTTTACTTCGATTACATGGAATTAAATCTTTTAATCACATTACTGTTGGAATTCCCAATCAATTATACTTATTTTAATGTATAAGGAAATCTTGTATTGAACATATCCAAAACTGCGACAATAAATATATATTATAAATATACATAATATATAGTGAAACCTCTATGCATCGTTAACGGGTGCATTGTTTTCCCGCTTCTCCCATTCATTTTGTCCCATGCCTAGTCCCATACAACCATCGTTAAATTTCCCTGGATGGATCGTTTTCCTGCATGGATGGTTTCATCTTCCTGGTCCCTTGAAAAGAGATAGAGGTTTCACTGTATTTATATTGTTTTTAGATTATGGAGATATATCAATTGAAGCAGTGACCGTATTGTTACAGTACTACTAGGTACGTAGCAGGAATAAGCCATTTTTTTAAATTTCAAATCTTTCATTACGGTACAATTTTAAATATTTTTAATACGGTACTTCATTTACCTTTATCAGAAGTTCATCATGGTTCGGTTGCAAGTCTTTGACTATATTTCCAAGTAATACGGTATATTCCTTCATCCAATACTTCTAACCTAATATAATGATAATGTCTTCAATGTTTCTTATACATGCAAACATACGATGACTGATGTGTTAACAGGAGATTGAATAGATTCTAACCATTTTATTCGATTTGAATGGTGATTACGAATTACTAATTAATTTGACTTCAAATCTGGATTAGTATAAATTATTCAGAGGTGCTACCAATGCGTCCATTTCCACACCATGTCTAGTGTGTTCTAAGTAGGAATTCTAAGTTGATGTAATATTATTCCCATTAGGCCTACCTAATAGTACAAGCTTCAAATTCCAATGGGAACAAACTCGATAGTAATTTGTATTAAATGGGCTTCTGAATATTCAATTTAATGCTAACTAATGCAGGGCAAATGAAGTTTGTTTCTACTTTATACATGTAGGCCTGTATCTAGGTAATTATGCTAATACGAGTAACTGTAAGATATAGGCTACAACAGGAATTCAATTACAAGTATTCCACTAGCAGTCAATAACGTACTTAGTATATATATATTTTTATCAACATAAAACAGCTCGAGTCTTAAATCGGTGCTTGTGCTCTCAAATATCTGTAAACGGGTTGTAAATATGTAAATGAAATGATGCAATGCAATATTTGATCAGTAAATTTAATCTACTGACCAAGTAATAATTTTCCATTGAAATATATTGTGTAATGTAGCAGCTTACCTGTGTGTCAACAATTGATGTTATGTGATTAAACTTGAATTAACGTGATGAGTTTGTTTTACTTTCGTCTATTTTTTTCCTGTAGCATCGGATATACAGTGAAACCTCTATCCATCGTTTTTCAAGGGACCAGGTAAATAAAACCATCCATGCAGGAAAATTCAATGTCATTGGTTATATGGGAGTGAGGTGAGAAAAAATGAATGATACATGCAGGAAAACGATGGATCCAGGAACGATGCATAGAGCACTGTGTAAATTGACAATTAACGATGATTTCATTACATGTATACTAAGATGTAATGAATGTAGGGGTGTTGGCAGGTACCCGGGTCGGGTACAGTTACACCACTACCCGACTCCAGTATTCCTTACCCGGGTACCAGCCACTTTTTACAACGCAAGCTTTTGTTCTTCATTTTCACTGACAGATAACTTTTGAACAAAGCGTGCTTCGTGTGGGGGGGGGGGGGGGTACGAAAGAATTTAGGTCTCCTCTACTCCTCTCTAGACCATAGATATCACCTGTTATCATCAACTGACCTTATGATGAGAGACAAATAAACACTCCCCCCCACCAACACTCTGGCACTCGTAGCAACCACAGTTCTAACACTTCTGCATACCGCTTGAATACATGACCCTTTGTTCACAAAAAAATAGGAACATGCCACATTCACTCAAGTTGACTCAACCAATGTGTTTGGGTAGATTATGTTGTGTTGAGAGGGTCAGTGATATGATATGATCAGACTGCTTATAGTTGCAACATTAATAATGGTAACCTAAAGATGGTAAATAAGACGATAAAATACATTTAAATGAAAAGTAGATAAGCATAGTTGGGATTTAAAAAAAAATTGATTACCCGGGTAATACTCGGGTAATGATGACGGTTACCCGATTCCAAAAATTGCTACCCGCCGACATCCCTAATTGAGTGTTGCATTGGTTTGGCGGTCGATAAGCTCGATAAATCTTGGTATAGTTGGTACGTACTATCATTGGTACTATTGTATAAATAGTGTTAGTGTCACTACAAGATCAAGAGTGGTAAAAGACCACGTCTCTAAGGTCGGCATGGACAATAAAACTAGCAATTCTCAAGTGAGGTAAGCAGGCTAAGTGGCCTTTTCAAGAAACTAACATTGTATAATGATCAAAAAACAAGAAATGTATTTTAAATCACGGTTTTGAAGATTTGTGCCCAAGAAGCACAACTATACATCATTAAATAACAACAGGAAAATGCAGTACACTGGTCAAGTAATATTTATATTTATGTAGGCCTATTCTCCATTTGATTAATGTATACCAATATAGGAGTCGTCATGGCTACAGCTAGGCTAGAATTAAAATTAGAGTCATTTCGAGTTAAATATTAAATAATGATATTGCAGTTGTATCAACATCAAAGATTTAGTTGCCTGATAGTTTTTACTAAATTTTGTGTGATTCTAATTAAATCTGTATCAATGGAATGGCAAGACTTATGGAAATTCTAATCATCTGATGACATGTTCAATAGTATGAACAATAACTTTGGCAAGTTTCAAAACTCTACAATCATTTTTGTGGCATTCACGTATTTAGCGAGCGTTTTTGGTTATTTTTCCGGCAGGCGGAAAAAAACAGGAGAAAATATTTCAATTTTTTTTTAATCATTTTAATATCAATTCCCTTCAATGGTCATGCAATAGTTGACTCAAAATCTAGTTATTTGTCAGAAGAAGGAATTCTCATTTTTAGATGGATGAATAGCCGGTCGCAGGTGCTCGTATTTCACGCCGCAAACTCTCACGGCCGTAATTTTTGAGATATCAATATGATTGTTTTTGCATTATGGTAGTAATTGAAAAACGAAGGTTATCGCATTCATAGACTTTTTGAACACAAAATTTGTTATTTTTAAAATTCTTCAAATGGAAAATGAAGAAATTTCGAAAATGCGAAAACCTAGATACATATTTTTGAATACCGAAATGTGAAATATATCAAAAGTGTGAGCTAGGGAATTAATGGCGTTTACGTGAGTATGACTTCGGCGGGCTAGTCTACGGGTTGCGCCTAGCACACGATGCATGTTAAACTCGAGCCTGAAGCGAGCGAACAACGAGCCCGTGTAGAGCGCCTGCGGCCTCTTAAGCTTTTCAAGTGTTTTTTTTTTTTATTAAAATCGAAACTTGATACAAAATCATTGTTACCCAATTAAGGCTAAAGATGAAAGGCTTGGGCACTTTTCAAGTGTGAACTCCCCGCCTAAATTGTAACATTAATATTTCATTATTTTTTATATTATAATTTATAACCTGTCATTATAGCATGCTATATTATACATTATTGCAACAATAAAGACTGAATACAATACAATACAACCCTTTGCTGCATCCACCAGGAGAGTGTTAGGATTAAGAAGTGGAACTTGTGAAAAGTAAAAAGATAAAGCCCACACATATTTGCAACAATGATGTTGTTTGAAATATTATATTGTCAACAGGTTATTTTGTAGCCATTCGTCGGTCATATTGCCTTTTAGAAGCTCATTCTGTCGTTACTTTTCGTGTTGAATACACTAAGATCTCCAAACGGTTATGTTTCCAATACGTTGTTGTTATAAGTAGCATCAAAATCAAGGTGTTTAGTATGAAGCATTTTTTGAGTACTTCATATAAATATGGCGCCCCAATGCATATTACTACGTTTTCCTAGTAATTCAAATTTCAAAATGAAACATTCATTATTCATATTGAGTTAAAAATACAACTCACTTGAAAATCATCATTAAAAATTGAAAAAATGTAGCATACGTGCGCTGTAAGATTTGGCACATTCAAATGAAATGGCAATATATCCACGCAGTTGACGCGTCAATAAACCCCAATAATCATTTCATTTATACAAAATGTACTTAAAAGCTGTAAAAACACCTTAGTTTTGAAACCATCAAGCCTACCTCATCAAGTAACTTACAGCCTACTTGATTCTGTCAGAGAGTTAGGGAGGTAGTTGGATAGGGGTAGTTAGGGAACTTGCCACCGCGCATTTATGTGCGATTGCAAGAGTTTAAATAAAAAAATAAAAAATATAATAATAATAATTCAACTCAACTTGCTGACAGGGCCGGCTTGTTGGTTTTGGACGCCAGCTGGGCAAGGACAACAATTGGAATGCCTATTAAGAGTCTAGACGGGATCTGGGGCAGAGCCCTAGTCGCCAGAGGAAAATATTTTTTGAAGCTTTTTAAACATCTTGAACAGATTTTAAAACATGTTATAAGAACTCTTTGGGTAGATAAAATATTCTTACCCTTCTGTTGATGGAAGAAAAGATATTAATTGGGCTTTTATATTTTCACCGTGAATTATATCCCACCAAAAACAAAAACTTGTAAAATAAAGGGAGCCAAACCCTCGCCGTTCAAACACTTTGGCATGTAAAAGTAGTGATATAAAAAGGTTTGCCAAGTTATGGCTTATTGTTAAAGGAAATAATGTGTTTCATGTTGAAATATCTTGGGGCTATATAGGATGTGACTGATGATTATTATAGCTAGAACCAATTTATTTTCACATAATCAAATAAAATATGCAGGCAAAACAAATTATAACAATATTGGTTGTATGCTACTCAAAAAATAAACGAGTTGAGTTCAATTTTTATTTAGAAGCTTGAATTATTGACATTAATTAGAAGAAAAGAAAAAACTTGGCTCATTGTGCAAATCTGCCGTCTATAAAGTGCATAATGTAATAATGCATAATTATAATTAATTTATTTATATGCTTCAGAATGAATGAATGCATATTTTATTTACAACTTTAGGATATAACAATACTGAGTAAATGAGCCAAGTGTTTTCTTTTCTTTTAATTAATGTCAATAATTTCAGCTTCTGAATAAAAATTGAACTCAAGTCGTTTATTTTTTGAGTAGCATACAACCAATATCCAATATTGATATAATTTGTTTTGCCTGCATATTTTATTTGATTATGTGAAAATAAATTGGTTCTAGCTATAATAATCATCAGTCACATCCTATATAGCCCTAAGATATTTCAACATAAAACACACTATTTCCTTTACCAATAAAGCCATAACTTGGCAAACCTTTTTATATCACTACTTTTACATGCCAAAGTGTTTGAATGGCGAGGGTTTGGCTACCTTTTTTTTTACAAGTTTTTGTTCTTAGTGGGATATCACCACTTTTTGTGGTTCATTTTTAATTGAGGCAATGTTAACGAAAAGAATGAAGTTGGTTACCAAAAAATACACTAATAATAATAATACTATGATACACAATGTAATATATATATATATATATATATATATATATATATATATATATATATATATATATATATATATATATTTACATATATTATTCATTCAATATGAATGTTTGAATAAAATAATCAATATAAATCAATTATAATATAAGTATAATAAATCAAATAATAATTGTTTATCAAAATTTATATATTCTCCTTATAATCTTTTATCTTTAATCTTTTATCTATTTATTTTATCCAGTTTTGTAGTTGGGCATCTGTACATTGGTCATTTATCAGTTGATACTCATTATTCAGCCATTTGTATCATGACTTTGGTCCGTCTCAATATTATTAATGCTAAATATGATTTTTTTACATATGTGCATATTTATTTATCGACTATGATGTGATTTTCTGAGAATAAGTACATACAAGTCTTTGGCATAATTATTAGCCTCGTGGATCGTCACTGCATATGCATTCAGTCACTTTTTGACACTAATATCAGTGTTTCGAAACAGTCTTGCTGGCTGTGACTGTGAACGTTTATTATTGTGTAATCCAAATAGTTTACGTATTTTTAAAGATATTTCAATCAATACTCATTTCAACTATGAAATTTCAAACAATTTCTGAATTCTGACATATCTAGTCAACAAAAGCGTACTGTTCAATAAAAAAACTCTCACTGACAGTACAATTGACTCTTAGATATTAGCTATTGTCATAAATCTATTAAATGCATTAAATCACAGGTATTTTGAATGTAGTAGGCTCTTTCAATTTAAGTCAAAGAAGCTTAGCTGAAATAATCTTATGAATCTCAATTAATTTTCAAATGATATGACATTAACTCCTATTCAAACCAAGTAATTACAACTCTAAGATACCCAATCATTCATAACTATCGCTCAATTCAATTACTGAAAATTCTAACCGAATTGGTTGTTTAGTGTATTTTAAAATGAATAAAATCATTAAATTAGCCCTAAAATGTCAATATTTCCGGTTTCATACATAACTTCCGGTTGAAAAATACAAAAGGCACATCTTCCTATCGATGCACACATTCCCTGAAAATTTCAGAACGATCGGTTGTTTCGTTTGGGCTGTAGCAAATGTCTTAGACAGACGCCGTAAGGAGACGAAGACGGAGAAGAAACTGAAGAACTGCACTTTTCACAGCCTTATAACTTCTATTTGTTTTGTCCGAACAAACCAGAGTATTTCAAGATTTGTAGGTTTGGAGATACAGTATGCTCAAAACACCTTTTAAGTACTTTGTGTAAACAGTAGCAGGCTGCGCGACGAGCTACTTGGCTCCCGTCAAGCTACTGCTCGACTAGATTATTTTCAAACAATTTGAAGGATGGTAGATTTACAGAAAATAAGCTACAAGTTCAGTCAGATCTGGTGCTTGGAATTTTACTCTTCTCTGTTCAATTTTTCTGTATCATACCTAGTCGAGCGGTAGCTCGACGGGAAGCCAAGTCCCGCGTAAAGCCAGCTACACTGTTTACACGAAGTACTTCCAGGCGGTTCTGAGCATACTGTACACTAAACTTGAAACTTCAAATTCGAAACTTGAAATTTCAGATTACTTGAGTTTGGTGTGGATGATCGAATATTTTGTTTTGAAAGAAGTTTAATAGAATAGTAAGCCTATATAAAGTATTTCATTGTTACTAGTCAAACGCGAAATATGCGTTGTAAGATGAGCGAGATATCTGAATAGGGTATAAAAGTCCTTGAAGTAGTTCTACCCTTGCTACTTTATCGACTCAGGTATTCTACACACCTTGATATCTGAATAAGCTATTAAAGTCGTTAAAGTAGTTCTACTCTTGCCACTTCATTGACTCTGGTATTCTACACACCTTGACGCATATAAAAAATACTTCATTGTTGGTCAACTCTTGAATCTAGAAAGCAGTGAATCTCGACAACTTAATTCTGTCACAATTTTTATGATTTATTTTATGAATATTAACAGTCATTTTATTTTTTTTCTTCAAAACGACTGATCAGAATTGCTTAAAAAATCGTAATAATGTGTAAAATCCATGTATACACATTTAGAGAGAATTTCATCCCATTTGGAGTGATTTTATTTTTCAACATTTTCCGCCCAGCCAAATCTTATGGGGTTTTTAGAAACTTTGAGATGATGTATCTCAAAATCGGTCCGACCGATTCATCCCAAAAACTATTCAGTTCTAAGTTGGATGAGTTTGCGTGTCCAAAAAAAGTTTCATGTTGATCAGTCAACCCTTGCGACCTGTGGAGTGCTTACAAAAAAAAAAAAAAAACCACACAGACAAAGCCATTACGAAGTAATATATATAAAGGTCTTTGGACAAAGCCCTATAAGAGTGGGATGGAGACTTCGCTACGCTCATCAAAAAGCAAAAACTTGTGAAAAAAGGGAGTCAAGCCCCTGTTATTCAAACACATTGGCATATAAAAGTAGTGATACATTCTTTTTGACCAAGGTAGCTTTTGAAGAGGAAAATGCTTCTGTGTGAATACATATTGTGCATATGTAATGCAAAACTTGGGTACTAATTATAACTAGGCTCATTAGCTTTCGACAAGGTGAAATAAAATTTGTGTGCACATTTCATTGTGCCAAAAGCTATTGAGCCTATTACCGAACATTTACATTATATGCCTAATATCTATCCACACATCTGCATTCTCCCTCAATTGCGAAATTAACTCGGGAAAACTTTTTATATCACTATACTTTTATATACCTAAGTCTTCGAATAGCAAGCGGAAGGGCTTGGCTCCATTCCTCTTTACAAGGTTTTGTCTTTGATAGAAACTACCGTATACGCCCACACGATTCCTGTTTCAGTGTTCACTTGATTCCCAAGCTTCACCCTTCAACCGTGGATAGGCCACGACGTGCTCATTAACAATGATGATGATCATTTGACGCGCAAACGCAAATAACATTATGAATGAAGATTATATGGAGAACATAAGAATTGAATAGGAAGAGGAGAATCATTGTTACTTCCGTATACGTACTTTGGTTTTTTAGTCATTCCTACATCTTCAAGAACTCGACTTGTCACCGTTCAAACGGCCCTCCTTATCACTTCGTAATTGCGTGAACAATAATTTCGTATCGTGCCCAATGTTCATTTCTTGAAAAAAAAAAAAAACAGAAAAAAGCGCCCCAAACATTTTTGCGCTCTGGGCTCCCGCCCCCACGGCTCGCGGCACACGAGCCGGCCCTGCCTGTTGATTAACAATTAAAATACTTCATACCCAACATTGGACGTTTTTCCAATTCATAATACATCATTCGTTTTCTCAAAAATGATCAAGTCAAATTTCTTCAAAATTGGTAGAATCATGCATTAAAACGATATGAGCGTTCTGTAAAAGTTGAATTTCATTCTTAAAGAATTGAAAAAATTATTATTTTCAAAAGGATTTCCCAAGCTTTCTGTATTTTTCAGAAAAAAACTGATGAACCAATATTGAACCGACTGACATGACATCAATGTCTGGAAAAAGTTTCAAGCCGAATGGTTACTCTGACTGTCACTGGTCTCTATCCACCATCATCTCTCTTCTACCTTCACCCCCTATTCTCCCTGGATTGAATGTTTAACATGGTTATTAAAAAATATTAAAATCAATCTATCAATCAAATATCAAAAAATCAATCTGGAGTCAAGGTGCTAAAAACACTTGGCTTCAGTCAAAAGAACTTTTGGTGCCCACCCATGGTCATTAATTATTTGTATATAGTAGGCCAGGTGAGTAGTCTAAACCTTTCTATTATTGACCTTATGCTTCGTGTGGATAGTGTTGTAGAGCTTGAACACGATTTCATCTTCGTAAATACAGTAGCACATAGCATCAATCTCAATCAGATACAATCTATACTTGAAATGGCAATTGGAAACATGATTAATCATATTTTAAAATCTCAGTGGCAGGTTGATGTAGATGGGCGTGACTTATACAAAACAGGGGAAATTTTAGATACCTTGATTGGTTATTTCCCTATTTCCCCTGCTTCACTGTCCACTTGATTGGTTTTTATATTTTGTGACATCACGAGGGCGGACGATCTACATCCTTCAATTGTAATTGAAAAAATTGAATTTTGAGAGAGATGTCCATGCTCAATAATTGTGATATTACATTGTTATCAACTTATTGGACATCCCTATTCAGGAAATAAAAACAACAAATAGTTCCAGCATTCATCATATTGAGCTGCCAACTTTGTAACATTAATTCTGAATACTGTAGCGTATTACTGCCGAGTACAGGCAGATGGCGAAACCATTCCTGGAACCACATAATTTTACTGTACTAAGGTCATAATCCAATCATTTTGTACCACCACCCTACTCTCACATAATTTCATATTACATTTTGCTATATGGAAGCTTTTCCTGGTTCCTTGAAAAATGATATGATTAGAATATTCTCATGTAATTTCAATTAGATTGTTGTATATTTGATTTTGGAAGTCATATTACGATGTGTGTAGATACAGCAACCCCTCGTTGTCGTTAATTCAAACTCGGTTAATCCGAAATATTCCGAACTCCAAGTCAGTCCCCAACTAAAAGTATGGGCATTTCTATGTTAATTAATATGGCTAATCGCTATTGGCTATGGCATAGAGAAAACAACTTACCTGCTGATGGTTACGGTACTGTACTGGCATATCTGATAGTAGGTTTATGTACTGGATTGTGAGAGTTTCTACCAATAAATGAATTGATAATTCCAAAGAAAATATACATTATGAACAGCATCTTCGTTTCAATTATCACATTGATTCTTAAGGCTTAAGGATATCCACAAAATTGAATACATAGTCATCGGATTGTTTCCCTACCTCTATCCTATCATTCATTTTGTCCCGCCACACTCCAACGTTGAATTTTTATCGTCTCTCGAAAAACGATTACACAGTAAGCCTAGAGGTTTCACTGTACCATTGATAAAGTAGTGTCTAGATAGGCAATGCCGTATGCCAGAGCCTATGCTCACCAACAATGAAAAAGTTGGTATGACCACAGCGCTCCTAATAGTATTCACTCGCAACAGTGCTCTAGCAAATGGTATTCTGTTTGTGAAAAAGAAACAGATTGGTCAACAAAGTGCAGAGTTCATTGGTCCCCACTTATTCAATAGGATTCCGTTGCACATACGAAATATTACAAGTATTTATATCTACAAAAAACAGTTACACGATTGGCTGAATTTATCTGGCAGGCAGTTTTGTTCTAAACTAGTATACAGGAATTAATTTTCAGCTGTTTACGCATTTTTCATATAGCCCTTATCCTTATATTATTAGATTCATCGTAATTAAAGTCGTTCAGTTTCTTTCATTTATATCAATAATCAATTAATCACTCAATAAAAACCTCTACGTAACTTGTTTTTCTGTTATTTTAACTAGAGAGAGATATTTCAAAATGTTTAATTTATTTAGGGGTGATACCTACACTATTCGCAATTTTTTTATTTTTTTTTTTTCTATGTTAATATACTAACATCTATGTATTAATGTCCTTGGTTCATAATTCCATGATCGTTTACTACGATTATATAATTAACACCTATTTGTTCATTTCATGTCTTTGTTTCCTAAATTTTCAGCTACTAAAAATCTATTATTGTATTATAACTTACTGTCAGCCCGCACACAAGAATATTAGATTCTTAAGCGGGCTTCTGTTCTATATTATTTTTGTTTCGTTTTTGTTTTGTATACCAATCCATGTACAATGTAATTCTTGGAACAGAATAAAATGAATTTTGAATTTGAATTTGAATTATTTGATCACAGCGCTCCTAGCAGGATTACCAGGCGTAACACTACCAGGGTTTGTCAACTGTTTAACCAGGGCGCTGCCACACTATCCCGTAGGATACTTCTTTACTCAATGACTGTACTGTATGATGGTAAGGTAAGCCTAACTACAGTACTGACCATATGAATGATGCACCAAATTATCTGTACCATCGACACACATTCTTCTTTGGGCATCTAAACTTTTGAAAAGTTGGGTTGTGATGGATGATATGGATGGTATAGGCAATAGGCCTAATGAAAGAGAAAGTGAAATACTGGTACATAAAAATGAGAAACGAAGAGGTGGGTATAGGTTGAAGAAAACCCATGAACAGAGTAAAATTTTCTGCTTTTTTCTGCTCATTCATTTACTCTGCCATTTCAGTTGGCAATAGAAGTCATCAGTCATTGCATAGAAGCACTACTTCTACTTCTCTGCCACAGAAGTTTAGTTCAAGTCAGTAAATTTACTTAAATTAATAATCAGGGGGTGAATTCAGGTACACTTTACTCTCCTAAATTGCTGTCTTATCGTAAATATAAGACAGAGCTAATTCATGTACGTTTTTGATGTCGTATATGCGCATTTACGATATTTAAATTTGAGCTGGCGACTGTAGCTCTCGTATCAAGTTTACGCTAGATTAAATTTAAGGGAGTAAAAAATGTACTTGAATTTGTCCCCAGGCAATCAAATTATAATCACAGAGGTCTTGGGTAGGTCTGCTCTTCTTGCTGTATATATAAATTATGAAACAAATCTATTGACCACTGAATCTATCATTCTTCTAGAATTCTCTCATGAGAATGGTTACACTGCAATTGATGTAAAACAATTATTTATGATGCAATGTCTCTTTATTTGGAAGACATTTTGTTCTTATTAAAACAAGTAAAAAGTGAACATATCACTATGTATGTTTTCATTATATATATTATATAATTATACATACATGTAGCCTCTGTATATTCATTATACATACGGTACTTTATGGTTCATAAGAAAGCATGGTAAGGAATTCTCTAAAGTAACAAACTGTACAAAGCTACTAATACAATCATTTCTTGTAATAGTTTATCTACAAGATAGAAGTTGAACTTCAGATCAAAATGATAATTTGATTATCACATTAAGAAAAGTGAATGTAGTTGCAATCTCAGTATTACGTACGTATATCAATATTTAATATCTATATTTGTTAAGTATTATACTAGGAAAACGCACACTGCGTTGGAGGACGAGCGAGGAGAGTATTGTATATGGGTCGTACAAAATTAAGATTATCCGCATAAATTTTCTTGCTGAAACTGAGTTGGTAGGCCAATCGAACGTTTCAGAATTATCAACCAGTTTTCTAATAACTTAATTCAAATCATCTTAAACAGAGTCAAGTTTTCCTAAAGATGTTATCTATCAATACATTGAACCAGAACCAAATGAAGCTGGGTCACTCAGGTATTAAATGAAGATCTTCACTCGCTCATCCAATGAGGAAACATGTTTTTTATTACCTAAAATTGAACAGCTCATCTAAAAGTTTCTAGAAGAAACTTTCTACTCATAGAATACACGTTTTTGGCAACACAGACTTTCTTATAAAAAATCATTTTTAGGGATGAATGCAACTAACTTATAGTGATCAATTTCTATAGGCCTATGTATTTACATTTCGTTACATTTTGAAAGTGAACCGATGAACCACCAAAATATGACCAACTCATTCATAGTTCTGTATATATCTTTATTAAGGTATATAATTATTTCGTATAATAATAAAATTTGTTCACTAACTTTCAAGTCATTTCTATTTAAATATAGACTTTTCTTTATTTACAAAATAAGATAAAATACTCTTGAATGATTTTACAATTCAAGTTGAGAAAGTTGCAAGAATACAATACCTTACGGAAATCTTAAACCCATGGTTCATCCATAGGCAAAGTAGGTTTCAATATGGCAAATAAAGATGAATTTATACAAGATCCACAGATTTTTAGCACGTTATTATCTAATTAAATGTTTACGTAGAAAAGACTTATAGCGAAGTCCTGGTTCCTTTGTTGCAAATGCTTCTAGATTGCGGACTTATAATCCGCATTACTGAGTCCAAAACCGTGCCCTGTCAATCTATTTGCAGCAACAAGTAAAGGGTAAGTATTATTCATCAATATTTACAAAGAAAATATTATTTAAAAGTATGTCATATCTTATGGACACACATAGTTATTTATACAAAGGTATTTGTCAGAAGAGATTTCAATAACTTAATCCCCCGTCTGTACACAACCAATTAAAAGCGAATAGAAGTACGGCAACCACTGCGGCGCAACACAACTATGGTCTATCATCAACGAGGTACGCCATACTATCACACTTTGCTTGTCGCACTATTAAACGCGCCTGATAATATCAGTATGCACTTTAATCACTTTGAAAACCCAGTCAACAGGACGCTTCCTTTCGCCTAGGCTTTGCAATTGTCATGGTCTGTGAAATCTAGAAACAATACAAAGATCATCATTAATCAACAGCATTGTACAGCATTTGACCTATGCCAAATTCTCCCTCACAACAAAATTTGATAGGGAATGCTTCCACTTGTAGTATTACAGTAGTAATGTTTGAATTTGTTACATTTAGACTTAGGTTGTGACCCACCATTACATATGTGACTCGATACATGAAAACAAAAAACTAAAACACACAAAATGAATTTAATTTTTTTTTTCAACATCGAAACTTACTTCATACAAAATCATTGTTCCCCAATCAAGGCTATGGATGAAAGATGTAAAATAAAGTAAGATTCAAAATATTCAAGTTTGAGTTAATTGGTGATACTATGAAATAAGTTTAAGACCATCAAAGGAAGAGAATATATAGAGAATGGAAAATAACAGTTCGGTAGGCATGATGGTTTGTCACACAAAATTAAGGTTTATCTATAGGACACTTAGGCCTACAATGACTGCGTAGGTATAATACCGTAATGTCACAAACAATGATTTTTGATATATTTTGATTTATCCTGGATCTGTCTGGTACAAGAACTGTATACTAGTTAATTCTCTTTTATCCTGATTGTTGATATGTTTTGGAATTTACTGGAGCTCCTTAACAGTACAAAGTTTGTCTGACCTACCTGGTAAGGTGCCGACTATCTTCGTGCACCTCCATTTCCGAGCTCTTAAACTCGTTGAGTTCTTTCCGAATGGCCGCCTTGTCTTTCGGTGTCAACCGTGTCCACGGTTTATCTGCTCTTCGGTCGTACTCGTGAGCTTGAGTCACTTCAATGTAATCATTGAAGCGGATAATCTAGACAACACAATTATCATTAATTTATAATCAATGATTTCACTTTAGTATCGTAGATAAGATGATTATATTGTACCCTATCTGAAAGTCAAAAGCACTACACAATTCACAATACATCAGTGGATTTGTTTAATATTTCTTCTTAACAGCAGACTTGGACTTGCTACAAAAAATGATTTATAAGAATTGATTTGCAATCAGAAACCACTGTTTGTTTTGTTTTTTCAATCAATAGGCTTCTCACATTTTTGGTGTTAATTGGTAGCACCATACTTGCCAACTCTATTCAATACAATATATCAATAGCACTCAATAAACATGTGTTACATACATATACCTAGTCATATAGGCCTACAGACTTAACGTAGAGATATTATATAAGTGAGTGTTCAGTTCATGTTTATAATAAATTCAATTTCATCTACACACTACTTTGTTTAGTCTTCAAGACCTGACTGACTAGCATTTATGTTTGAGAACAATACAGTTTACAATTCTATTCTGATTGGACTATAAAGCTCATGTTAAGGTAAGTTTTCATTTTTATCGGATTCTCCGTTTGACAAAGTAGAAGTAGAGCAAGTAAAAAATCACACAAAGAAACGGCTTTTTTCTCAGTGAACCCATGTGACATTAGGTCTTCATGTATGTTTATCCAATTTTGACTTTTGAGCGTTTACCTTTTTTTCTTTCAACTCCTCCACTGTAGGCCTGAAACTGAGTTTTCTCAATAACATACGTTTCTTCTCTTCTTTTAGCTTCTTCTCCTCGGCTGCAGTTTGTTCTAAAAAACACGGAAATAAATTAATCAATATGCTTCTTTGTTAATTAGCATTCTTGCGTATAACCCCCATGGAAATTTCAACGGAGCCAGGACAAAACAGAATCTAATGGAATTGAAATATAATAACGTAGGCCTACAATTAAATACATAGACCTTTATTTACATTATTGTCATTAGGCCTGATGTTTTGCTCCACGAAACAATCATCAGCGAAGGCCTATTTGATATTTTAGTATTTCCCCCCCCCCCCCTCCGCCAAAATATATTCCTGACTGCATAACTCCAATGTAATTCAGACAATTCTTTCACATAATAGGCATAAAATGCCAAACAAAATAAATATAAATAAGATTACTGTATCTTCTAGAGCAGCAATCAAGTTGTAAAAACTGGACTCAACTTGTAACCTGTTGACAATTCTTCAACTGAGTTTCCAATTAATATATGAAATTAATATACACCAAACAAAATCAAAAATAATTCTTGAACTAGATTCAACAAGACCCATATTTTCTTCACAAGAATACTTACTTTTGAGAATATTTCTTTCTTCTAATTCCTCTTGCGTTGGTCGCATACTCAGCCGCCTGAAACAAAGGTATTATTCATCATTTATAGGCATTCAGTTCATATTATGTACGCCACATGCGCACAGTATGCGCATAGTATGTAACTATTATGTAGTTGCATATTATGTATATTATGTGTGGCCTGTATGTCCATATATATAACATATATATTCTATATGTACATTCAGTTCATATAGGTAATCTTTGCAGGCTCATTTTATTTAGATAACTTAATCAAGAAAGTCATAGATAAATACACGTACTGTCGATTACATTCATATTCATCCTACTAGAGTGAAGAGTTGCTGATTAAATACAGAAATTTGATAATGCACATCTTTTCAACAGCTGCCATTAGGTGTGTAGAAGTCCCAAGTAGCGGAGGCATTTAATGATTTTTTTTCACATGGTGAAGATGATCGAAAAGTAGTCGACCAGTTTTCACTCAAGATGTATCTCTTACAGTAGTTTTAATTATTGAAACAGATGGCATGAGAGGTTATTAAATAGAGTGCTAATGATTACTAATGAATAATGATCAATGAATGATGATGAATGAACAATTATGAAATTTACTCCTGCCTCCTACGTATCACCTTGCACGTTTGTAACATAAGGCTTATCTGTAATATCAGTACCATAGAAACTTATATGAAAATCTGACGATTGTTTCCGCATCGCTCACGGATTTCATACAATTCCACGTCGATATGAGCACACGCAGCGAAATGAAGTGTTTTGCCCTCATATTTCCTTTCACCAATTTGTTCTCCACTGCATGCCTATTTAGCTAAACTGAAGTAAATTCCTATCTCAAAATGTTATTACTTTACTGAAATACGTAATTTCACACGATACAGATCAACACACGCCTTACACACCAGGTCTTAGAGACTAGCACCGATATGCCTATACAGTATTTAGTATCAACCATAGTTATCTAAAAGAATTCACTGATTTTAAAATAACAACAGTCAACAGCTGTACACAGATATTAAGCTATCCTGGTTCACTACTATGCGGAGCAATGTTTCTAGGGGACCTTATCACAACTACCAGACAACTACATAAAAAAGCCTTCAAAATTAGTTATCAAGTATCATAATTTATACAAATGATGTTGGAACACTGAATAACAACACAAACCTAGTAATTTCTAGTTACCAAATTCTCAAAAGTAAATAAAAGCTGTAAGGTCCCAGATAATTTACATAGATAAGTCATAGATTCAAGATTTTACATATATTTGTGAAATAGTAAAATCTCAAATGCATAATGTTAATAAGTAGAAACACTAGCAGCAACTAGCCCTGTAGGCCTACTCGATATTAAGGGGCCAGAATTAAAATGCACAGTTAAAGTGCGGTATTGCATTTGCCATTTTTTCAATTGATTTGTTAAATAGTTGTTGTCATAATAATAAATTAATAATATATTTATTGTCTATATTGAATCAATAAAGGCCTGCAATTAATAATATATAGCCTATATATAAGTCTATAATATATAGGCCTATATAAATCAAACACTTTACATTTTGTTATTGAAGGATGTTGAGACAGGATGTAGGTTATATGTATTTGTTACATTGCATCTTGATCAAGATAAGTCAGTACAGTACATTTAAAACATATTATTGACGATTAGTATATTTTTAAACGAGATTCTGAACCCACGTCACTATGTTGACAAGTATTCATCCAAGGAATAATAAGATTTGCCTATAATAAGTTTTTTAGTTCAATTTTAAATTTTGATAATGATTCTACATTTCTCATTGCTCCTGGTAATTTATTATGAAGTTTGAATTTCAAATAATTTGAGTTCACTCAAGTTAGTTTCGACTCGCATTTTTGTCAATATAAAACAACCTTTTTTCTATAATCATGATTGTGAATTTGATTAGATGTTTTGTTATTTTGAATGTTTTTCTTCACATTGACAACAACTTGGAAAATGTATCAACTGAATAGGCCTAGTGTTAAAATTCCCGACTGGATAAATAACTGATGCATGATACTGTATCGTTATGAATTTCAATTATGGCAATACTCTCGTAACACAATTAACTTGTGGAGTTGTGGTGTCTTTATCAATTATTATCGATATATAAAAAAAATTAAAAATAGTTGTGGCTGATAATAATTTAGTAATAGTTCTTAATTAATAGGCCCTTAATAATAATAATTTTTTAATGTGGACAGTAAATTGATCCAAATTTTACCTGATAAGTCTTGCACCAATCGCTTCTTTGGATTCTGGTCGGTTGTCTTCATTCTCTTCACGCAGAATGTTTCGTGCAATCAGTTCTTGAAGATTAGGCCGTAACGCTAATTTTAGTGCCAAGCTATCTTTACGTGCTATCTTAGCTGCTAGTCGACCTGGTTAAAGACAATATTACCATTATAATAGTGTTCTATATATATATAAAACGACTAGGTCATACTGCCCATACAGAATCAATTCCACAAAGCTAACAAATCTTTTCAAGATGAGGTAGGTCAGGCCCATATATACAATACT
The DNA here is from genome assembly GCA_964007535.1 of Brachyptera risi. NCBI lineage: Eukaryota > Metazoa > Arthropoda > Insecta > Plecoptera > Taeniopterygidae > Brachyptera > Brachyptera risi. The sequence continues at coordinate 19,653,981 of OZ023328.1, forward strand.
TTCATAAAAAATTATGTTGAACTTAACCAACTTAAGGGCTAGTTAAGGGCAAGGATTCTTAGTTTTGACTTATGTTTATGCAAAAAGTAACATTTCCTTTATCCAACATAGAAGAATCAACTTGTAGTGCAGATAAGTGGGTGTTTGTGTGTACATTAATCCGAATCTATGATACCATAACATTTGTCATAGATTGAACTTTTATTTCATGAAAAAGAAAATTCTCAATAACACAAATAATTAAACATCATGTATCAAATGCTTGGGCCTACTAATGAATCATAATGTCCACAGATATTTCTGATATATAAGTGAGAAAGGGACTGCATAGAATGTATCTGTATATGATTTTTGACAACATAATTAGGGCCCAAGTGTAGGTTTATATGACAAAGATTGAATATGGCTAGGCCTGTAGGCCTAATATGATATTTAGAGCTATCTACACACATCATAATATGACTTTTAAAACCAAATCTAAAACAATCTAATTGAAATTACGTGAGAATATGTCTAATGTTAAGATCAACACATTAGAATAGGCATAATTAAAATACAGCTGCATGTGTAAAACTTCAAGTCGCTAATCTCACTATCATGCAGCATGCACAGCACAGATGCGCTTAGCAAAGATGTTTGTTTCGTACCATACGTACTTTCATCGCGAACTTCATCGCGATAAAGTACGGGACCGTCCGCAGAATCGCTGTCGTTGTCCGACTCTCGTATTGCGTACGGATGAGCGTTCTCTTTGTTCTCCACTTCGCATGGCACCGCAAAGCCAAACCGGACCGGCCGGGTGCTGAACACCAAACAGAAACAAGCATTAGTACAACGTGGCGACATGACAAACATTGTAGTTTTACATGCAAACGATGAAGTCATGATAACACTCAGGTTGGACTGGCCCACCAGGATACCGGAAAATTCCCCTGCGAGGCCTCGACCATTCTGGAGGTCTCTGATCACATATTAATACAAAATTACTTTGCAAGTATAAGATTTTTGAAAATGTTTTCAATATGTAGGCTATGATATATATTACGTAGAATTCAAGGAGCAGGTAATTGAAATTGCTATCTATCTCATCTTGATTTTTGAAAATCTCTGTTGAACTTGACTTCCAAATATAATTAAATAATAGAAAATGTGTATTCTCAAACGCTCCGATTCTCGGACCTGTTCCGAGAATCGGGGTAGCCGATGTAGTGACAGTGGCATATGCATGCGGCTAAAAAAGGTTGTGCGGGTAACTTTTTTCACTCTAGTGGGATGACATGGGCCTCCCTGGGAGACCTCTGTGCCGCCAGTCTGCCACTGATAACACTCATGAAAAGTCATGTATTGTTTGACCAAGTCTCATGTCTCTTTGGGTACATGCTCTTAGATTTCAAAATTTCGGTATATTATACTCACAGAAAAAAAAACTTGGTAGAAGTGTAGAACACATAACTAACAAGATCTTGCACTCACATTCATGGAATAATTTCTACACTCAGATGTACCACAAAATCAGTTGATTTGAGCCACCTGAGGCACTTTGTCTCGAAGAATTGATAAGATTAGGGACGTTACTTTGTCAGTTTTACGTTATCAAAAGACAATTTTTTTCTCAATTTGTTGAGTATGAGAAATACCATTTGAATAGATGCACAGTAATTCCTAGTCAATTATTCTATTTCTCATTGAAACAGAGTAGCACTCAAGTGGCCAAGCCCAATATCATCTCATAATTTAATAAGGAAGGAAAGTTTTAGTTTAAAATTTACCTTATCCTAACTCTTGGCCTTGAAGATGGCCTTCTAGGGAGCGTAAGAGGAAAAGAAAAGAAGATGAGTATCAACCAGTAGCTTTAATGCATGTACTGTATTGCATTACAAGAGATCCAAATAGAAACAGTATAGTGCAGACAGGCATATTAGAAGTGTAAGATGAGTTATGCAAGACATTACAGTAGAACTTCAGTTATAAGTTTCTCGTTTATACATGTATTACATATATAAGTTTCATTTTTTGATCCAACCTATATGCTCCACATGTTGAATAGTTTCATTAATAAGTTTTTGACGTTGATACACCTTGTTAGTCTGGTCCCCTGAAAAACGTATAAATGAGGTTCCACTGTATTGGATTGGTAATTATAATGCCAGAGTTTTGAAATGAAATGAACATCAAATTTGGCCGTTGAAAAATTGGTTATACTGTACTTGCATCCATGAAAGAAGTAGGTAGGCCTACCGCCTATGATATGTAATATCATCTACTATTTTAGATCATAAACTACTTACGATACAAATGTGATAACACCGCGCAAAGGCACTATTGTTCATACCGTAATCAATTTGGGTAGTTGGGCCATATCAGGACGTGAAAATAAGGAAAACGAAGTCTTTTCGTACTCCTATGAACTACATTGAGCCTAAGACTACATTGATGCAAGATAAAGTGGAAGTGTGATTCCACACTGAGCTTCGAAAGAAAAAAATGAATCTCATATTTTCACCAATGTAGGCGTGAAACTATCAGGGATACAGACATCTATCAAATTCGTTTGCCCAACATCAATAATAATTCGATATGCTAAGAATTTCTACAATTCTAGAATTCTTCAAAATTTGTTTTGATAAAACCAAAAATTCATCTCTTCACTACTTTGATAATTGAAATGCTCGTAAGTCTGAACATTCAACACTTTACCTACATTATTCTTCAAAGATGTCAGAAATTGTTAATTGTAAACACAATTGTATTTGATTTTAGAAAAATATGTAGCATAGGCCTACCACTACCAGTATTCATTCATTTTCCTCGTCTTTACATAGTGAGTACCAGTAGCTTCAAACCTTGAAGCTAACACATGAGGAATTGAAAATTTTTCATTTGTCACCTCTTCACTTGAGCGTGAAATCATTCGCAGCAACTCACTTGAAAGACGCGTGGTGCTCCTGCCTTACTCCGAGCGGCCTGTTCTCCTGCGTGGGCGTGCCTGGGCCGCTGCCCCCGCCGCTCTTCTTCAGCGCCGACTTGAGCGGCATCGCGTGGAACTTGGGCTCCTTGGCGGGTATCTCTTCGACGCGCGACGTGTCGATGCTCGGGTCGGGCTGCGACACTCGGAACATGTACCGGGGATCTGCGTTGTCGTCGTCGTCCTCATCTGGGTCCACGTCGCCTTGGTCTTCCAAACATAGCGTTCACGGTCAGATAAAATATGCTACATACACTCTAACAGACTAGGCCAAATGTGCAAGTCACGACTCATGAGGCTACTCATTCTGTTTTAGAAATTACACAATGTTATTTTGCGCAAGTCAAAATTTGAACTTGAAATTTGATGAATTTTGAAAGTATGTTATTACCCAAAGACGTATGGCAACCTGCGTAATCTACAACTTTGAAATAGAAAATGAATATTCAATCTGAATTTCGACTCCTAGAAGGCAATAGGACAAGTTTACAAAAACTTATTTGTAAATAATTGTAAAACATTCAATACCATATTCAATTCTGGGTTACAAACAACACCAAGATGTAACGGTTTTTGAGGTTTTAGGTTCAAAATATATTCACTAGGGTATTCAGATTGATCTTCAACTTTATGGCTAAGGCAGCTCCAAAAATAAAGTAACCTACGGTATAATGTAAAATGTATAATTTCAAAAATGAGAATGTAGCCAACTGATTGCACATCATAAATTAATACGTTAATGAATTATATAGGTATGTTATTTGTAAGTTGTTAATTGTACTTTAGTTGCAAAGCATTATGCACATCCAAAATATCAACTATTTTTGAAGCTAGTGTACAAAGCTCAATTCATTATCGATAAAAAATGATTAATAATGTGTTTAATATGTGTCAATTAGTTACCTTCGTAGAGGTAGTCGGATAGGTCTAGCGGGACGGCATTGTGCACCCCGCATCCCCCTTGCCCACCCTGGCCCTGTCGCAGAAGGAGGGTGGGACTAGGTGAGCTGAACATCGGCGGGGGAGGGATCGGTCCGATCTCGGACAATGGGATCGGAGGTTCGGGCAGGTCTGACAGTGTCAGCGAGTTTGGCAGGTGGAGGTGATGGGGGTGGGGGTGTTCAGAGGGGGGTGGCATAGCCTCGTTCATCATGTGGCCGTCAGGTGCTGAAAAAACAATCACCACTTCAGGTTAGGTGTCAATCAAACCAACATTAGTTACATGCACTCAACGTAGGTAATTCATTCACGTCATAGGCCTATATGGAAGAAAAATTTTAAATTGAGATTTGTAATGAAATAACTAGTATAATATTAACTAATCGTACAAAAAGGTTTACAAGTTTGACTATTACAAAAGAGTATGTACGCAACAATTTTTTTTTGTCATTTTACTTGTATTCCACCCTGCAGTATTTTTCAATTTTAAATGATCATATTGATAAACACAATTCAATATAAAATATTTGGTCTAAGGAAAAACGAAAGAGGTAGGTTATGCGGCACTCCCAACGATAAGGTTACATTGGATCATTGCTATCTGAATTAGATACAACTTTAAATATCAGCCAAGATTTCATGACAGCAAACAATTGGATTTTTGAATCAATGGTGAGAACATGAATAAATTACATCATTTTCTGTCCCTATGCTTGCCAAAAACATGGCATTTCAAGAATTTTAGCAACAGGTCTTGGCTGCCTATGTGATCAATTACAAGTCGAGTTACAATTGTCTTGACCTCAAAAATACAAAAAATCTTCCTTGTCTCCTTTAGAAAGATGGCTGAATATTGGGGTTTAGAGGCGCGTCGACAGCCAGGTCAGTTGTCCAACAATTTTGTTCTGTCCTCGTATGGTTGTCGCTCGTAAATTTACTCTGGCAATTCAGAGTTTATATAATGGGCACTTTCAGACTATAGTCTAATAAATCATTGGCTGATTTCTATTTCACTCCCACTTCACATAATAATTACTCGTACAAATTTAATTGAAGATCGGTTACAGTTTCATCAATATTAGTATCCGTATCTAAAAAGGTAGTCTGTTTAATCTAGGTTGCTTTCACATTCGAAGCAATGTGGTGATCTTACATTGGTTCCATCCTTCTCATTATTTAGTCTTATCTAATACAACTTCTTCATGTTGTGTATATTGGATGTGGGTTGTATCGTAGGACTGTAGGTTGATTCAACATGGACTTATAGAGATACAGCAATAACAAATTAACCAACTACTTATTGGAATTATTACATTTCTTAGATGTAGATCTACCTAAGTGATAGTTTATTAATGAAACATGAATAAATGAATAATCAAATAATATTAAGAATTTCGTGCAACACTACATTTAGATGAACTGTATTCATATGTTGCATAATGTGATGAAGATATAAATTGTACAGGTAGCAACTTTTTCCAGTGTCAGGAATGGGGCTTAATGGTGACTAAACATTTTTTGTTTGTGTTTGATTTTATCTACTGTATGGTCAGTGTTTTGCCATAGTTCATGGGCTGACAGTTTTTGCCTAACCTCCATAAGAGTGTTGAATAGGTGGAAGGGCAATTTTATCTGTTCTGTATGTTTAAAATTGTCCATCAGAATGGCCTACCAGTTGCATCTAGTTCATCTAGTTATTCATTTCCCTGCAAAAGGGTCCAAGTACAAACAAAATCATACATACAAGAACACAATTTTTACTAATTTATTGTACAGTCATGTTGAGTCAAAATATAAGCAGAACTCCAAGACAAAGCTTGAAAATTTTGCTTCTTTGAACAATTTCAAAGTTGACACTTAATTAGGCCCTTTTGGCAAAATGCTTACGATTTATTCTCAAGTAATACTCATTACTACTCGCTAGATTTCTATTACTAGTAGCATTCATTTTCTACCCTTAAATCTATCTCGAAAGTTTTAATATTGTTATTGAAAATGCTGATGAAAAGTTACAGTAGTAGCATGGGATATTAGTTCAGTGAGGGATGATTTACTATTAATTAGTACATGCTAAACAAAGACATACAGAGAAGTTTAGATTGTTTGATGAAAAAAATGTTCTGAACTTCCATTAACATTCACTCTCTATCAGTTATAATATAGGCCCTACTATCCCATCCCATATTTGCAAATAAGCCGTCCTCTGTCAACTAGAAAACAGATATTCAACTTACGTCCAAGTTGGTTCGGCCTCGGTGGAGAGTTGTGCGACATGCAATGCTCGCTGTGGTAGCACAAGAGACGCCGCGTCAGTTTGCCAGGACCCAACGTTGACGGTCGCTCTGGTTTACTAAACGAGGCGTTGCTGGAATCACCACCACCAAAAGACACCATGCCTGGTGGTGGCTCTCCGCTCGGTGTGATTGACCCATTTGTTTGATCAGTCTTGTCCTTCTTCGTTTCTGCAATGAGGAAGAAATATAATAAGTATAGGCCTATTAAGTACGTCTAGAAGTCCTGAATCTGAGAATAGTAGCCTACAAAACTAACTAGGCCCTACATAGAAAAGCTGCATTTTTGAAATATCAAAGAACGAGTAAACATAGTGAACTCATCAATCAGCCGGTTAGATCTAGGGCCTATATCATTTGTGGTCATTTCAAAATGATTCAAAATTTACCACAGTTCAAATAGCCCAATGAGACATCAAAGGGCTCAAAAACGTTCAAAAACTTGTACAACAAAAGTCGTTCATTGAGAAAATTCCAATTCAATTTAATAATCTGGGCCTACCAATTTACTCTGAGGAATGTGTAAATTGAAAAAATGTATGTAGGGCCTAGGCCTAGTGTAGTAAAAATAAATGACTGACACACAAATATATTTTCAACTTTCGATAAATTGATTCACACCATAGATGTTTACAGTTTGAAAAAAAGAAAGTCCAATCCCAGAATAGACCATACTCATCTATGGTCAACATTGCAAAAAATGTGGCCTACCATAATCTTATTTTTGATGAAATAAATGAGGCCCAAGCTACAAGCTCAATGGCCCAATGTAAATACGTGGTAAATACATGCAATGAAAAAAATGTAGTAGGCCTACGCCTATATATTAAATTTGTATGAATATGTATTTTTCCTTTAGGCCTATATGAAATGTAAGTTTATTCTAGCTGACTTGCAATTATTGACTAGTAAACCAACAATAATAAACCATCTTGTTTGCTGATGTGAATAATCACATTAACAATTGAAAAGCACATAAGATGAGAACTTTCCTTTATAAACAATGAATATAACATTATGTAGAACCTAGGCCTACCCAATGTTACGATAAAGCTCTTAGTCCGCCATTTATGCCAGATAATGAGCACACACATTTATTGTGTCTTACAATAAAAAGCAAATTGGAGATATAGATATGCTCACTTGACATAGTAAGCCCAGTGTGAGAGGTTGTGAAATCTACCACCTTGGAACTAGTTTTAGGCCTAGCCAATCAAAAGGAAAAATTCCCAAGAATTAGCAATAATTATAAATGGCGGATGATCTCGGACGTTCATAGTTCCACAGTCAAAGAAGTGTGGGCCTAGGCCCATCACTGGGTTTTACTTTTCATTTCACCTTTTTTTCTTCGTTCATTAACGATACAATATGGTTTTTCACAGAAACAATTAGAACATAAGCCATTCCCCAATCTTGATACTATCCCTTCATTGCGAAAACACGGATACTTCTCGCGTAGCGAATTATAGCACCACTTGCATTTGCGAAATTTGCGTGCAGACATGATTTGCTGACAATCGTAAGAAGTTTGAAAATACACGTTACCAACTAAACATTAGTCTATCTGAACAAAAAATCATTTAAAAATTGAAGTTTGGTATCTGTGTAATCAAAATGTAAATTATTCATGTTCCAATTTCTACAACGACTAGGAGATCGAGCATGGTTGGAGTAGTAGGCCCTAGAACTCCAAGAGCGTCGCTAGAAGCCTAGAACTGATCCAAAACAATTTGGAACAACACCAAACACGTTACTATAGTAATGTCATAATAGGATAGCAAATTTAATTTCTTGTGGAAAACTACGGTGCAAGTACCGAGCTTTGTCAGATGAGTGGATTTGACTGTCAGAACATTTCCAATGAATACAGTTACTGCATTCTAGTGACTATAGTGATAGATTTTTTGATAATATCATAGTGGTTCGGAACTGTGGATACGCAATCGAGATCGACGGCCTATGAAACCGTTTGTGCGAGACAACTAGATCGACTACGCACTACGCAGTCCATAAGCACAAATCTGCGGCCTTGGCGACATCGGTGGTATGTATAAGCGATCGAGCCGCCGCAACGTTCCTTATTTTTAGTTTCGGGTTTCGCTAATACTTATTAGGTGTCGCGTAAAATGTCCGTACTGTCTTAGTTTAAAAATGTCATGTGGGCAGCCAAAAACTTGCAGATCTCTGATTGGTCTGAATTGAAAGCTTGAAATGGCGTGCACTCGAGGGGCTTGTGCCAATGTGCCCATATCATTTGCCTTTTGATACATATTAGCATAAACTATGAGTATCAATTACGAAATTGATAGTCATAGGCATAGGATAGCATGGCGTAGGGAAGGAAGGGGTCAAGGCCTATACTGGGGAATCTTCCTGGGATTCGCTTAGGCTTCTGAGGGAAACCAAGAAACCAATCTCTGTACACATAATCGGTGTTGGGGATCGAACCTGCGCTTGATCTATACCCTCACCTCTTGGTCAACTGGAAGTAAGTGAGTTATCGCTGTGCCACTAGTGCCGGTAATAATTGATAACTGTTTGTATGGAATATGACTTCATACTCAACAGTTTAAAATTGTAATAAGTATAATATTCTCATGTAGGTTATATTGATAGCCGACGAACTACAGCTGTGAACAGACTGTGGAGTCTCGGGAAAAGTTAGTGGACATCACAACCCTAAAAAACAGATTTCTTTGAATAATAATATTAATTTCCCCAATTTTAGGGAAAACTACAAATCAACTTTCCAATTTCAGAAATTATAATTTATTTACCGGTCCCCCAGAGACTATGAGTCATGATGGAGGCATTATCGATTTTGTGAAAACATAAACAGAATCGAGTAATGTCTACGTCACGACTCAGTAAAAGACCGGGTAAATAAATGAATGAATTATTATTTCTGATACTGAGATGATGGTATTCAGTTTTCTCTAAAATTAGGGAAATAAGTATCAGTCGATATTCGTTTATATTGAGTTTCAGGGTTGAGATGACGTTTAAAAGGCCTTTGACTCGCATATATGTTACAGGTAGTAGTAACTCGGACTCAGACCTCCAATAACTCGCACACTGATCCAAATCCAATACCTGATACACGAAGCAAAGCTGTTATTTTCGACAAAACCATCCGTTTTTATGTTCTCTGCGTCTGATGATGTACAATAGTGAATCGCAAGAGCACGATCTGCCGTGCAAGCTATTTATATATGGTTTTTATTAAAAAAAAACACTGCCGACAATACGGTTGCCACGTGGACACAGTATAACAAATAGCAAATAGCAACAAATTTAAAATAAGCAAAACACTAATGAAAAACACAAATGAAAAATTATATAAAACACAATGAAAGAAAAAATGAAAAAAAAAATTGTATATATATATATTTATAACATCAATAACGTAGGCCAATTGAACCACTGGGAAACTTGAACGTGGACGCTTCTTATACACTGTATATATTACACTTATTACACTGTATATAGTAACGAAAACAAATAAAAAATCGGTATCAAACAACAGAATTGACCAAACAACAGAATTGACAACATCCGTTGAAATAGCACATGGCTTTTCGAAAGAAAATCGTAAGGAGAAAATAAGAACATATCAGGAAAAGAGGGTATTTACAGCGGCATTCAATTTGATCTATAGCCAATAAATCGGCGAGGTCAATAAGCTTCTGTCAGGTAACAAATGACTTAACTACTACGACGTTACTTACGTACTATGACTATGACGTTATGACGTTACTAGAACAATACAGCGAACTGGTGGACTAACAAATATTCTGATTGGACAATTATATATATATATATATATATATATATATATATATATATATATATATATATATATATATATATATATATATATATATATATTTATATATATTTATATATATATATATATATATATATATATATATAAATTTATATATATATATATATATATATATATATATATATATATTTATATATATATATATATATATATATATATATATATATATATATACATAGGCCTATACTGAATACATGACACGCACGTACAGCGAACTCTTATAGACCTACTTTTGTGACGCAATGGACGAGAAGAGAAGTGTGAACTGTGAATGTAATGGGCTATTTGCCATTCTGGCAAATAACAAACACAACAATATTCGAGACCAGCACCTAATTACCTAATAAGACAATGCATGCATGCGTTTATTGCAGTTGGGTTGTCATTTCAACTGGTTGTCATTTCGCGTTGCTCAAGTATTGGTTTTATTTAGGGTTCACAGATATAGATTTTTAGAGGTATTTCCATTTCTTATAACTTACATACATTCCTAATTTGTCCATATTACATGACGTATAATCACGAAAAGAACTACATTGTTGTGTTGAAAAAAAATGTTGGGTTAGGTCGAGTTTGAAATAGATTGGTTGATAGAAGTTTGAATGATTCGGTTTTAATTTAATACCAATCATTTTCAAGTAATTAATTTCAATATAATTACAAGCATATATTTTTCCACATATTTCAACGATATGTAACCATTCAAAATCACTTTGCCCGGCAATTACTAGCATCCGTTTCGTCAGCATGTCAGCTTCGATCATGTTTCAGTATTCCAATTTCATCAGAGGTCATGTAACGACGAAAAAATGAACGATTAAGAGTACACGGGAGTCGATTTAGCAAAATATCAGTTTTTTGGTGATAACTTTTGAACGGTATGAGATATCAAAATTCTAATAAGCGAGAAACACAGATAATTATAATAGCTTCAAGATTATATAAGATATAACTATTCAAGCCATGTTGCGTGACTTGTCAAGAGTATACAGCTATAAAAACACATTTTTTAGCTGTCGACTCTTGACACTTATGCGACATAACTTGAATAGTTATATCTTATATAATCTTAAAGCTATTATAATTATCTGTGTTTTTCGCTCATTAGAATTTTGATATCTCATACCGTTCAAAAGTTATCACCAAAAAACTGATATTTCGCTAAATCGACTCCCGTGGACTCTTAAACTGGAAATTCCATCACTGACAATTTAGCACGGACACGGTCCGTTGGAGGGAGGGAAGGGAGTGCATTTGGAGATTTTACAGTCTCCCATGATACAACATATAGCTCTGGATATTGACGTGCTGGGGTCAGACGGGGTGGTCGGGACTTGAACCCGAGTCACCCCGTTTCGTGCGCTCCGCCAGACGAAGAGAAAGGAGAACGGGTCTAGTCGACGGGAGGATACCGGCCAAAACGACTCGACGCAGACATTCAACACAACATTATTTCGATGGTTTATTGAAGGGTTTCAATTGACGAGATAAGTTGAATCTGATGAGGATTTAGCACACTGAAATAAACGAATTCAATTCAAATTATTAAATATATGCATTAATTTCGGAGTCAGTTAATGTGAGCTGTCACATACATGAATACAATATATATATATATATATATATATATATATATATATATATATATATATATATATATATATATATACAAAAAAAAATATTTGTATATATACAAAAATATATATATATATATTTGTATATTATATATTATAAGTTATAACGCATAATAAACGACGAACTTGAGTCAAATAGTCAACTGGAGGAACGAGAGACAATTTCCATTACGGTACTTCAATCAAAATTTACCGTATTAGCAGTTTGATGTATGTTTTACACGTGATTACCCTGACGAGAACCGACAGTATACCGCTGTTTACTAATATATTTTACGATTGTTCCAATTTCAGTCGCTCATGACGGCAGACCATTAACGTGTGCATCATAAATCGTTCAACTGCAACCTGTTGTCACCCCCAACCATGCAGTCAACCACTCGGCGTCAACTGCAATAGCGACAGGCCTCAAAACTTGACGGTTCAAAATAGTTGCAAGTGACCAGATTAATTGAACGAGGGATTAACAACTCCTGAAATCTGGTGTAGGGCCTACACTCGTCATGATATCTTCCTGAAATCCCTTGAAATCCCGTTAAATCACCTTGAAATCTCATTGAAATCAGGTGTACACCAAATTTACTAGTAGCTTACTCCTCGAAATTGAAGAAACAAGTGACCAAAGAATGACAAAAATCCGTCGACATGATATATAACCGAACGTAACAACTACCCAGCAATCTCACTGACGGAGTTCTCAAAGAAGTGGGCCCAAAGAGACATCTTCGGACCAATTTGTCAACTCTATTTCTTCGACACTATAATAATGATGTTTTGGGCTTGATTTAAATAACGATTGGTGGAGATATAGCTTTGGAAGTCGTGTGGAAAATCACGCGACATGCAATAGAAGAATGTTCAATTTCCATAAACATAATGCCTTGCTATCAAATGTGATAGACAGTTGAAAGATACATTGTAATAATGCAAAATGCAGGTCAGAATAGAATACTCCGAGGGGTAAACAACTAGTAAATTTGGTGGACACCTGATTTCAGATTTCAAGAAGATTTCAAGAAGATTTCAAGGGATTTCAGAAAGATTTCATGAAGTGTACACCAGATTTCAGGAGTTGTCAACCCCTCGGAATACTCGATAGAATTAAGAATGATGGCGTTAGCCGCGTAGGGATGAACAGTTGTAACAAAGTATCAATTTCGCCAAACATAAACTGATGCAGTGTAGTTCGTATATATAGGATATAATATTGCTATGAAAAAATGGGTCTATAATACGCAATATCTATAATATGATTATTTCAATTTTCACTGCGATTCAGTGCGTACTGACCTCTCAATTTCCAAGGCACTCAGTTATAGCTGGTGAATATACATTTATTACAAAACAGCAAGCCGTTCGCATTGCCAAATCCCAACAAGATAAAAACAGATATGAGGTCGAATATACGTTGGTTTCTCAAATGTATCTTCGGTTCCTTGCGTCCCGACCATATAGGCCTAATAGTCGACACAATTTTCGCGTTCTTAAAAATATCCCAAAGTGTCTATATTTCGATTATAATGAGGCTAACCAAACGCAAGTGCGTATGAGTTATGTGTCCATGTATCAACACCGTATACATTGTTTGCTAAGTCAGTTTGCACGTGTGCTAAAATTGGAGGTGTGATATTTAAAGATTGTTTTTAGAGGTCTGGGTCGAAGCCAAGTGTTTTTGACTCGGAGGTTGGTTGACTCATCCGACATGACTTGTGGCCTTCGTATCACATGAATTCTTGACAAGGATAGCAACAACACCGCGCGACATTGATGTCAAGTATTGAGCAAAACATTAGGTAATGGTGTAACTGGGCAATGAATTGTTATCATTGGCTTAAAAACCTCTCCAACAGGCAACAGTGAGGGGTTACCTAATTATGAAATCTGGTGTACACTTTTCACATGAAATCTTTCTGAAATCCCTTGAAATCTTCTTGAAATCCCGTGAAATCTCAAATTCTGAGAATACCCTTCGGGAATTTCAGAAATTTCCGAGGGGTAAACAACTGGTAGATCAGGTGTACATCCTGATTTCAGATTTCAGGGAGATTTCACAGGATTTCAAGATAATTTCAAGGGATTTTAGGAAGATATCACAAGTGAATAACAGATTTCAGAAGTTGTTAACCCCTCGAAAATTCCTTGAAATCTGAAATCAGGTGCACACCAAATTTTCTAGTTTACCCCTTGGGCAACAGCTAGAATATTTTGGGGTACGAATGAGATACGAATGATAGATGAAAGATGTTTAACCTCGTCGCTCTACGCAGGACACGCACATCTCATACTCGACTCAGAGCTCGACTTGGTTTCGGTTTCTGATCCCTCGGACAACGAGAAGTTCACTCTGTTGTTATGGCCCTTTGAATGGAGGTCTATATATCTATAGGAATAACAATCTCAATACGATGTCTAAAAAACGACTCACCATTACTTTACTTACTTTCTACTTTATTTTCATTACATTCTTATTCTTTCCACCCGATCACACTATGGTTCTTCAAATCATAAATAAGCGCCAATTGTGCGCAATTGTGCTGCTATCGGCCGTCATTATCACGGACCAACTATTATCAATAATCTTGAAAAAAAAAAAACGAGTCCTCACCAACAATTGTTAAATGAAGTAGTGCTATGCCAGCAGCAGCAGTGGTCGGTGGCAGAACTACTCACAGATATAGGCGAGGAAGGACTAACATTTTTTTATTTTTTTTAATATCATCGAAACTTGATACAAAATCATTGTTCCCCAATTAAGGCTATGGATGAAAGATAGGATCGTTTGGACGGGGCACCACAAGGGCAATTTTACCACCCCAAAATTAACAGTACAAGGAAATTCAGTTTTGATCTGTCGTCGCAAGAATGAACTGTCTCGAGAGTGTGATGCTGAGCGTTAGACGGGTCATGAACTCTAGAGTAACTTCGTTAATATAGAGTAAAATGAGACTGAACTTCACGTCCAGGGAGAACATGTTTGCTGTTATTAATAAAACCTGCTGTAAAGTACAGACTTGTATGAATATTTAGTTATGCTGAAAGATCTATTACGATGTTGAAAAACGAGGTTTCGGCAGTATATAAATAATTTATTAAAAAGGACAGCATTTATTCTCGAGTCATGGTGATTGATCGGAACAGCAAATTCACGTGATATACCTTAAATTACTTATATTGTAGAAGAGCGTTCTCAGAAATGATGATACTGCAACTTAGCGTTATTGGACCTGGCAATACATCAACTATATTAAAAAAAAAATGAACCGACAGAAAATCGATAAACCGATCCGACGAACGACGTCGATCTGTGGTATACTCCACTCTCCAGTCACAGGCAATCATGGTAAAACGCGCCTAATGAGGCACAGCCTCAACAAGACCGGAATATACCAATCACGTATATTATCAAAAGAGGTAATAAATCATTTGTACACCCTTATTGTAAGAGATACAAGTATAAAAATACATCACACAAATGCAAAAACTTGAAAAAGAAGCCAAGATCGGCGTGCCATGAAAGATGGTCATGCACAAGGAAGTGTCTTAAATTGACAGTGCGAACACAATTTAAAAAACTCAGCCATTTCAGATGTTCGTGTATTTTGAAATGGATAAAATCGTTGAATATCAAGCTAAAATACATTACTTACGATTGTAAGGAATTAATTTCCAATTTTGACAAACATATATAATCATTAATAAATTATACATTTGAGTTATGCATAGCTACTTAATCTGAAACAATCAATCAAAATAGAACAAAGAGTGGGTCCTTCGGACTGCAGCAGAGTTCTTCAATTTCTACGTAAGAATGAGACAAAGAAATCGAAAACGTATTCACTTTTAAACGTGTTTTACATATATGGTTCTACGACACTACTGAAATTGAGTATGCTGAATCGTGTGGGCCTGGATATTAAATATAACAACAGGCCTGAGTATGTCTCCTTCAGTTTCATACAGTGTGAATATATGTTCGCAACTCCCTTTAGGCGGTTGAAGTACCTCCATGTAAACAATATAGAGCTTGCTGTGCGCGCGACTTGAGTCTCGTTCAGCTGTTGGTCGACTAGATTGTTGGCACTGTTTAGTAAATTAATATGATTACTGGCATAAATCTTGACATGAAGACAGATTAGTTTTCTGTCAAATAAAGGTTTTCATGAAATAACAAACAAAATATAATCTTCGAATATAGTCTCTAGACTCTCGAGGATAAATGGTATGCTCATTCAACTTTAATCATCTACTCGAGTAAGAAGTAACACACAGGAATTACATAACAGTTGATAAATTGAACAACTTATTTGCCTGTATACAACGAAAATCAATTGAAATAATATTTCGAGTTCTGATCATTATTTTCCCAACATCTTTCAATACATATATATATATATATATATATATATATATATATATATATATATATATATATATATATATATATATATATATATATATATATATATATATATATATATATATATATATCAAACAATGCATGCACGACTTGAAAGTAGAACGCGCCTCTCACCTATAGCTGGCCGATTCTTCCTGTGATTCGCAGGCAGAAAAGCAGCTGGGGGTGTGATTGGGGGCGCCGTGTCCCAAACGGGGACCACGTCGGGCTGTGAATGACCCGGACTTTGATCCGGCAACTCGAGTCGCTGCACTTTGTCATTACGACGTCGCCGCCTTGACGACGGCGTGAACGTTTTCACGGCCGTCAAAAAACTAACACCACTCATGATTGATTATCTCTCTCGTACGAGGACGACGTGCTAATCCAGCAAAAAACAAAAACTCAACAAGTGCCTATACATATATATATACACACACACACACATAAGGTATTACTCGACGACGTCGTCGACGCCCGACCGAGCGTCGCGACGATCAAAACTCGACTGCAGCATCCGCAGCAGCAGCGGTGTGACGGTGGGTAAAAGATTGCGTGGGAGTTGACTCGGGTGTATTAGCCAGCAAAGCAAACGGAGGGTGGCGAAGGGCGGGAGGCGTATGGATGCCCGGGTCCGCGTCGATCGTTACAGGCATCACACGACTCCTCTCTCGCTCGCACTCGCGTCGACGCCGTATAGAAAGAGGGAGCATCGACGCGACGTCCACAGAAACCATGCGCCACTGTACTTGTTCGAGTAATTCACTTAATAACTCAAGTAGTGTATATATTGAAAACGGAATGTTTCATTAAAAAAGCGGCGAAATACAGCATAGAAGTTTTTATTTTTGAAGACAGTGCGTTGACGTTGACGCAGAAACTGAGAGTGCAGAGTTCTCGTTGGCGTATCAAAGCGTTTGCAAGGATGTTGAGCATGGTCAGGATCATTCATATGCTGTCTTTCATAAGTTGGCAAGGTTTGGTTGCGATCAAGAGGAGATAGCTGTTCAGCCAAGAAGAGGAGACTAGACAAACGTCGTCAAAGAAATATGAATATAGTCTACACTGAGCAATCATGAATCAACTATTAAATGACTGCACTATGCCCATTTCCTTTCGATTGGTCGGCAGTTCGTTGCATGGTGTGGTTGGGATATCGATCTGTTGTGACTCGCACGGGTACGACTGGACGTCGACTCGAATGTTGACAATATTACACAGAACCTTGGAGAATATATTATTTCGATGGAACAAGAACTTGGGCTAATTTTGTTTGGAATATTGACTTGGATACAGTAGTCGAATGTTTGACTGGAACATGAATTTTTAGTTTATAACATGTTTTTAGGGGTGATAAGATCGCCCTTGCGGTGCCGCGTTGAAACGATCCTATCTTTCATCCATTGCTTTAATTGAGGAACAATGATTTTGTATCGAGTTAAGGTGTTTTTTTGTCAAAGAGAAAAATTCTGTCCGACGGAATATCTCTAGAGAACGCTTACAAAAAACATGTAAAACTATTCTCATTAATCATTTACTCATCGATTCGACGATATACTGTTGGTGTCTCATATCAATGGGCACGAATTTTATCCGTCCATTTATATAGGGTTTAACGACGTACTGTAATGTTGAATAAGATCAGACTGGCGTCGGTGAGTGATGAATGAGGTAACGGGAATATGAGATACTTGATTGTTTTCTTGTTTTTCTTCAATTGGGAAGTAAGTGTTCGTAGCCAGTTCGTAACGACTCACCCCATAGTATTCACTTCAAAAATCAAGGAAAACCACGGAAAACTTTCAATCAGAATGGCCGACGGGAATCGAACCCTGGCCTCCTGAATGACCGCTCAGTGCGCTGATCTCAGTGACGGGTTCGAATAAACAGCTGTATATTCCAGCTGGAGGCCTTGACCAAAACACACGATAACTTGCTCCCGGTGACGCTCTTTCAACAATCCCACACACAAACACATTTAACTTCACTTGCTCCCAGACTGAAATAGGAATCTGAATAAATTATAAATAAATGTACGGAAAACATGCGATACTGCATGCGTGTGCTGTGTTTACCATGATGGGAGGACATGACACGGTAATATAATCGCTGAAACTTACCACCACATACATACTCAAACAACGCTTAAATGACCATTTTGTAAAATGATCATGTTCAATTTGCATAACGTTTTTTTTTTTTTGCAGACGAGCAGAAAAGAAACAAGGTTAATTCGTAACGAAATGTGGAATATAGTGTTTTCTTAAAATGTACACGTTTTTCATCTGACATACAGCTTTCTACTAATTGTAGGTCTAATAAAATTCATCATTCTAACTAGATCATGCAAGTGGTTAGAATAGAATGAAATGGTTTAAAATCACGCTTTGAATTCATCTGAGGTCCTATAAATGTTTGATTTTCTTGTCACGATGCAATCACTTGGGTTGACCGAGTTCAAAGGATATTCTTCTGAAAAGAAACTGAATAACGTTTTGCCACGTTATTAGCTGCATGCATTTTTTCTATAACCTTTTCCTTTCTTCCTTTCTTTCATTCTTTCATATACTTTCTATCTTTTTCCTCGTCCCTTTCAAGAAAAAAACTGTAACTTTAAAATTGTGCAATTTCTTTTTATACTGGCTTTTAAAATGCTTACACTTGTATAGCACAGCGAATACAGTTCTTAGTTTTAGTAACTCCTCTGTTCAAAGTTTGGATAAAGAAGGTGTTTTGTGTACCGTACCTTCTTCATTCTATGGTTCAAGTATATAGCTTTTATAGATCAATATAGCTTACTCTTTTATAACATGCGAAGAAATGTAAGAAAATAACGCATCTGATAAGGCAATGAACCAGGATCTGGATTTCAATGTTTTACCTCTCTGAAAGTTTCATCTATGAGTAGGAGTCATTGTGGGGCCACAGCACGATTTTGGGTAAAGCAGCCCTTTATGAAATTTGGACTAGCACAGACTTACTTAGTTGATTATATGCTGCGGAAAGATTTGAAACTATAAACTGAAATAAAAATTGGTTTACTCTTTGTTAAAATCTGGACACAGAAGTATGCTGTGCAAATGAACTATTTTCTTCTCATAGACAATATGATATTGACGGACAAAAAAAAATGTATTTTAATGTTACATAAAAAAAAAAGATTATACGAGACGTTCGTTGGTGACATCTCACATTAGAACACAAAATCGAATAGTAAGAATAAGATGTCGATTTGTAGAACGTAGACAAATATCGTCATCGACTATATTTTTATAACTCATTCCTTCACGTGGAACAGAAAATATTGGTACATTACTTATTTCCAAGGAAAATATGTATATTTTAAGATATAGACCTCAACATGAATTGAGGAGTCTAAATCTATCAGTCGGTCTGAGAATTAGAATCATGAAATAAGTTACACGGTTTTTGGCTAAGATACAAAATACCTTTGACATATCGCGTATATATTAAACCCTCTCTCTTAATTGGCTGGCTTTGTATGGTACTTTGGTATAGCAATGGAAATACATCGAGGACATAGGGTGGTGTGTCGTTAATACCCCGTTAATACCGCTTGTGCTGCTATAGCAAGATCCCTTATTTTCTAGTTGATAGCTGTTTGTGTAGGGTTTATTTAGGGTGGCTTTCTAGCTTTTAGAGCACGAAGCGCTGTAAGTGCACAAAAACTCTCAGTCTCTCAGACATGTAACAAAACAATTAGAGGCCTAACAAGATACGATGTGATTCAAAAGAGTTATATAGAAGTGGCCAAATTGAAAGGAAAGGTATAACCATGCACGTTACAAAAATTGCCCGAATCTGTGTAAAACGGCGAATATTAACGACAATATCAACGACGGGAACGGGACTGGCCGTGCAGATATTTTCATGCAAAGCTTCTAAATTTTAATTAATAGGTACTTGGAAAAAGTATTGAAAATTTAAATAAATGTGAGACAAAAATCTATAGTTTAGAAATCTATATTATAGAAACACAACGCAATTAATATAAATAATCAACGTATTTCGAAAGGAAATACAATTTTGAAAAATCCAAAACGCTCCATACGGTGACCAAATTACTAAAAAGTGACCCGAGTCAAAATAGTGAGCGTTATAGTGAGGATAGCAATCATTTGGAAAATTTGTGAAAACAATTTGCAACACATCTTTCAGAACTATAGGCCTACAGATGGGAATTATTCAACCTAAATATACACAATTTAATTGGATTCCTTTTTATACAGAAGACGTTTTGTTCAAGTCTTCATTCAGATCCATCAAATAAAATAATACATGAAAAAACTAGATATAAAAACATTTATTCAGAGGCTGAAGGCATAAACATATGTTTGTCTTTGGTTCGAGACGAGTCATGCAATCCCGAGACTCTCACAATCTACTTCCATTCATTGACTCCAGACCATCAAATATGTATCAGATGGAAGGCGGAAGTCATGCTCGGAGCTATCCATATAATATTCACAACGTGATAGACACTGACAAGTAGGGTTATGGGATGGGTATAAAGTACGGGTTAATGAACGGGATTAATTATTTCATGAGTCAAGTCGAATATTTCATCGTGTCGCGACTGACAGAACATGATCTAGAGAACGTGAATTAAAAATGAACGTTCAAATCGGATGCGATATACTCGATATTTTTCATACTTATATACGGCAGGTTCATCAAAATTCTCAAGTGGTGAATTGAAAAAACAATTAGAATAATGTTGTGTGAATGAAGAAAAGTGTTAATATACTATTCCTTGAATAAAAGGGTAGTAAAAAGTAATCCCGGTGCAGATTTCCTTGATGAATTATTCCCGCGTCGAGAGTGTATACGGAATGAAAAATTTCCCGAGTCATTCCAGAAAAAACGACGCCAGTCGCCTTGTTTGCTACATGCGTAGACAGCATTTACGTAACAAATGGGCGTCGGAATCACGAAACTTTTGGCATACACACAAATATGTACGTCTCATTCATTCAATTACGAGAGAGTCATAGCCTATATAAAAGTGGCATGTACTTGCAACAAATCTTGAAAGTACATTACATACATCCACAAGTACGAGTTGAGAGTTTGAATAGCTACACAAACGAGTTGTTGGCTCAATGACTTGAGTATTGATCAGCTGGTTTAAAGAAGGTGGGGGGGGGGGGGAAATGCGGGGGTTCCGGCGACGTCCATGTCCGGTTCCGGTGCGCAGGTAAAGGGGCGAGGGAGTGAGGTACCCTCAGGCGCTACTCGCGGAAACGTGGTGAACTTTTCACACCGAAGACGCTCGCCGACCGTCGATTCTATCCACACTGTCCGACCATAGGAAGTGTAGAGAACGTTTTTACCGGCCGCGCGTCGGCACGCAATCTCTTGAGAGAAATGACCGTGATTACTGAAATCTATGACCTACGTTTCGTGATCTTTAAACTGCCAAGGAAAGCGATGAATCACGAACGACATCGGCTATTTATTGAACGATGAGTGGATGGCTGCGATATAGCGCCGTGAACTCACATTATGACAGCAACATGTAAGCGCGATAGAGGTGACTTGAAAGACACTTGTTGGGAGGAGGGGGGGGGGGGGGGGGGGGGAAATAAGACGTCAAACTAGATAAACGCAATAAGCAGTGCTGGGGCGACGAGATATGAAAATGAAGTTTCATATTTTCCCTTCAAACTGAGTTGGAATTTGATTTAAAATGTAATAACTTTTCAGTATTTTCCCAATACCGTACATACAATTTTCTTCGATTATCTTTTATTTTTCTTATTCTGCAATACTCGACACTTTGAAAACTTTCTTTACGTTTAGAGCGGACAGTTTGCCAAGCAATAATACACTACAATAATTTTTTTCTTTTTTTTGGCGTTTTATTTACAATAATAGCAGTAATACAGATAAAAGCAATAGAAATAACCAGCTGGACGTATATTAAACTCGACCTATTATACATAATTTCGACTAAATTCTTTCAACATTTCGATAGTTTTCGGTTCCTTATCTTCAAGGTGACGTGATGAATATATGACACTAAGTTTGAAGTGTAAATTAATGTAAATGTTGAGTGATATTCAAATAAAATGTGTCCGTACATTACTGGGAATTTGAATTACCGTACTCTACATTTACTGACCCTTGTCTGCTACATTAAACACATAGCTGGTGAACCAAAAGTAAAAGTCTGATTTTGTTTCTGTTCGTGTGATAACTGTTGAATCCTATCCAATATCACAAGGTCGAAAGATTCGGTCAGGTAGAAGAGAGACTATTACTTTTGGTTCAAACTGTACGTGAGCCCCATATCGTGCTGATGCTATTGTCTGGACTATAGACATGGAAAGCTGGCTTTCGGACAAAATATCTCCCGCTGGAAAAGACTACTTGATATATGCTTCAGACTTCAAGGTGTACACAAGATCAATAAAGAGAACCGCAACCACACACACACACAATATATATATATATATATATATATATATATATATATATATATATATATATATATATATATATATATATATATATATATATATATATATATATATATATATATATATATATATATATATATATATATATATATATATATATATATATATATATATATATATATATATATATATATATATATATATATATATATATATATATATATATATATATATATATATATATATATATATATATATATATATATATATATATATATATATATATATATATATATATATATATATATATATATATATATATATATATATATATATATATATATATATATATATATATATATATATATATATATATATATATATATATATATATATATATATATATATATATATATATATATATATATATATATATATATATATATATATATATATATATATATATATATATATATATATATATATATATATATATATATATATATATATATATATATATATATATATATATATATATATATATATATATATATATATGCTTGCCAAATGTGCCGGAGAGTTTTTAACGAAGCTTGAGCTGGGAAAACAATATCCGATAACATTCCCCAATTCTCATAAAATAAAGACATGTGAAATAGTGCGATGAGAAATTATAGTTCCTTCAAAGTTTTTTTCAAATGTGGTTTCTTGTTTGAAAAAGGCAATACGTGTTTCAGGGGTAATAACATGGAATAATGCACTTTATAGGCTATTAAATTCATGTTAGGCGGTCATTGAGGAGGCCAGCAAATGGTCGACCAATCTGAAGAGAGCCTTGAGGTTTTCACAGTCTCTCTCTGTCTTTGTTTCTTATCAAGATACGTTCCCTTCCAACTGTCCCGAAATCATAATGAAAACTTTTCATCTCATCTCATCATATCTCATTCATCATTCACCGAGGTTATTATATATATCCGAGAATAACCAACCAAAGATATTATTATTATTTATTCATAACAGCTTAGGAATCACTTAGAGTGAGTGATAATTCCAGTGGCTGCTAGTCTCAATTGTTAAAATAGGTACACAGTAAGATTATACAGCAGGTTGACAATTTCAAAATTAAGATTGAAATTCTAAATTGAAAATTAATTATACAGCAGATTTGATTATTTCATTGAATATTTCGATATGTTGATATGTTCTAGCTCATCCATATACTCAGAAACACATAACGCGTTTTCCCAGTATTCATCATTCACCGGTGCCGATAGATCTTACTTATCATTAGAGTGCGCCGTTGCGCTCAATTTACATATAATTAAATAGATGAAATTCAAGCTGAAAAGTTCAGCTAATGTGGGCGAAGTGAAAGCTAAACGTAAATCTTATAGACATTTGCTATACGATTGTTCTATGCTTTATGTTTTTGTATCATGTTTTGTTTTTTGTTTTATGCTTTTTTTGTATGCGCTTACAAGTGGCAGGTGTTAGACGGAATGGAATGACTGATCGGCATGCATGCAATTTAGATTTTTGAGAACATTCTGGTGAAGTCATTTTTCAATTATTATAAAAAAAGGTGAAAAAATCTTGTAACTATAATACGGTGCAATAGTAATCATAATGCAACCAGCAACTTCTCAGACCACGTTTTGAGGCCTCTTTTCATCTTACCTATACACCGGCTTGATTGCAGACGTTCGGGGCCCAAGTTAGCAACGGAAAACCAATCATCTTACAGTTTTCGGTTAGATGATCACTAGTATTCAATACGTGCTATTACGAAGAGCTTTAGTTTGTAGTATGTTTTCAACCCTTTCAAAATAACTGTCAAAAATCAACATGTTTCATGTTTTCACGACGATTTTATCAGAGTAATTTAATAGAAAAATATGATTTTTAGTGAACGTAGAGGCACAGGTATACTCCTTGTTGTTTCATTGCAAAAAGAATTAGACTTATTGGTCCCACCGTTTACCCATTTGTTGGGAGCTAAAGGCCTGTATTGACTCTTTTTGTCCTGTATTGTTCGTTCCCTGCAGGTTTTACTCATGGATTGTGAGATGTCAAGTAGACTCAAGCTAATTATAAATTATAAATTATACGGTAGGCCTAGCTGAATTCAATTGGAAATCAAGAATGATATGTTAATCTGTTATCAATAGCTTAACCCACAAAATAATACTCCATAAAACTGGCAAAAAGAATGGAAGAAACGGTATGCACTTTGACTGTATTTTAAATTTGGAAGTAACATGATAAAACATATTACATATGCAGGTATATTGGTGAAACAGCCTCTTTCTACACATGCACTAGTGAATAAATGAAACCGCGTGTGTACCCTCAGAGACCCAGGTATACTTGTAAGTTGTATTCACGACGAAGAAGGTTATCTACCAACATAAAAAACACAAATTTCACCATTATATGTGTATTGGCAACAGCTGTGATAATTTTAGTTTCTTTTTTCCCGAAGAGATTAATTAAAGGACATCACAGCCCTGAAACTAGATTTCAACTAATAATGAACGATACTCCTTCGCCCTAATTTCAGATAGAACTAGAAATCATCATGTCAATTTCAGAAATTAAAATACATTTGTTTTGCTCCTCCAGAGATCACGAGTCATGACAAAGGCATTACCAATTCTGTATAGAAACAAACAGAATCGATGTTTACGTCACGACTCGGGGAAAAAGCGCGTCCTGGAGGACAAATTAACTGAGGACATTTTCTGAAATTGAGATTATGATTTATGGTTTTCTTTAAAATTAGGGAAGTAAGTATTGTTATTATTATAGTTGAAACCTAGTTTCAAGGTTGTGATGTTCTTCAAAATAAGAAATGCAATTGGGCCCTACATATTTCTAGAGCGTTAAGAGGCTACTTTACATCTCACAATCCATGAGTAAAACCTGCAGGGAACGAACAAAACAGGACAAAAATCGTCAATACAGGCCTTTAGCTCCCAACCCAACGTGGATGAACGGTAGGACTAATCAGTCTAATTATTTTTGCAATAAAACAACAGCGAGTATATCTGTGTCTCTACGTTCACTAACAATCGTAATTCTATATCATATTACTCTGAAAAAATCGTAAAAACAATGAAAAACAGGTAGAAACATGTTGATTTTTGACAATTATTTTGAGCTCTTCGTACGAGCACGTATTGAATACTAGTGATCATCTAAGCGAAAACTGCAAGTTGATACGGTGATTGGTTTTCCGTTGCCAACTTGGGCCCTGAACGTCTGCAATCAAGCCGGTAGGCAAGATGTGAAGCGGCCTCTTAAACCTTATACATTGGTGAGATATGTAATCAGCAAGGGTTTTACAATTATTTAGTTGGTCCATTTAGTTTGTCAACCTTCTTCTGATGATTATTGTTTTCTTATCGAAACTATGATGTGCTGACAAGTGAAAGAACATTCACAAAAACCCATGTCTTATGCGGGACTCGAACTCATGCCCGACGGTGACTTCAGTTCCTGAAGCGGTGCCTCAGCTGACCGAACTCCGAACTAACGGGGGTTCTGTGGATTCATAGTATATATAGGGAATAGAACGGGAAGAAGTCAGGTATACTTGATGCATTGCCTTCATCTCCATGCAAGCTGTGGCCTACGCTCACCAATCAATCAGCTAGCATGGTAACAAACGGTAAACTTACGGAAACGGATAATTGGATGAGTGATGCGACTCCTATAGAACTTGCCTCTGTGTATTGATTTAGTTTCTACGCGCCTCGTCGAACCGATTGGTATAGGCATGAAACTTGTAAATCCCTTGGAGATACCTCAAAATT
>OZ023328.1:19685310-19730310 GCA_964007535.1 Brachyptera risi
TGTTTGAGCTAACTCAATTACAGAAAGTTTGATGATTTTGGCAGGCATTGTTTATAAATTCACTCAAGTTATATAAATACATGCGATAGGCCTATATAACACATATATATATATATATATATATATATATATATATATATATATATATATATATATATATATATATATACAATATATATATTTAATGTTATATAGGCCTATCGCATGTATTTATATAACTTGATTGAATTTATATAGCTCGAGTGAATTTATAAACAATGCCTGCCAAAATCATCGAACTTTCTGTAAATATAAATATATATATATATATATATATATATATATATATATATATATATATATATATATATATATATATATATATATATATATATATATTTATATAATTACATCAACTTGAGTATAGGTGTAAAATAAAAATACCGGTGATGATTAATTACTTAACGACCTCACTAACAGCTACGTTCTGAGGGTAAGAATGTGGGTTGACGTATGAATATTGACAAAAACCCATGTGGTACAAGGGATCTGGAACTTCCACGCCATCAATGACTCAATACTTTATAATTAATTATTCTTTTGGGGTGGTAAGATCTTGTCACCCTCTCCGAACGATCTTAATAGGGAAACTATGAATTCGCATCAAATTTTCGAAGTCAATAATAATAGTTACGTCATTAAATGTAATAAATAAATGTGCACATGCACTCAAATAACTGAGCGCTTTCATCCAGGCAATGAATGGACCTAATAGCAATGTTCTATGCCGTTCACTAGAAATAACAGAGATAGCGCGTCTGTCATACCAGTTGTCAGCAACAGATTCTTACAGCGCAAGCCACTCGTGTTGGTTCAATAGAACTCAAACCTGACTAGGAAAGTTCAATTAAAACAAAAAATCGAATAAGGTCTGCTCACAGAACCAGTTGACAAAAACAAACCTAAAAACGAATATCTATGGAACATTTTTATTTTATCAACATCAGAAGCTACATATACAGTCATTGATCCCCAGTTAGGACCAAGGATGACTAGGTAGGATCGTTTGGATCGGATACACAAGCCACCCAAAATGAATAATTGAAAACAGAATAATATGCATGTATAGAATATCACAACATAAAATGTAATTCAATCATTTCATTTTTTCAATAATTTAGTTCATTTTTTGACCTGAACATAATAGTTTTAGCCGATAGATATTGACGATAATAAGTAAGGGCTTATTCATATTTATATAGATATTATTTATGACTCGATGCAAGAATCATAATGGGACCTTACACGAAATTACAAGTTACGATTGCAATGAACTTTCTGTGGTCACTGAAAATATGTTATAGACATAAGTATTCACAAATTGCAATCAACTCGAGTAACTTTTAATTGATGCATTTTCAGAAAGAGCCCGGCCGGAAAATTCAAGAGAAATACATGTTTTTTTCCAGCATATCAAATCATAAACGCCACTCACAGACACAGTTACTATTTTTTAAGCACAGTTTTTTTTAGCAGTAAAAATAAGTGACTTGGCACTTCTTACACCTATACATATATCGTCCAACGAAATTCCAACCAAACCATAATTAACGCAAGTCACAAATCAAAGGTCGCGGTATCACCTAACTGTCTCCACGTATACCCGACACAAAAGATCCAGGAAGCCCAATTACGAATTGCGTCACGCACTTCCACACCAACGATATACGCGCACGCGTGTGTGTGTGTGTGTACACGCATGCATACACAACGGCCGCGTCACATTGCGGTACCGTTTCCGGCACGCACTGTCTGCAATGGTGACACACGGGTACACGAGCACCTCTTTTCCATTCGGCGGCATGCGATCGAAAATAATTGACGTTCAACTGTCTGTATACGGTAATCATAATCTATAAGCGCGAGAAAATCGTGGGAAATTCATATGTGAGGAAAATGTGAATGTCGTAATAGTTATGTGGTGCTATATCCACTGAAGTTTACATTTTATGTCACGATCGAGAGATAAATGCATATATAAGAAAACTCGAGTTTCTTCGAGAAAAAACTCGAAGAGAATAGGAAATCGATAGATGGTGACTTTCTGTTGTAACGTATACAGCACGTGACGTTGTTAGGATGGATATTATTATCACTGAAAAACACCACCCCAACGAGGTGGTAATTCTCAGTGATTTTATATATATATATATATATATATATATATATATATATATATATATATATATATATATATATATATATATATATATATATATACATATACACATACACGGTTGAGGCACTGCTCTGAAAATACGATGCCAGTCAGGAGTGGGTTCGAGTCCCGCTGTAGGTATGTGTTTTTGTAGATGTCCTTTCACCTTCAAACACTTCATCATCACCCGCGTTACTCGCAACACCGTGTATAACGTGCAGCTGCCGATGGGGTAGTTGAGCACAATTAAAAACAAGTCATTTAGAAAGTATTGCAAGTCATTTAGAACATTCGTAATAATTGGAAGATGATTTTAATCGCAGTCTGTGTATACGAGTAGACAGAGATAATTATTATGGTTCAACGGGCAACGACGATGGTTATCTGCTATTTATTGAGATACATTGATTTCAATCACAGACTAGCAATTATAAATGTAATCAGTAAGGTATAATTGATTGTTCATCTGCTTAAAATGATCATTATCCTATCTACAACCTCATGTTTTCGATGGTCACACGTGCGAGTAATGAGTAATCAGAACATTCATAAATTAACAATCTGTTTTCATTCGTTTCGTGATTTTATTATGATTATGTTTTTATTTGTATAGGATGCATAGGTTATGCATATGAATGTATTGTAGTATATCTTTTCAGAAGTCCAGATAATTACAGACCGAGACTTCCAATCGGCAATGTTCAAAGGATAGGCACCATAGTGAAAGAGACGATAGTCGTTTGGAATAATACTTTTTTCACCTCAATGTGATAAATTTAGTACGTTTTAATAGCTAAATACAGATTATTGAATGCCGATTTTTGTTAGATATGAAGATATATTATCTTGGTTCCACTTTGATTTTGTTTAACAACTGTATTTTCGTATAGTAAAAAGTAGTGGGCATTTGCATTCAAGTGTGATGCAGTAAAATGGCTCAAATTTTCTAATAAAATGAAGTGTATCATTTATAGTGTAATATATAGGAATAAGAAATAGTGTTTCGAAGGTTGCTATAGAGAAGGAAAACTGTAAATGCATGTTTGAGGAACTAACTGAGAAATTGTAAACTGTAATTTCACAGGTGACTGCTAAATATTTATACAATTTCCTAGGGAGAGTTGACGAAAATGCCAAAATTTCCGATATCAAAATTTGGTCAACAATTCCAACAATACATAATGCCAGTCCCCTAAATTCATACATTGAGACTGACATGGATTGGTCGAAATTGTGACAAATCAAGTAATTTCAATATTACACACGTTCAGATGAGCCAAATATGGACTTTCTATATTATTATTTTTGGTAGTTTCGTAATTAACGTTCTTAAGTTAATTTTGTAGAATAATTCTGTTTAAAGCTCAGCTCAGCAATATAAATATACGACCTGAACCATGTTACATGATTAGAGAAATAAGCCAATAGCAGAAAAGTAATTACATAGTATAACTTATTGTTAAAATTAGGTTGGTTGTTCTCAGATATTTACTCTAGAGACTGCGATCAGCAAATCTAAAAATAAAACAAATAAACAAATACTAACAGACGTCGGAGACGGCCGCAATTACAGAACACATATTTCACAACACGAATAAAGTAATGTTGTAAAGTCACTATTAGCTAAATGAAACCTGTTGGTAAAGCAAGCCAAGACTTATTTGAAGGAGTATCTAATAGGCCTAGAAGATTGAGAAACCGAAAGGACTATAGAGATGTAACAAAAACAAACAGAAACAAGTTACAAGATAAAATGAGCGAGCCTTTGTTTACAAACGGCGCCTAAATCTCTTTCCCTTAGGCAATAACACGCACAAGGTGTCATGTGGGTGGCCTATCTCACAGGGATTATGTTTCCGCGACATGCCGCCCAGTCGCTATACAACAGAAAGGGGCAAAAACCGAGACCTAAATTATGCACTGACCCCACACGTGTACGTTCGCTCCATTGACGATAACCATAGTCGTTAAACCATCATTAACGAAGGAAAATGCTATGCATGGTGGTCACTGAAGATGATCGAGAAACGCGTGGATCGAGTAGAACAAACGGCTCAAAATAAAGTTTTAGTTGCGATTTAGTTTTGGTATTCGCAAGTGTAACTGTGTAACAATTTTATATATGAACAAACATACACTTTATTATTATTATCATTATTATTATTATTATTATGACTATTATTACACTTATTAAAAATAGCAATTACTGTTCATTTCCTGCACTGTCGCACATTCAAAGTGAGGTACCGGTAAATTTTCTTTTACTGTAAATTATATCATCTGTTATGTGTACTTTTCTAGACCATGGCTAACACTATCAACAACTAACAAGCAATTGATATTTGCTAAGATTATTTTTCAAGTAATAAAACTTGTAAGGTAAAATGATTTGACCGATCGACGTTAACTTTTGAAACTTCAGTTCGAAAGGCAACACCTGCTTGCAGTTTTGGATAAGCTCGACTCAACTAATAATTGCTTGAAAAAGTATCAACTCGAAAAAATGTTGAAAAAATAAAAACAACCTGAACAAATTATTGAAATTAAATTTCAGCCTACATCCGTACTTGAGGATCACATTTGTTTAGTTTCTTCATACAGAAAATATATTCTTTTCAACAGTTGCATGTACCTTGGTCGCTTGAGTAGCGAACACATATCTGTTTGTTTGCTATTTGTTTTCTTATATGATTGCTATACAGCTTGTCGGTACTAATGAGGACTAGATAGATTATATATATATATATATATATATATACATGGGTATATATACATATATATATATATATATATATATATATATATATATATATATATATATATATATATATATATACATGGGTATATACAGGGGCGGATTGGCCATAAGGGCAACCGGGCAAATGCCCGGTGGGCCGGTCGGTCTGGACGTAATTTGGGCCGCTTATAATTTCTTGAAAACTTGAAAATAATTATAATTCCTAAAAATTACGAAAACTTTAGTACAACTGGCAGGCCTAATATATAATAATTGAAGTTATTGTTTTTTTCGCCGTCATTGATGAAATTATGATTGTTTTTAATACAGCTGAAGGCACAAAGGCCGCTTAGTGGCCAGTAGGTTTAATTCAAATAGAGGAGGTTAGATGAATTATTCTTTGAATTTGGGCCGCATTATTCGTGTTATTCATCAGGCCGGCCGCCTGTTGTCTGTTGGTAGGCCGCCTTGTGCGGTGGCCTCTTCAACAGAATGTTCACTTGGGAAAAAGTGGCAAAATTGCAATTTTACAAAGTACTAATGCCACCTTGACAAAAAAATTAATAACAAAATTGCACAGAATCGTTGCTCCGAGTAGACGATTGGGTCGCGGGACACCGGCCGGATTCGTTCGGGATGGTTCGGCGAAAAACGTTGCTATGCAGAGTTGTATGGCAGAAATAACAAGTAGCCGCAAATAATTTTGTGTCATGGGCAAATGCAAAACTTGGTGATGTTAGCGACGATTCGGAATCGGAGTAGGAAACAGTGGTTGTCGACAACGTTTCACCCAATATTCGAGTTCGACGGCGGCGAGCTGATTGTAACGAACGCACACCCGACGATCCTATCCTTGAGGCAAAGAAAAGGTATGAACTTGAAGTCCACAACGTTATATTGTATGAAGTATGCAGTCAAGGTTCCAAACAAATGGTGCTTTGTACGCCGACTTTGCCTGTCTAGACCCTAAAAAATTTGAAGACATGATCAATAATTGTCCTGAAAACTCGTTAGAAAAACTAAGTAGTCTCTTAGTTGAATTCGACAAAACAGCTACACCCACCAATCTTTGAAACGAGCTTCAAAACTTGGCGATAAACTGGAAAAATTTAAAATCAACAGTGCCAGAAACATATGCTTCTGCAGTGAGTTCTGCTAATAATGACGATGAATTCGACAACGAAAACGATGAAGACGGGATTATTGACAGCAATCAAAACAACAACGAGAGTGCAGCTGCAAATCGCTCGTGCAGATCGTGTAAAAATTGTGCCCAGTGCGTTTTCCAACTTCTTATAGGTGGTATAATTTATTTAGTGAAGCTTATACGATCATTTTCCTGGCATATAAACTGTTATTCTCACTGTCTTCTTTACAAGTAGCATGTGAAAGAAGCTCCTCAACTCTCAAATTTGTAAAAAAAAACGACTTTGCAGCACCCTTACACAAGAACATCTTGAAGCTTTTATGTTAATGGCCAGCGAAAAATCAATATTAACACATTTGGACAACGACAACATTATTGACAGGATCGCTGCGAAAAGTAGTTTGTTAAGAAAGAAGTTACTTCTATAACTGTGTATACGTAGGCTACAAACCAGACATAACTTATATTGCATCTTAGATGAAGGCGATTCGGTGAGATTACACTTTATCATGAAAATAATGTTCAGAAAGTAAATTCACTATAAAACCAAGGACTTTTAATAGCAATTACTATTGAAAGTCCATGATAAAACGTTTCTAATTTTTGGTCGAGGGGGGGGGGGGGGGGGGCGCAATATCAACAAAGAGGCCGATGCAATGTGGGCCGCTTTTGTGCATTTGCCCGGGCTGCTATTTTTCCCCAATCCGCCCCTGGGTATATATATATATATATATATATATATATATATATATATATATATATATATATATATATATATATACACATATATATACATGTATACAATCTCTCTCTCTGAATCTGTCTCTGTATCTCCTCTCTCTCTCTCTCTCTCTCTCTCTCTCTCTCTCTCTCTCTCTCTCTCTCTCTCTCTCTCTCTTTATATATATATATATATATATATATATATATATATATATATATATATATATATATATATATATATACATATATATATATATTGTTAGATGAGTGCGAGGATGAGCGTCAGCGAAGCGCCTGATGCGATGAGCGGATGAGCGGATCGCTCCACGGATCGCAAAAAGGCATTCAAACCCGAACCATAAGAAACTTTTTCCAAGCATTATTAGCTTCTATAAAACTGTAATTAGTTGTTGGTAACAATCGGTAAGGTAAATTTTGAGAAATTGATGATTTTACATTTAAAAAATACCCACCCATAAGAATAGAAATTGCACAAAATTACGTGAAAATATCCTAAAATATCAACATTTTGAGACGGTGTATAAACAACAATGACGAACAAGTCCTATGTCCTATGGAAGTCCCATGAAAATCCTATGAAAATCGGGTAATCAGCGTTGTGAATATTTCACATAAACATCTCGCCCAATCTTACAACGCACGTTCGAGATGTCTATTTACAACCGCGGTTACATCCAGTGAGTTTGTCCGAGCGACTAGTCGAGTACCGTGTCGCGTGGTCCTCAAGTCATTGGACTGTCATGGACGAACTCGTGTCAATGCACACTTTCAGACCAAAAAGAGCACACACTAATGTGATTCGATCACGCGACTAAAACAATTACACAGGGATTTACGACC
Source organism: Brachyptera risi (assembly GCA_964007535.1). Taxonomy (NCBI): domain Eukaryota; kingdom Metazoa; phylum Arthropoda; class Insecta; order Plecoptera; family Taeniopterygidae; genus Brachyptera; species Brachyptera risi. Next base: position 19,692,976 of record OZ023328.1, read on the forward strand.
GAATACCTGAACAGTTTTGCCATGACGGGCTGCGTGAGGAAAAACTTTCAGAAATATTTTTAAACATCAGTCTGGACGTTTCTGGGGAGGAGGGGGGTGTTGCCGATTACGACTACACTAGACGATATTGTTGGACTTCAATCCCATAATATAATGGAAGGAAATTGAAAGAAACACGCTAGTTTGTTTTTGCCTAATTTCTTGTTGATTAACGATCCCACCAATAGCTTAATTATTTGGGGACACCTCTTGGAGTTTGCTATAGTGGTGCACGCCTCGCTTAGCTATACCAACATATAAATACGGTATTTTATCGTCTTGCTGGAAAACTATAAACATTTTTACACTTTTATACAAACATAGTTTCGACTTGAACTAATTATATATTAACGATACAAAATACGAGTGGGCTTTAATGAATGTACTAATCGTCTACAATTATGGTTTTTATAACATTTGTCCTGCACAAGTGATGGTTCTAAACATACATTAAAGACTATATACCTATTCATTACAGTATTACGGTCATTTTCTCTATTAGACACATACTTCAACAAACGTGTATGCAAATTATTCGATAAGTTAATCCCAATTAATGGGAGAATATATCATCTTTTATCGAATGTAAGAATCCCATTCCTAGTTCGAGTCTGGGTATACACGGTCGATCTTCTCTCCTCTTCCTTCCTAGTTAAATGAAACTCACGACAGTGCATGCAAATGTCTACTATAGTGACATCTCATTGGATTGCTATAATAATCAGCAGAAGCACTCGTATAAGTGTGTCCAACACTTACAATGTGCCATATTGTTCCCAAGATATACGAATGATACTAATATTAAACTGTCGAGACAATTGCTATACATTAATCATTAATGAAATAAATGTTCTGAAGGGATATGAACATTTAATTATATCCTAAACAGACCACAACGCTTCACGAATCCCAAGAGTGCATGCTATAATTCAAAATGGTTTCAAGGTATGAGTGTATAATTATTATACAGAAGAAATATAATAACATAATGGAAGATTAAATGACAGATGCAATCCAAACGGCTACTTATAGTCGTACAGGTTGTGTATATATATATATAATTATGAATTAAATAAATTTGTGAGAGGGGAAACAATTGAGTATTATATACAGAAATGGCATACATGTGTTGAATAGGGATACTGATGATTATTGTTTGCTATACACGACCCCAATTAACAGCTAGTCCATTTAGAGGTACGAATGAGCGTATTTTCTTCATAGAACAGATCACTGAATTTGTGGAAATTATGTTTTATTGGTACATACCGGTACACGTTTTGAAAAAGTAAACTGATATAATTTAGACTTGAGTAAATTCCAAATGGTACACAATTTTATTACTTATCCAATATTAGTGTTAACAAGATGTTCACAAAAATGACTCATCAACATTATTTTTATCAACACTGTGTTTTGATATAAAATTGTGGTGGTGTACTGTCCATTTTTCAATGTTAGATCCATTGTTATATTGTTGAATTGATTCAATTGAATATTGTCAATTGTTTCTTTCAGATCCATCAATTATTGCTGCACATTATATTGCACTTGTGGGGCCTTCGCTCTGGTATCAATAAAGATTGAATGAATAAATCAATGAATAAATTGGCATCAGCCACGCCTAGAGTGTACAGAAGTTGGTGCTCGTGTTAATCCGATTATAGATAAGGGATGAATTAACAGGTAGACAAATGTCCTAACTGAATACAGTTTGATTCAACAGTGGTCGTGTGTCGTTTTATCGCAACGATTCGTTCCAATAGAGCTGTACAATTGGCTTGAATTGAGAGATTAATGGCATATCGAGTATTATATACCGAAATGTGTGCCACTTCAAGAGATACATTTAATGAATTGTCATTGAATGGACTTGTCAGTTGGGGTAGGGGAAGGGAAAGAGGAGGGAGGGGAAGGGAGGGGTAATGGACGAACAATATAGCCTACAGTTGGAACTTCAACAATATGCGGGGGATGATGGAAGTTAACGTGCTATAATACATGACCGGTAGTGATTGAAATATTTCGTTTAATCAATAAGCAGTTCGTCCTGTCAGAAATTTCTAGGAGAATAACTGGAAGAATATATTACTTCATTCTTCACGAAAGTTGATTATTTAAATGTGTTCGATCGGTATTTCGGTAGGTACTTGCCAAGAGATCATCAGAAATGAATTGAAACTTTCAGCTTTGCCAAGTTCTGAACAAAAATTAATTGAAATAAAATAGAAATAAGAACGAACTGTGAAGAAAATTGCATCTCAATGCGCTCATAGAAAAAACATTACGAGAATGTTCAATTGAATAAAGTCAATGCAGATTTATTAATACTATATCAATGATTCAATAGCAAAAAAATACTTCATGTGATGTATATTATATCAATATTTATTTCTTATTTATACAATCATCATTGAAGGAAAAGATCAAAAGTTCGTTCTAATTGTTCCAATTGATGATTATTAGTTTGAGACTAATAATAGACAGCCAAATAGCCAAAAGTTTATGAAATTATCGTTCATGGATAATGAATACATATAAACGATATATAATAGGTGGTCTCAACAGGAGCGTTTTAGCATGTAAAATAATTGATAATTCATTTCAGATATAGACACCTTTCACATACTGAAATAGTTTTCTGATATGAACCGATAATTAATGTCGGTATCATTTCTAGTTGAAACAGACAATTGTGTGTAGGGCTAATCTGCTCTGTGAATGGCCTTTCTTGTATAGTCTGTTGAAATGATGGGAACAAGACGATTGCGACCTAAAATTCAGGAACGCGACCATTCACTTCAATGACCGAAGAAAACCACGAAAAACTGTATCAGGACAGTCGATCACAACGGGAATCGAACCCCGATCTCTTGACTGACGATTCAACCAGGTTACACTGTCAGGCTACACCGTTTTTTTTCGTAAAATTGAAATTTGAGCACAAAATCTGTTTCATATACCAAGTTTGAAATTAATCGAAATGTTCTAAAAATTGAATACATACATCTGTTAGGTTACAATCACTAGTGCCTGCAATTTATAATAGAAAGCGGGTATTATTGGACAATGTTGACTTGGTTCGTATACACGGCTTTATATCAAGCAATTGTACGTGGGCGGCGGTATAAACAACATATCGCCCACACAAACAACCTATTCTACAGATCCAATCAAAAACGGAGAAATTAATTAGGAAATTTCAATCAGAGCATGTACCAAATAAAGGAGACGCAGTATATAAATATAAATACATGAACGCGAGTGAGCTGTGAACAGCGCACGTTGACAATGTTTTTCCTTGTAAAATATTATTAACAGCAAGGAAAATCGATAAGCTGTTCTAATGGTGTATATACGCCAATAAAAGTGAGGTCATGAGTGCATAGAAAAAGGTCACGGCGCTATTGGCCATTAGAACAATGTCAACAATCCCAGGTACTTTGTTCTACAAGCACTGCTGCAGAGCTTTCAAGACTTTCCAATTATAGGTCCACGGCAAGAAAGACGATATACATGAATAGGGAGAAATAGATTCCAAGTCATTCAATTTATACTGTCTCAACCTTTGTTGATATTTGCATTTGATATTTCTTCACTGATTAATTATTCAATTGAAAATATACCGAAAAGAAATATTGCTATTATATATATATATATATATATATATATATATATATATATATATATATATATATATATATATATATATTGCTATAAATTTATTATTGACCCATGTTATCAGGCCTATATTATTATACACCAAACAATACCAACTATACACAACAATATAGGCCTAGGCATATGCATTGATTGGCATACTCATAAAAACAAATATAACATTTCGTTTGTTCATTCCTTCGTTCCTAAAATACAGGTGAAGCTCATATTCGTCAATAAAAATAATTATTGGTAGTTGAAATTTGTAAATGAAGCATGGTGGGTGATACCAAAAAAGTGTCTATAGGTTTTATTTCAAATAAAACAACAATCACTCAAAAAATGAACAGAGAGTAAGACAGCTGAACTTCATACAGTTGCAAGGGTCCATGAGACAATCATTATTATCTCTAAGTGCAATCTAATCTAAAATCTACAACATATTGGAAAAATAATGGAAGTGAACCTACCCTTATAATATATGGCCTTGTTACCTTTCAGGCAGGCACACCCCATTATGTAGCCCATCATTGGAACGACAGCAATTATAACCTCCTACCCACGGGGTGGGGGTGCGGGGGAGTACACTAACACTAACACAAATACACACACACACACGCGTAAACACAGGGGGGTGGGGTGCCACACTCCCCCAAAAAACCAGGGGGAGAGAGGACGACCAAAACAACGAATCAACACATCAACCCGAACAGCCGAGTTCGCTCAACTGTCTAATCGTGTGACGATATCACCAATCGCCGAGCACGACGACCGTTCCGTGACGCAATAACCGTACGACTGGACACCAATTAGACGGCGGTAAAACAATCTGACAGCCGTTCCGAAGCCGCACACATGCGACCATTGCTCAAGTACGAGTGAGTATCCTTCCTGCAGCTCACATAGCGCCCTCTATCGAACCAACTTCGCACACACGCACACAAACACACGCCTACAGGATCATCGTTAATCAGGAATCACGCGAAGAACAACAAAACATTGTCGGGGAGCAATATATCCTGGTCACTATACAACGTCAAGTGTTTTCCACGGGGACCACAGTCGGACAAGTCGACTGCGATGCGAGCTGGAATGTTTGGCGCGAGATATAATATCAAGTCCACTCCCACAATAATAAAGATTATATCGGGGTATGCCAACCGAGCGACGAAACAACCCCACCACGTGAAAAACACCCACTAAAATCCTAGTCAAAGGTGGAATGCCGAGCTGGGGTGGTAAGAAATAGGTTGGTAGCAATGTTTCATCTGTTCGGGACGGTTCGGCTAAGGTCGGCGGGGGTGGCGTCGCGACGTCGTCGTAGGCACGACGCCTGGTTCGAGTGCAGCAGTTAACAAGTTGGTGAATGGCTGCGGGAGGGCGGCGGTGTGGCGGGGGCGCGGACAATTTTGAACAAGAGTCTTAATTACGATCATTCTTGACGAGACAAAAGAACTGACAAACATCTGTTTGATACAGAGACACAGAAACAAAAAGTTTTGTATTTGGATATTTGAACGTCAGTATGTCTGATCGATTGTATCTAGAGACAATGAAAATGATAATGTATGTGAACCAACCCAACAAAATCAAAGGTGGAACCCGATTTGTCGCCATGCATTCATTCCAGTCATCGGAAACTTCGCCTGGAATGGGCGTGATTTCGAAGTACTACTTCACGAATATAAATGTACCCATTTATAGGCGATAACGTCACACACATTCGTGGGCGGAATTATCAACATAACCTATTCTTAGTGGGAAATAGTTGTATTATTATGGTTATATCCCATGAGTAAATACGATTGAGAAACAGTTGGTTGAGACAAATATTTTTTTCTCCACGATGGGCGATATTGCGTCTGCAGATAGTCCTGTCTTAGTCTATTCGAAGTGTTGTCTAATCGAACATATGTTAACGTTTATGTCTCGGGTCAAGGTGGTAGATAACAGCCCCGAGGTTAAACGACACGGCGACGTCGTGATCAAAGCGGCTCGTGATCAAGCCAGTGTCTTGGAAGGTAGCTCGTGATTGGTCCCGGAAGTCGTGTACTCAGCTTCCGCCGAGCACCCATTGCCGTATACGACGACTATATAGCACATCCCCCACACGCTATAGGCGATGAACAATGCATTTAACCGCGTAACGATCGCTAAAACCGTTCATAGTTTCAACTTCTAAATCTCTCACTTTAGACAACTTCAGACCAGCTGAGGCAGAGAACGCTATAAAACCGTATACTGTTTAACGACTGCGACGTGAATTGTTATGTAGAGATGTCGACTCGAGAGTTAGGTATAGGGCGTCGAGTAAAACGGAGAGCAAATACTGAAATTATTTAAATGTTATACAAAACAAGTTTTAGAACATTAATACGAGTTCGATTTTCGTCCGCATTTTTTTTTCAATTTCAAACTTTGCAAGTAATTGACTTTCAAATTTTCCAGCCTGGCGTCGACAGAAAATTGTTCGCTCTTTCAAGATCGACTTTCAAGCTATAGGCCTATTAGAAAGATACGAACGGGTATTTCATTTAAAAAGAAAAAGAAAAAAGTATGCCTGCTATATAAATGTCAAACTAGCACTGAAATGTCATATTATACGAGTAATAAAAATAGATAAAAGCAATCTATAAAATCTACGAGACGAAAAAAAATGGAGTGGCTTCGCTATTCTCATTTATTATTTTATTTGGTCAAGCTATTAGATACAATTTTAATAGATAATGAATAGCATTTTGTACTATGAAGAGTTTGGGTTAGGTTATTTTATATGTTATGAGCCTATTATTTTGCTTGCGTTCAAGCTCTACTAGTAGCCATAATTAAAAGCCGAACTGAAAAACAAATCAATTGGCATGCTCGCCTGGCGATTTGTCCAACCATTTGGATCCAACTCCTCTTTTCGTACCTGGCTAATTACCCCACAGACCCAAAATAGCCTGTCAGAATATCCATACCCCCAAAATCTTCCTTACTCAAAATTGGTCCTCTATATCGACAATACCCACGTTGCTTCATATTGATTTCCACGACTACTAATGGAGGAAACCTTTACCCTGCGAGTGGAATGGTCATTTACACAACGAGATGGCGACTGTCAGACGTCATACATTTGTACAACATTCAGCTCAATATTTGTCTTGACATTTATAATACATGTCGATACTGTACAATATGAAAAGTTGGCACACATTACCATTTTGAAAGCGAACCTGGTATAGTTCATGTATATGTACCAGCAACCATTCACTTTTGAACGCATAATTTTATATTCTATACAGATTTTGCTGGCAATAATTTGATTTTTCAAACACAACCTCTTTCTCCAAATAAATAAATATACTCATATAAAAATAAAGCACCACGAAAGTGGAATGATGCCTCATTGAATTTTAAAAAAACCGACACATTTTGCCACGTTTTTTTTTCAGTATTAACGAGTCCTGTAGGTATAAAGCTCGCGTTGAAGTACCATTTGCTAGGTCAACAAAGCACGTGAAATAACTTTCCTGGTGCTTTATTCTGTTTCATCAGCAGAATACATTCAATCACAAGTAGTTTGTCTCACTTTTACATCGCGTGAGCCGCGCCTCCATACAAGTCATAGTCTAGAAGTCAACTACCAAAACAAGGAACGACTCGTATAACGATTATTTCTATAAGACGATGTTGTTAAAAAGCTGTTGTTGTGATTGTTGTTGTGGCCTACCTGTATGCGTGTTAGGCGACATGCAGTGGTTGGCAGGATCTTGTGCGGGGTGGTGGTGATGGGGGTGGTGCCCCCCTTGGGGGGGAGGCGCCCCCTGGCCGAGGGTCCCCGACGCTGGACCGTTGCTGGCGGGAGAAGGGAACGAGGCGACGACGTCGGCACCTGCACCATGACAATGACATTCAGACATACTTTGGACTTCCAACGAAAACGGAAAGTTGTTTCTTTCCCTTGGTTTTATATGGTGATCAACGACCCCACCAACAGCTAGGTTATTGGGGGTTATACCGGTACTGCAGACGATAGATGAATGTTTTCAAAATCCAATGCAGGACTCGAACTCACGTCCGACTTTACTTGGGTTACTAAAGCAGTGCCTCAGCGAACTTGAGCCAGTGGGGTGACAACAAATCGATAGCTTCAGTTTGGACGAGTTGAGATATTTAAAAACTTCACATTTTTCTTTTATACATTAGAAGAACGAATTCCCCAGTCGTAGTTATGGTCTCATTCGACTATTGAGCGTAAACATCACCAAGAAGTACTAAAACAACTGCGCTTACTTTTAATGTACAAGCTTCCGCTTGAGCTTTTAAACGATTGACAGTCAAATCCACGTTAATTTTCTTTCATACTTTTAATTAATGAAAAGCTGGCGTCAACGTCATATGCCGTGTCTCATTTTAAACAATTTACATTTTTCATTCCACTTTGCGTATCGCTTGCCTTCAGCAATTTATATATCAACTTGAGAAAATTTAATTAAATTTATAATTATATTTCCCAGATTATGCATGCTTAGGCTTCACGTTTCTCCAGTCAAGTGATGTAGGCCTAACTGAAAAGTATAACACGATCCCCAGCTGTAAGCCTATGCATTAAACTCATGAACAACTGCAACTTGAAGAAATAAAATAAAATACGTAGATAATATATTTTTCAAGATACAAACAACTCCCTCCGAAGTACGGTCATTTATTCAGATTAGTACACCATCTCAGAAATATGACAAGCACTAGGTTTTCATTTAGAAGAACGTTTATAATCATTGTGTTGAGCCATTACTGTGACTGTCAATGAGAAGGATGATTGTTTAAACTTCGATCCTCAATAAATGATATGTTGAAATGGTAATATTAAAATTTGTTGAATTTGTTTGAATTTTGTTGAATTTGTTGTATTACAAAGATTATATTGTATAATAGAAGAAAACTGTAGCAATATAGAGAACATTGTTTTGAATGCTCTCATGCAGTTGGTATCTCAAAACGTGAATATATATCACATGAGAATATACGATTTTTTGAAATATATTCACTTATTATTTGTTTTTTGAGAGGCTGACGCCCCTTAAATATATGCCACCCCTTGAGAATTTGCGGCCCTAGGCCCGGGTCTCGTGGACTAGGTCTTGATACGACCCTGCACTCAATCGACTTGGGGTGCTCACGCGTTCACTCTGCAACTATACACCATCATTTATTTCGATTTTCATTCATCAATAAATACATTTCCAATTACGCAAACGATGGAAGTGCCGAGATGAACTACACGTGACACAAACTGTCATCTCTCGCAGAGGTCACGCCCCCCCCCCCTCCTTTCTTCTCAGCCGCCCGTCGACCAATCGACGACGCCGTCGCCGCCGTCAGCAGAAATTAATCATAAGCGAGAAGCGGCGGCAGAGAAATAGATGCATGCAGATGGCAAGTTCAAGATGATTGAAAACAAATTTAAAATGTGTCAATATGGTGGTGGAAATTCCGTTTCCTCAAATTGAAGACTTTTTGCGCAGTAGTAGTCACGTTTGCAATAACAATTCTGCATTTCTTGACGCAGTGCCAGAAGATTGAAAAATGAAAACTATGTAGGCAAAACATGTTATTCGACCTATTTTCGTCACAACACAATTGAAGAGAAAAATCGCAATAGACCATAAAACGATTCAGAAACGATTGACTCAATTTTTTTCAAATGTTCAAGTTTTGTGTTGCAGGTGATAATTTTGTATAACAAATCGATTCTACGATTAGTGTGATGCAATTTCATACACATTTATCCGCTCTCATAATCTATCTTTTACTCGTTTCTTCCTACGAAATTTAACCTCGTTTTTCCGTTGGCGATAAGTATAGCGGCTCAACTTATTATCATACCCCAAGTTGAAAATGATATTTTTGTAGGCTACCTTATAATTAATAATTAGCTTGATTGACTCATTTTTACCATTCGTAAATAAATACCGAATAAATACTTGAATACTTCGTACTAATTCACTGCCTCGAATGATTCTACAGCACAGTGAACGAACGCGTGTGTCGTGCCATCTATCGCGTCGCTTCGCAAATATTACGCTACACTCACAGTGTTATCACATTCCCCGCTAGATGGCAGATTGTGTCTCGAACGACGGGACAGCGTCGCGACGCCTGCAGCTTATTTCACGCTCGCACAAGCTGTTATTATTGGATCAGTCAGACAATAAAGGAGATTCCACGGAAGCGTGGAAACGAACTGACGATACGCGTGCAACAATGCGGCGGAGGAGGAATTGACTAAACCACGACCGAAGAGCAGAAAAGATCCACCACTCAATAAAATGCTAGCAAAGCCTTCTAAGCCGAAAGAGAAATGTCAAACGCGTCGTCGAAATCTTTTGATGACAGAGACAACTAGCCGAACTATTTTACGATAGTAAAATGTCTTGTTTTTACCAATGTCGTGTTAGCATCGAATATAGCTGAACCAGAATTAGCTGCATAAAGACAAAACACATATTTTTTATACCTTTACGACGGTATGAGTACAAACTAGTCCATTTATATCGCATAATTTTCACAGGTATGCCGCTTTTTTTTGTAACTCATGGGTTTCACAAGTGTCTGTATGACTCTTTGTATGACTCTTATCGTGAAGAGGTGGGATAGGATAGTGGGAAGGAAGCGGTCGTGGCCTTAAAAACACTTTCTCAGCTTTTGTATTATGCGATGTTTACGCGATAAGTACACAGTTTGTACTTATACAATCTTGAAGGTACAAAAACATAGGCCTATTTGTTTCGTCTTCACTAGAATTTCGATATCTTATACCGTTCAAGACTCATGAGAAGACTGGTCTTTCCCTAAATCGGCTTCCATGCACTCGTAAGTCACATTTAAAATACTAAATCAAAGTGTACCGAAAATACATTTTTTTCCCATTATTTCGATTTTGCCATGTCTGTTCGTGTACATACAAGGCTCGGTAAAAGCGATTTAAATGTTCGTAAAAGCGTTTTTAAATATTGTGTATACACATGATGTGAATACACAATCATCATAAAATATAAAGAAAAAGTGGTAATATTAAGTGGTCGATCAAGCTAAATTAAAACGAACCCTAAATAAATTATACTATACCGACTAATATTATACGCACTAAAACTAGAAGACCATGTGCATAAGCACTCAATGCATATGAAAAAATTTGCGCTTAAATGTGCGTGGATTTGATTGAAGTCATGCAACATTTTCATTTCGGACAAACCATTGTATGTGACCACAAGCGAATGCATTGCTTACCTGCTTCGGGAAGCGGAGTCATAGGGCTCTCTGGCAGAAGAATACCCTTTTGTACCAGTTCATCCCTGTTAGCGCGAACAGAGATCTTACGCTCGAGGGCTGAAAAACAAAACACACAGCATTAGTGACGCGTTTTGTTTGTTGGCGACGACGTTGACGTGAGACGAACAAGTTCAGAAGTGTGCGAGAAGTTGAACAAGCATACAATCGGGGTGAGATGAATGAGTGTTGGGATGGAAATGGAGGTGGAGGTGGAGGTGGGTGGAAAGGGAGGAAGATGAGATGAGGATGAGAGATAAGTTGGAAATATGTAGACCTAAGAATTAAATTTAGTCAATATCATTTCAACTGAAAATAGAGGAAGAATTAGGATCCGAGATTGTAGAAGATAATTGAAGATTATTGAGATCATCAAGATGTAATTCTGATTATTGATTACTTGGTTCCTTGATTGAATTTTCGTAAGATCGAGAGATATGAAACCGATTTGGCAGACTGCGTAACATGAATAAGTTTACCCAAATGGAATATTACCAAGTTAAAGTGCTATGATGGCCCGAATATTTATATGAAATGTACTCGAAAGCTACATAACTTGAATGGCACAATTAAGTGTGCTTTCTTTTAATCAGCTCGCGATCAATTGCAGGGCAATCTACAAGTTGATCATTATGATGAATATTTGATCTTATACATAAATATCAAAATGACACTGGTCCGATTCATTTGAACGTGTGTTCAATTTCGTGTGCTTGTGTTTTTCCCCATTTTCCCAGCTGTTGCCCGTTATTCTATCAGGATTTTCCAAAATTACGAAGTGGTTCCCACATTAAGAGTAATTCGAACGATTTTGTGGGAGTTTGTAAAAGTGAATGTGTTCAAGTAACAGGCCACGATCGCTTCCTGCCCGAGGGGTAAACAACTAGTAAATTTGGTGTTGGACCAGATTTCAGATTTCAAGGGATTTCAAGAAGATATTCAAAGGATTTCAGGAAGATTTCATGACAAGTGTAGACCAGATTTCAAGAGTTATTACCCCTCATTCCTGTCTAATGCCCAAAACACATCTAAAATAAAATACCCTTCCATGTCATCTTCCAAACATCATTCATCATTCACAAGCGCAACTTATTGCAGTGCGTTCGTTGAACTGAAAGTAAATAAATAAATAAATACATTCCTATTTCTGGATTTTACAATATTTTCTAAAAATAGCGCTGACATGATAAAGTGATGAGCTCTAGTAGGACAAACTGTAATGAATAATGATGCATGCGATATTGTGAGTGGGTTTAATAAGGAAACGAGATGATGGGTGGGTGGGCGGAGTTTGCTATGGAGTACATCGGGGGGGGGGGGGGGGGGGGGGGGGAAATCAAATAGAGGGTGATGCACTGTCAAGGCGCAGTTGCAATTTCATGCTGCAGTTTATTTCCAGGCACGTACAATCTATCCGGATTATGCCGACGATGCGCTGTGCCTTCAAAGTGCAAAATTGATTGAATTGAACTAGACAAGATGAATACAGAAGATTGTCCTTCAAAACGACAGATCCCATTTATAAGAAATTTTAATGAATCGAGTCAAGAATGAAAATGTACCAGCTTTAGGAAATTGTTTCACAATTTTTCTTCTCTAGGTTATTTCTATGGGGTTCATCAGAATGTACTTTTCTCAAAAGTAGTTGAACCGATTTCGGCCACAAACTATACACACATATATAGGCCTACATACAGTACTATAACTTCCAAGTTAGACAATGACATGCCAAATTTCATCAATATTCTTCTTTTTCCCTATACAATTGAAGAGAAAACGAGGTTATTTTTTGAAATACGAAAAAATCAAGTTTTGATTTTGCTGATCTAAGAAAGTATAGCAATCTTAATTCTTACTGCTGTTACTAGTATGCAAAGCGTTTTACATATAAAACAGGATTTACTCATGAATCACGAGTTACGAAAATCATGTACCTAATTACCATTTTATGAGAAAAAAGGTAATTTTTTGCATTTGCGTGATACTCGCAATTGCTGGTATATATATTTTTTTTGTGAGAGAGAGAGAGTATAAATAAACAAATATGTTTTCAAACAATCCACTATAAACTACAATATTTTTTAAACTTGACACTTTGGATACCGGTATATACTCATGAATATTTGGGTTTTACGGCGCGTCAACAACGAGGTTATTTTGCGCCCTACGGTATATACTCATTGCGATACGCAGATAATCATATCCACGAGAAAGACGAAGGCATGAACCAGCCGCGCGCTAATGGTGTGGGATAGGGGAGACAGACGATCGGAACTATCATAAATTCAAGTTTATTAGCCGAAGCTGATTTGATGATGTCACGCCTCGCGAAAGAAAACGATTAAATCACGAAATATAGAATATTTTGATGTCGATTCACAATAATTTTGTTATAGATTTAGTCTTAGTTTTAGTTCTAACAAAAATAGAACCACCTCGTTTCACAATTGACCATTGTAGATGGGCGTGACTTATACGAAGCAGGGAAAATTTTAGATACCTTGATTGGTTATTTCCCTATTTCCCCTGCTTCACTGTCCACTTGATTGGTTTTTAGAAAAAAAATGTAGAATTTTTTTTTTGATTGGTTATATTTTGTGACATCACGGGGGCGGAAGATCTACAATGGTCAATTGATTCGTGACTGCTCAAACTTCCAGCGTAGTCCGTTACAATTTTACTGTCTTCACAGTCATTCTGCTGAAACTATTCCAACTGCGATATGGAATCGAGTTGAGTCGTATGACAAGATGGATACCAAATCTAAAATTAAGACAGTTGTGAATCAAAGCATCTATTTTCTATGTTCGAATTCGAACATCCAGACTATAGGACTGAGACTGTCAGTAAAACCGCTGTGAACCGACCTATCCACATGTGTAGCATATCGCACAGACAATGACTCGACGGTCTAGATACTTACATCTAGAAGTAGCTTCAAATTTATCCGATTTTTTCTTTCTCTTCCATTTCCACGGTTTGAATAGTCTACCTAATGCCGAGAACTTGCTCTTCCTTTCCAGTGGCGGTGTTCTCGTGACCGAACCAAGGCTGTTCGTTCGTATCGCCGTGCCGTTCTGTTTCTTGGCTGAAAACAGAAGATAAATCAAACTTCATTATTATACAGAAACAACACGGGACAATAGTGCATAATATCTCCATGCAAATCGAGAGTACAATTGCGACGACAAGGCAGTTCGATAATTATACTTTACCACACCTTCATAATTTCCATTCCATTGTTTAGATTATTATTAATTGGTGATATGTATATACAAGTTCATTTTGTATCAGTCTGGGACTTTGTTGTTATCGGAATTGAAAATGTACCAATCTCTCTTTCTACGAAAAAAAGCAATCATAAAGCTGCTGGGAAACGTGATAGCGTTTCTATATAGCAAGTTAGCAAGTGAAATTGTATAGGGGATCGGCAATGATGAACTTGCACGACAAATTATATAAAAACTGATTATAAGCACTGATGAGAGTATATATATACATATATATATATATATATATATATATATATATATATATATATATATATATATATATATATATATATATATTTATATATAAATATATATATATATATATATATATATATATATATATATATATATATATATATATATATATTTATATATAAATATATATATATACATATATATATATATATATATATATATATATATATATATATATATATATATATATATATATATATATATATATATATATATATATACATATATATATATATATATATATACATATATATATATATATATATATATATACATATATATATATATATATATTATATATATATACATATATATATATATATACATATATATATATATATATATATATATATATATATATATATATATATATATATATATACATATATATATATATATATATATATATATATATATATATATATATATACATATATATATATATATATATATATATATATATATATATATATATATATATATATATATATATATATATACATACATACATACATATATATATATATATATATATATATATATATATATTTATATATATATATATATATATATATATATATATATATATATATATATATATATATATATATATATATATATATATATATATACACAATTTAATTATAGCACTGATGAGAGTTGATGTAAAAAAAGTTCCGCAGAAGACAGAGAAGATCAAAGTGACATTACAATGTATGTGATTAGTCGTATCGTATACAGACTGCGTGTGAACAAATGGAGACGGGATTGAATTCGTTCACAAACAGGAAATTAAAGTTTTCTCTCTGAACTCGACACTCACGTGTGTATGTATATAGACATCTTCGGCAGTGCAATTAAAGCCACGCTGTACGGCCGACACATGCACGCGGCAACTCGCTCGTAGAAATTCAGAAGATGAGGCTAATTTCTAACTTGTTTTTATCGAACAATTATATGACGGTTACAAAAAAAAAAAAATAGAATTCCAGGTCTGCCAATGAGGTGTACATGTGTATACATAACTTCTTTCTGCTTTGGCTTCTCTACTACGCAAACATATTTGCAGGTCAAACATAATTTCATCGACAGTAGGCTACATACTACTAGTTCTAGAGAGAAAATATATAACATTGTAATCAGGACGATGACGTAGGTCTGGTAAGTTTGTTTTTCAATCATTGTCGCGCAAACATTGTGTATAGAATTCATTGGAAACATAAATGTGTCCAAGTGTTTCAAATGAGTTATGAGCAGTGGTGTATACACTAAGGACGCTTAAAAATACCAGGGCGCTAAAATAATTTCGAACTTTGTAGCTTAGTTTGAATCAAATTATCAAATCTGCATGGTTTTATTATTTTATGCAGCCTCTAGGTTTCGAGTTTCGACCAGCTAGATAGTTTGTATTGTTTACTACAGTACACCAAAACACAGGAAAATTATAAGCGCAGAAACTTTCAAAGGCTATGAAGACAAAAGGTTCAACATTCTTGTTATTACCGCGATTTTCAGTACATGGCACACTGTGTCGAACTGCCTTGCCATTAAAAAAGAAAGCAGGGATGCGCCCTGCTTCATTGAACGTACCATGGCAGCGCCCTGGACTGCACTGGCCGCAGCCCGTAGTTGACTGAGTAATTCGGTAATCATGTTGTATAGGCGAGAAGAAGAATTTTTTTGATTTTTATAAATTAAGAATAATCAAATTAGATCAGAACGTTTAAAAGATAATATAAATAATATACACGAAATGTGGTATATTGACACAGTGGGAGCTTTTATTGAATAACACTCAAATATAGTATTTTAATAATTCACCAAATAATCAAAACTGTTGATGGGGCCTTTAATTAAGCAGACAATGATGAAAAACTTGTTCAATCTCGACTGCTGTGTGATCGTGTCAATTAAATAAAAACAAACTGACTATCTAGCGCCGATCGAGGTAATTAATAACAATTTGCTAACGAATATTATACAGTACCGTAATCAGATTTCTAGTAATTTATCAAATATAAGTGCAATACATCGAGCACAATAATAAGACCAGAGATACTATAGTATTATTCTCAACTCGAACTTATCGTATCATTCAGTCGACATTTCATCTGACAATTATCATAGCATTAAACATTCAAGCACTATCAGTAATGCACTACAGCATCCTTCATGGACCCGCAGACCAGACGAGACTATAGTCTGTCCAATAGTAGACGACCAGAGAGGTTGTACAGTATCGATTGCAAGCTCAGTCATTCTATTTTATGGTGTCTATACTGTATACTGTCTAGCAGCTAGGATCAAATGTTGTGCAATGTTGTGCATCTCAACTCTACCGAGCTATATGAAATAAGGGTGCATAGAAATATAACTGAGATAATTTTCAAAAATATCCTTAAGCGGTCAATCAAAGATACGAAATGTCTCTTGATGGCATAAGCCATTTGCATCCACGAAAGAATGTCGAATACTAAGATAACAATAAACACAAATACCACCTTTCTATACCTACATATGTGGTATATTTTCAGGATCAGGATTTTTAGGACGAGTTTTACGATAAGAGACACAAGTACATGTTTCGAAACGTTACATTCTCAAAGCTGCACCCGAAGTTTTTTCTATTATATAGTTGGTAGACGACCTTATTTCGTGGATACAAGATTACAGTCAACATGGTATATCTCACCAATGATCAAGTTATTAAGGTGCATGGTCGATGGGATATGGAACGGATGAGATCTTTTAGGAGAGGGATATATATCCTGTGGTTCAGTTTGATATCCGATTGGATGTGAGTATAAAAGCTTTTTATACGAGCTTTTACGTTTGAGAAATGGATAATCACGTGCAGGGTTTACTTTTATAAGGCTGTGTGCCGCCTATAAAGACTGAGCACCAACCAAATGCGAGTTCATCAAATACAGATTTTTTCACCTCGTTTAACTAAATACCTGGTTTATCATGGATGCCTGGTTTCCCAAACTCGAATACGCAAACACTCATATTGAAATTGAGAATATAATTCAGGAAATTATTGAATAAGCGTGTGAAACACTTTCATTCGAGTCGAATCGGGTCATTATCTGTTTTCGGTTTCCCTGCATGCGAGTGCGCTCCATAGATCGCGTTTTGCCAACGATCGGCAAAACCATCCACAAGAAACCTTTTGCAGAAATCAACTTGAAAGTGTGTAGTTTTGTGTTCGGTTTAGGTTGAAATTGGCGACTTGAATTGTAAAAATACCCATAAGTTGAAAAAAAAAATGGAAAATACATTCATCTGAACAAATTCTGATCAAGGAAACAAACATATTTGACAAGTTTTGTGAAAATTAATCGTTTTGAAACCCGGTGTGCAGATTTCGAGTGCATTGCATACACATAATTTGATCCGATTACAACGTATAAAAAAGCTGAATTTGCAAAGAAAGTGTACGTTATCCCAGATTGTTAAATGTATAGTGAATCATATATTGTATACCTTATTACAGGTGAGGAATTCCATTTGCTTTCATAAAAGGGGATAATAATCAAAACCAATCGATACCTTGTGACACCTCGGAGTTTCCGATGACGGCCAGAAACTGACCCAACTTATAATCACATATAATATTACAGTATTATTCAATCACGAGAAACGAACAAAAGAGAAACATGGACAGAAAATGACAATAGAAATGAGTCTTTAATGTACAGTTGCGGCCACAATCGTCACGTAAAGTGGTCGATCAAGTCACATTAAAATGCTTCATGAAGAGAATTTACTCACAATATGTACGTATTCAAACTAGCAGACATGTGAATACGCAATACAAGTACAGCTTATGAAAAAAACAATAGTAAAATATGCATTCAAGTTTCATGTAAATTTTGATTTCGGAAAATACATTTGCTATGAACGCAAGTGTACAGTATAACGCAAAAGTAAAAAGCCGTTTCATTTTCTGAAGCCCGGGAGGTAGGCAACTTGTCATGCACGCTAGAAACCGGTCCGAGATTCAAAGTCCACATGCAGGTATACTGACTGAAGTAAAATAGTATTGATTATATTTGAAGTGATTTCATCTGTGCAATTCAAAATAATGTTTCGATATGTTTGTATCATTCGTATTGGTTTTAATGTGCGCTATACGATCTATTGGCGTCAGTTGTTTTGATGTCAATTCTTTCTCGTATTTACCATCAAGACATGTATTTGATCCAAATCAGATCTTGATCCGTTTTCTTTTCTTGTGTGCGCTCCACAGGCCACAATGCAAAACCGAACTACATGCTATTTTATCTATGGGCGTTATTTTTGAATGAATGCATATTAGGGTTTTAAGGCGCATGGACAGCGAGGTCATTTAGCGCATGTGAATTATTTTTCTTCCATCTTTAAATACTTATAGCTTTTGGTGGTAATTGGATCGGTGAATTTGGGCAGATTGACGATTCAAATTGAAGAACTTACCTATATGAGAATAAAAAGTAAAGAAAAACGAACAATGTCTCTCATTGGAAATTTAAAAATCATAATACATGATATATGAAATATATAAAAGATTAAAGTATATAACCAATCCAAAGATATACTGATCTATTGTTCCAAATATTGTTCATCAACGCGGAAACACATGACGCGTTCACCTAGTATAATTCAATCAGCACCTCAGTGATAGGGGAATGATAATGAAAATAATGAAAATAACAAATCAATGAGAATATGAGTTCTGTTAATTGAACGTTTGGAAATGATGATACCCACATAAGCCGAAGATTGATATCCACCTTGAAATCCGAACAAATACGTCACTGCTATCCCTAATTTCCTAATTAATTTCTATGACTAGTCAAACGCGAAATATGCGTTGTAAGATGAGCGAGATATCTGAATAAGGTATAAAAGTCCTTGAAGTAGTTCTACCCTTGCTACTTTATCGACTCTGGTATTTTACACACCTTGATATCTGAATAAGCTATTAAAGTCGTTAAAGTAGTTCTACTCTTGCCACTTCATTGACTCTGGTATTCTACACACCTTGACGCATATAAAAAATACTTCATTGTTGGTCAACACTTGAATCTAGAAAGCAGTGAATCTCGACAACTTAATTCTGTCACAATTTTTATGATATATTTTATGAATATTATCAGTCATTTTATTCTTTTTCTTCAAAACGACTGATCAGAATTGCTTAAAAAATCGTAATAATGTGTAAAATCCATGTATACACATTTAGAGAAAATTTCATCTCATTTGGAGAGATTTTATTTTTCAACATTTTCCGCCCAGCCAAATCTTATGGGGTTTTTAGAAACTTTGAGATGATGATTCTCAAAATCGGTCCGACCGATTCATCCCAGAAACTATACAGTTCTAAGTTGGATGAGTTTGCGTGTACAAAAAAAGTTTCATGTTGATCAGTTAACCCTTGCGACCTGTGGAGTGCTTACAAAAAAAAAAAAAAACACACAGACAAAGCCCTCTAAGAGTGGGATGGAGACTTCGCTACGCTCATCAATAATATAGAAGGCTTTGATTCGATCGTTTCCAATTAATTGGTGACACCCGTTGCTCGAATTTTAATCGGTATATTGACGGCTTTGAGTGATTCAAAAACATTACATTATATATTTTTTTACATCAAAACGGCTGGATTGATTTGAGGAAATTCTCAGAATTATATGTATCATGATTATATTGAAATTCACTGGGAATTTGAATTCTCTCGGGTGAAATATTTTCGACTATTTTTTTCCTCTGGGTCAGTCTTACGGGATTTTTGAAAACTTTAAATGAGTTTTACCAAAAGTGATTCCACAAATTGCGCCTCAAAATTATACAGTATCGAATTAGATACAGACACTTGTGCATGCCAAGTTTCAACTGATTTTGAATTCTAGTTTGACCTGTGGAGCGCGGAAAAAAGGCACTTTCTTCGATTATAGTGGGATTGAGTCTTTGCTTCGCTCATCCAATTACACAAAAGTGATCTCGATTAGGTGAAAATCACATTGCTTATGGAAGGAATATTCCATGTGACACTTTGGACAAATTGGAATGAAAATAGTGGATGAGGGATTCAGAACGTGAAGAACTGAATAGTGAAGCGCAAAACAAAATTGAGGATTACTCATTAGGCAATACATGAATGACAAAATAATATGGACGAAATGAATGAACATGCACATAATGACTGAATATATAATGAACGTTCCAAAATTATATATAAATGGATATATA
This sequence comes from Brachyptera risi, assembly GCA_964007535.1. Classification (NCBI taxonomy): domain Eukaryota; kingdom Metazoa; phylum Arthropoda; class Insecta; order Plecoptera; family Taeniopterygidae; genus Brachyptera; species Brachyptera risi. The sequence goes on from OZ023328.1 coordinate 19,713,744, forward strand.
ATATATATTTAATATAATAATATAATATATATAATATATCAACAACAAAAATATTTATATATATCTATATACATAAATATATATATATTTATTTCTGGGGGCTTGATGACCTCACAAGTAGCCAGGTCAAATGTGGGATGAATATACGCACACACACACACACACACATATATATATATATATATATATATATATATATATATATATATATATATATATATATATATGTAAATATTTATATATATATATATATATATATATATATACCGGTATATATATATATATATATATATATATATATATATATATATATATATATATATATATATATATATATTTATATATATTTATATATATTTATATATATATATATATATATATATATATATATATATATATATATATATATATATATATATATATACATATATTTATATATATATATATATTATATTTATATATATATATTTTCCAGTGAGCTGTGATGAAAGATGTAGCATTTCATACAAAATTGAGCTTGAATAGAAAAATGAAAAAATATTCATTCAAACGCCATCGGATTGGCATGGAATCATAATTTTTTCATTGCATATTGAATTTATTTTTTATGGTAATTTATTATTCCGAGCTGAGATTTTCAAGATCTAGAGAACAATTGAATCGAATCGTGAATTCAATTGTCGAAACCTCTTCACCCGCAAAACCCATTTTCGATTATTTGTTCAGAGTTTTTCTTGAACAATTTCGTCTCAAACAAAAAAAAATCGTCTCATGAGGATTTAAGAATGTGTGTTTCTGACCATTTGAGAACAGAATTCATTTCTCTTTTACTCCATACTGAAATCATTCTAACTCTAATTATGAATTAACAACAGTGCCAAACAACCCTTCGAACCTGTCGAACAAGTTGAATGGCAACATTGCTTGGTGATACATTCACAATCATGCAGATCAAACTACACGTTGGGAATTGTTCATATCAGTCCTACCTGCGATGCGACCTTTGCACCCTAACCCCACCGGTTTACCATCTGTGTGGCGTGCTGCCTACCTCCCAGGCTTCAGAGAATGGAACGGCTTTTTACTTTTGCGTTATACTGTACACGGTGTCACCTACGCAAGCAGTCGGTTCCATGAACAGACCATGTTGGAGACTGATGAACACAATGAGGCAGTGTCAGTGCAAACCATGCATGTGTGGGCACAGGTACGTACTCGATAACTAACCGAACACAGACCCAGTCCACTCAGAAGTTCGCTTTCTGCCAAGACTCTATCACCAACATCATAAACATGGTAGCTATGGAAGGTAAGAGCGTGTATAGGTTTCGTTAATTAAATCTCTCAGAGCCTCGTTTTCATTGTGTCCATTAAAGTGGGTACGTTATCATGTTTTCTTGCATAAAAAAAACAACACCACGAAGAATCTGTAGGTTTACGATCTGATTTCGATATGACTTCTATAGTTATACTTTTTTCAGATTCAACTCTTTTTTACATCTTCTTCTGTGACCTCACCAACAGCAAGGTTGTAAGAGGGTGCGAAGAGCGGGTGAAAATGAAGCGATGAAGAGATGATAGGTGAAAGAATGTTTATATATTCATTATTTTTATTGTATAGTTATGGACCATTGTATGGCTATAATGAATGGTCGTGTTTACAGTCTGTTGGAATGAAGGTCGTGGCCTGTTGTTATAGGGTGCCATCCTGATATTTACATGATTGACACACGAAAACCAAGAAAAACCTCAAATCGAAGCCCGTCCCCTGAATGACGGTTCAGCGTGCAAGGCACTGGTCCACCCGTAAGGACGTTTGCAAAAACGCATGATGTATGCCAACGCCTGACCTGACTTCAGTTTCTAAAGCAGTGCCGGCTTTTCCAGCTTTACAATTGTGCTGTGCACATCGTTAAACGAACAGTGAAACGTAAAATCAATGTATGTACGCTGAGGAATAGATTTGTCCTGGGTAGTTTCACGATAGCACACAGAGAGATGGTAAAGCCATGCACATGCACATATAGCTCGAAGCATACACAACACAAAGGGGGTATTGAAAAGAGGTGATAGAGGTTTCAAAACAGACATAGATCGATTCGGATCTTTTACAATGTCGACGTGTGCTCTAATGTATTCTATGAACGATCTCATCAATGTGTAGATGACACGAGGGAACCATAAATATTGTAGTATTGAGGTACCATTTCATATATATATCTCCAAGTAAATCACCACCGAGGGTACTATTTGACTATGCAATTATCCTCGACGGTATCCTCTCGTTTCGTAGCGTGGAAGATTCAATGACTCCTTCCGGTTGTACCGATATTCCATCCGGCTCATACTAAATACTAGATAGATGATAGATATATTTACATCGTACATGTCACGGAATAAATACTGATCCCCACTCTTATAGCGCCTCTAGCCCTATACTATACTCTCCGTCTATTCCCTTCTACCCCCTCCCTGCTCTGTAATGATTTCATTGTCCGCGATTCAACTGCCAACAATTGTGCGCGATTTTACTCCTGTTCATAGGTTAAAAAATAAAATACAAAATACAATAAAATATTGAAAATAATTATATATTAAAATATATTTTATAAGTTATAAAATAGGTACATAAAATGTTTTCCTTGAATTGTTTTGCTCGTAGCGCTGTTCACGTCCGGAAGCAGCACTAACGACAGACATAGGGGAGATGATTGGAGGTGTACAGGGGGAATCTCGCATCAAATTGCCGTATGGTCGAAGTGTCATGATAGTATATGTATATCAGCTACATTGTCTATTATATGCTCAATGGGTCTCTATGTACAAACATGGACAAATATTCGTGTATATACACACTGTTGACACTACAAATATTTACTCTCCATCTTCAGGCGGCGAACAGCTATAGGCCTATGAGAAATGGACGTATACACTACTCGCTATTTATTTGCCTAGCTATCAAGCTACATTACTGAAACGTTGAGCTACACAGGTAGGTCATCTGCGAGTCACATATACATGTCGATGTAGAATAGTAATTATATGGTTGGAAGATAAATTGTATTATACACAATAACAATTGCGATGTGCATGACAACAGGATTACGTCAGCTGATGAATACATTATAACTTCATACGATGTTGAATTAATCAAGGTAGTTATCTTATTTACCGTATATAAACGATGCTGTTAGTTCTTCCATATCCACGAAGTAATGTCGAATACTTGTACACGAGTATTATAATTGTTCTAGTCAATAAGCTTGGTTTCTGAGGGCCGCAATAATCAATTTTGTAAATAGTTGAGAATGTTAAAATTACACTTCTCAAGATTATTCAAATTCCTTCTTATTGTTTGCTCGATGACCCCACCAACAGTTAGGTTACACGGGGGTGAGAATGAGCAGGTTATTTTGAATCTTACGAAGTGATCAATTTTTTGAAGCGGTGCCTCAGCTGGCCGAGCTACCGAGGGTAACTTATTCCAATTAACATGAAAACTATTATATAATGGATGTACCTTTTACCAAACACACAACAAACTTTATTCTTTGAGATTATTATTTGTTGAATAAAAGACCGCAAATATTTCTTACTAAATTACTTAAATTATTGAATAGATATTTCCATTTTTAAGGAAGCATCAAACCAGTAATGATCAATTCTCCACCACGATTATATTTCTTTATAATCATATCAGACTCTCAACCTACTCCAAATATGTATAGACAATTAATTTAATTACAAGTCTTTTGTATAATAGAAAATAGTTGCTAGTCACTAGAAGACAAAGAGCATCCATTAATACCATTTAAGCTCATTATACTGTCATAAACACTATCAGCAAACGTATCAGCACGCAGTATCTCAAGAGATATTTAATTAAAGACGTCGAGCACAGTATCATAAGAAAACAAAGAAATGCTCGTTTACCTTTTGCATTTACACCTCCACAAGCTTGTAATGTGTACGGGGCGATTAGAGAGCGAGAGCCGAGATCAAACGTAATTGTACACGATGCACAAAACAAGCTCCACTCGTATTTGCATCTACGAAGGAGAAAGGTGCGAACCATCCGTGCGCTAGTAGTGTAGGATATAGGAAACGGTCGCTCGGAATCTACTCTCGTGGATACAAACATAGTTTTTCAAGTCGCTTTCAACGATACAGTATATACGTATGCGGTCGTTAATAAGTCGATATACGTACAACGTACACCCTGTGTACTCTGAGTTCAACCACCCTACCCCGCCCCTCCCCTCCTCTCGAACACAGACAAGATAATGATGTAACTGTCAAGTTTTGAAAGTTCCAAACAAATAACTGGTTCACATACTTCAAACATTTGATTTATTGTTAAGTAGAGTTACTATTTAGGTTACAGGTAGGCGAAGGCCAGACCACAATTTCATTTAATTCTCTATACTAATTTATCATTTGGATTACACAATACTTGTAACACATTAATTGCTATGTATATATGCGTCGATTGTCGCATTGTTTGTAAATGCATTGTTATTATGTTGTATATTTCGAACTGAAGAGTGCAGTAGCATGCACTTGTCGTCATCACGCCCGAGTGCCCGTAGGTTTATGAACGCGTTTCATCAGATTGCGGCATTGCATATCTGTCGGCATGGACCCCTTACTGAGAGTGTGATTGCCTAATTAAGTTCAGGTAGAGAGGGAGAAGACAATTGGAATGTACACGTAGCATACGCCACGCTAGATGACGGGACAGGAAAGTGGACACCTGCAATTATCTGTCGTTTATATATACGTCTAGGAAAACTGAAATGTAAAATTCTACTACAATTCGAACTGTCATTAAATTTTTAATTAACGTATCTGACGTGAAATGTGTATAAGCATCCGTGCTTGGCATTTTAGATCTCACTTAATTGAAAACCCTTCAAAGTCAAAATTAAAACTTTTGAATTTAAATACCGTAAACGGCACGTGCATGTTATATCTATTTGTATTCACAAGAAGGTTGCGATTGACCGTCCTCCCTGTATAGGACACCAGTCACCACTAGCACACGGGTGGTTCGCACCTTCGTTTTTCGGAGATACATATATTCAAGGTTTGTAAATAAAATATGTAAACATTAAACAGGTATTCAAAATTACTTCGTTATTCCTCGATACCGTAGCACAATACATGTGTGTACACAGACACAATTTCACATTTCACTAGTTCTGTGTAAATTATTTACAACTGTGATCATTTTATTGCTGCGCCTGTCTACACTAGTATCCATGAGAATAAGGTTCTCTACCGACATTACAAATACAATGGTTATATTCGTACAGGGGTGGTATTTTAGATGTGAGTTATTCAGGACGAGGTTTACGATAATAAACACAACTACATCCTTCGTAAGCGTTCAATCCTCCTAGTTGCAGCGAGATTGTGTATAATTACCGAAGTTTTTAAAAATTATTTACTTGGTAGACGTTCTTCTATTTTCGTGAATACAAGTATAAGTTATATGTAGGCAGTCCAGACATAACCAACTCGCCGAGCTATAAATGCAGTGCACCCTTTCGTGAATTAATTATTTACCAGTGGCTTTCAAACTTGGAAGTTCAGAGCTGGTTATAGGGGCTCAAGGCTCAGTGGGAATTTAACGCCGCTTTCGATTCCCTAGCAATGCTTGCAGACAGCTTATGCGGGCAGTTGGTAATGGATATATTCATTACTTTCAGGCCTCTCAACTTCAAAACTCCATTACTCGACGCAGTTGGAAGATATAGCATGTTTGTCGGGTTACAACAAGTAGAACCTTGGGGGCAAACAAAATAGTGAAGACGTGATTGAGGAACTCAATTTGGGTGACACTGCATACCCAATTATTAGTTATTACCACACAGAGTGTGACATCACATGAAACTAGCCTCGAGCGCAAAGCAAGTTCAAATTGTAGCCTGGTTGATGATTTCGTGTACAATAATAGTATAGCGAAAACTAGAGACAAAAACTAACAATACGGTAGTCTAAAATGTCTACAAAAAAATAGGCACTAATTGTCCTAAATGGTTCTTCCCGTGTAATGAGTTTGTTCGAAGTTCGACATACTAATTACATTCTAATTAGCAGGTCATCTTAAGTAACAGACTCGTGTAGAAACCCGAGTGTTACGAGTTACGACTTCAAATTACTAATTAACACATTCAGGCAACTCTATAGATCTAGAGCCACTAGTAAAAGTCCGTTTTCTGTACTTGTGATACCTATTTAAACCTACAGAACATCTCATTTTTAACAAGGTAGAAAAAACACTTCGACTTTTGATTCAAGCTATACTTGAAAATTTCGCGAGTACAAGTATACCAATATACAAATTTATTATTGTAAGGACCCATGATTTGTACACCTTTCATCACGTCAACTTTCACGATAATCTACCATATTTTAATTTTTACCAACATGGACCAGAAGTACAGAGGAACTAAAACCCAGACCACGTGTTTTTTCAGCACCTGCGAACTATAATAGATCTAATTAGCTTTAGTTTATGCGAAGTCAACAAACAAATGACAAAGCTATAAAAAACAACTAATTGTACATGATACTACGTCGAATAACACATGGCATCTCTTACACAAGACGCGATTGTGGGAAATGCAATTGTCAGCAGCCACCTCACAAACACAGGTGTAATTGTCGAGTGTATTGCACTTTGCATGGCATCAACACATCACTTCTTTTTCCCGACGAACCTCGCCCCCCCCCCCCCCCCCCCCATTATTCCCATGTTGCCTAACGACGTCCCACCAACAAATAGTTAATACGAGGGTACGAATGAGCGGGTGATGACCCGATGAAGTGATGATAGATGTAAGGACGCGTTTACAAATACCCATGCCTAATGCGGGACTCGAACCCACGTCTGACGTGACTTTAGTTTCTAGCACAGTGCGAGTTGGCTGACTGAGCCACGGGGGTCGACTGAACTTTGATCTTTGAGGGAATTGAAAAAGTTTCCATCAGGGTGATTTTACATATGACTCATCATAAAAGTGCAATGTACAAAATTAAAATAAATAGATACACCATAATTCACAAGATGCAGATGATAATAATTGTCGAAATGCTAGAGTCAGATGTAATATACATACATAAAAAAAAAAAAAAATATATATATATATATATATATATATATATATATATATATATATATATATATATATATATATATATACACTAAACATTCGACTCATGGCATTTTATTTTCATTATAGTAGGTTGAAAGATCAAAAGGCCTACAATACAAAAATATGAAGAAAATCTATTTTTACCTTATACCCCGAATCGTAATATTCATGAGACATTGAACAATATGCAGTCCTACTCCTATGTCATATAATATATAATATTACCACGTTGATAGATAGGTTAATTGGTAAAATTTAAATATTTATTATGGATTGCCAGTAATTTCGAAGATGTTTCTCTGAATTTCAGTACAATACATTCAATTGGAAAGTCGCTACGATAGTTTACATGTCATTGCGTTGACGCTGAAAATGTCAAGTCGTGGGTAGAATTCCCCCGTGACCCTAATTGAAGAACTAAAGCAATAATGACTTGGTCGCAATCACATGGCAATAAGATACACTCTCTCCCAAGCTGTTGTAGGGGTGGATGGTGTAGTTCTTTATTCTATGGTATAATGATCAACAGAATATTAAACTAGAAAGTCAATACAAAAACGGCTGAACTAGGAGGCAGAGTTCACAAGACCCTCACTATTCAATTTCAACTCTGATTATATCGAAGAAAACTTTCAACTGGGACAAAGTTGTGTCTGGCATTCATTGATCTCGACGTCTCATCTTGCTATTTAACCTTGCCGGAAGCGCGAATTGAAACAGAAGAGATGTATAATAATTAATAACACATTGCAAAATATCAGAAGTAAATCTATAGGTAGACATATAGCTTGGATTATCGTAGAGATGAATACGCAACACATACGAATTATAATTAAATACTTGTATAATTCAAATTACATTCAAACGATTCGAATTTTAAACGAATGCAGACTCTTTTCAGTGCTTAGAAACATTACCCGTGCTCAAAGATTCAACTGTTGGATCTTTCAGTTTTGCGTGGTGATAGAAATAAAAATTATATTGTGAATCGGATTATTACAATCTTCGACGTTGACTTGCTTGTGTAATGCGCTACTTTTACCAATTAGTGCGAGATTATGTTACAATTAGTCTACAAAAAGATTTCCATGTAGAAAGAAGCAATGTTGTACAGAAAAATTACTTGAACTATAGTATTCATGCTTTCCTGTTTATATCCCCGAAAAGATTTCAAAATATATAATTGAAACTAAACGTTAAACTAGTGTAATTTACACAGCAGTAACACCACATTTTTGGTTTCCACATTTTAGTATATAGCTCGTTAGCAATATATAACTATAAACGAAGGAAGGGTGCATAGCCTTAAGCCTATAGCAGGTTTCGAGTTTCCACCCTTTTCTTCAGTCTGTTACGAGGCAAAAGATTCGACCGATACGACATTTTTAGTGTATGTGCAAGAGACATAATCGGTGAAACTGGAAATGCTCACCGAAATGTTCAACTGGAATGTTTCAAGGAAATGTTATCGCAGTCAGAATCATTTGGGGGAAAAGTTTCATTTCAGACCCAAAGGAAACGTTTTGTGGGGCCCAATGTTCTGACATTAGTCGCATTACATTTTGGTATTCAAGTCTGATTTTGCTAGCGATTCTCAGGCAATTTCTAGATGAGATCACGGCGTACAAAAAACGTGTATGTTGTCTAGCAGAGCTGCTGCGAACACACGTCCCAGGCATTTATCCTATACGAACAAACTTTAAAAACAAGGTTGACCGTACTTTTAATTCAATCATCCCGGATTTCAGTAGGCCCCTACTCCTGTTTTAATGAGAGAATCCTTACGACAGTTCCCTACAGCTAGCTATTTCGTCCTGAGTTATCAATGATTTTGAAGTTTTAAACGAATTAGTAATAGTAATAGTGATACTACATTATTATTTTCTATATACATACATTTCGTACTTTCTCTTTAATAACATCGAAACTTGATAAAAAAAAATCATCATTTCCCAGTTAAGGCTATGGATGAAAGTGGGATCGTTTGGACGGGTCACCACAAGGGCGACCTTACCACCCCATTTCATCTATTTTAAATAAAACAAAAAAACTCTGATAGTAGACTGCGCTGTGTCTTGACTATACTTTTTCGCCTCTGATCAAAGTCTGCAGTTTTAAAAAGTCCGGAACACATTATAAGTTTAAACCGTTTTTGTGATATATTCGGTATTGGTATTACCAATACCACAGTATTAGGAGTAAAAGAAAAAGGAATGTTGATATCTTCCACTTAGAACTGAGTCTCCTAATCAATGTTCACTTCTTCCAATAACAGCAAATGTAAAGTTCATCATTTCTCAACTAAACTTTTAATTAAAAAATAATAAAAAAAGTTAAAAACGTATCATTCTAAACGTGTAATTTTTCCGCCAATTAACAAGTTCAGCACGACTCAGTGATCGCTAAGACAAATTAACTTGGTTGAACAACATCGTCTATAGTTGTATGATCATGCAGCAAGCGAGAATAGTATACCTATCACACAGTAGGCTGGCCCCGTGTTGTCATTAGCCCTTCTTTATTCGCCCCGCGGGTCGAGTTCATAAACCGATATAGACACCGTCAACGTGCTATTCCACCCCAACAATCCAGATAGGCTTTACTCACGAGAACAATATAATATGTTTCGGTAACGTAAAATGAAACGCAATTAAAACATCCGGCAAGAGGTGTGGTCGCGAGTAAATAATTGATCAATAATGTAACAGGGTTAAATATACAAATGGACGGTCTAATTAAATGCACGATAATAATTGTTGCGGCGGATAACATACATAAATAGTGTTTTAATTTGATTGTAGATTATAGTTGGAAAAACGCAGCAGACGCGTTTTTATAGATGTAGACGAGGGGCTCGTATTTATTCGATTATTATTGTTTGCTAAGCGAGAGCCCACCATCAGCTAGGCTATTTGGGGGTACAGATGAGTGAGTGATATGTAAATGATCTTCGAAAAGTCCACTTAAAAAGTGCGAATTGAAACCACGCCTAATTTGAAAGTGAAAAACCAATTTTGCACTTCAACTTTATAAATTCAATTTTTAAGTTTACATTATGGATTGTATACCTGCGCTTCTTCGTTGTTATAAGACTTCTATTCCGCTTTGTCACCAAATAGTCACGTATAGTTATACGAACTATTCAAAATAATAACAATGAACTTTCACACCAGGGCTTGCACTGCCTGTGACCATACTTCTTCGCCGCAGATAAAATTATTAAAGTTTTCAATTTGCCCGTAGCACATTTATATAGGTCCGGGGTTGCGATATATCCGGACATTTCCAACATGGGTATTGATAATTAGAACTAAATCTTGGAACATTTCATTTCAAAAGAATAGTTATTACAGGTCCGATACACACTATACTTACATATTGTATCCACGAAAAAAGTTCTAGATCAACCGTACCCCCCTCTACAGGACTAGCACAAGGGGGGATTCTTCAATTCAATTCAATTCAATTCTTTCAATTCTTTCTTGAATACACTGCAGGCCTATAGTCCGTTTTTCCAACGTTCGCTTTTATATTCTTGAGATCTGAATAACAGCCAGTATCTTGCAACAACAATCGTTAACGGGATTACGAAATTAAGTAGGCGTTAGATAATCTAATTAGAAGGTAATCAAACTCCTTTTCATGTAACTATCAATCACGCCTACTAATTTATTTACAATCCTACGACTAAACGAGATTTTAATACCAGCTACTCAGCGTATAATCAGTGTGAGATGAATCTTCACTCCGTCATTACAACACAGAGGTCCACGAAAGATGACGGTGCAGGCGGTACTAAACCGTCTATCGCCAGCGTTGTGGAATAGGGCGGACTGTCTATCGGAACCTTCTTCTTTCGTAGATACCCCAACACAAGTATACCAAAAGTCAACATACTATTGTAAAATAAGAAAGACAATGCATGGTGTAACCGGAAAGAACATTAATTCCTGTACATAAAATAATTGAAATTCTTCAGATGAAAATACGATGATAAACGTAGAATACATATTATACAAGAGCGAATGTTTTTCTCACACTATTATTCATCTAATTATGTAATTAGCATGGCTCTAGACCTTATGATGACAGTTGATTATTGTATAGTGTATTTTTGCTTAGCAAGTAGCAACCACATTGAAGTGTAAACGATAAGATAAAAATGATAATATTCTTTGAAAAACATTTTCTTCCAATACACATAAATAACAAATGAATGCTGTTCATTAGTATAATTGGTATATGTTCAATTACCATATTGTGATAATTAATCCCAGATAAAATTATAATAATTTCAAGTGTGCGTGTAAAGTATTAGAAACTGCCGATATAACTTTCATTTTGAAACAAATGAATGCAAACTCATGTTCTATCGATTGATTATTGTTTACTTCACCAACAACTAGGTGGCCGCCCGTTTGGGTCAGTGAACTAAAGCATTGCTTTAGAAACTGAAGCCATGTCGGGCGTGGGTTTGAGTTCTATACATAAGCCATGAGCTTTTGTAAACATCATTCATCATCACCCACTCATTGATACCCCCAAATAATCTATAGATGTTGGTGGGGTCGTCAAACAAATAATCATCATCAACAGCTATTTATACGCTAATTTTACTGCTATTATTGTGCTAGTATTTTCAATCAGAAGTCCCTTCAGGGGGAAGCATTACTTCAACGTGATCTTATCCATTCAACTAGAAATTGAGATAAATTTACGACTGCGAACCTAGTTCTTGATACACTTTTACGCTTAGCTGCCACGATGTACATGTCATAACTCCTAATAGTGCGGGATAGCATAATAAACTATACCGGTACTGTAAGAGTTTCAGATGAAAAATAATACCTTATAGTTTTATATTTATAACTTGATTACTGGATTTAAAAAAACGAAGATAACCCTGATGTTGATATTCTACCATTTAAATTCCATACTTTGGTACTGTGTGATGTAAAAATATTATTTTCAAGTCTCCTGAACTTCAAAAGTGTCAATGAAAGTCAAAAAATGAAAAGTCCGACAGTCTGAGTGAGATGTACAACGAAAAATGTATATTCTAGCCTCTGAGTAATAATTAATAGTCTTATGTAAACTTACATGTTTTTTTTTTAAATAATTGTCCAAAATACAAGAAAAATGTCGATTCTTAGATCTGGAAGGACATACGTCAATTCTTCACGTAATACATGAAATTTTCATAATTTCGACTGGAATAATGAATATATATATATATATATATATCTCAAACCCAGATAACCAATTAAATTGGGCCAGGGGGTGTTTACAGCAGTTTTTCTAGGGCAGACTTCTCATATCAATCGGTTCCTGCCAGTTCCGACTTCTTCCTCCTCTTCTTCACTACTGCTAGGCCTATCCTCTATTTCTTAACTTCTCTTCCTACGAGTTCCCTCCATCGTTCTCTATTCTCCACCATCTCTCGTCTTCCACTTCTTCCCATTTTTCTCCTCGGTTGACTACCCCGAACTTGACTCCCTCTTGCCACCTTTCTCTTGGTCTTCCAACTCTTCTCTTAGCTCCATTGTTTTCCGCTATCTCAAACATTGCTCTCGGTATTCTCTCCATTTCCATTCTCCGCATATGCCCGTACCACCTAAGTCTCTCCCTTTCCAATTTAAATGATAACCTTTCCACTCCCACTTCCTTTCTTATATTACTGCTTCTCTTCTTCTCCAACTTTGACACTCCTGCTACGCTCCTTACAAACTTCATTTCTGCTGCCTCTATTTTCTTTCCTTCTCTCCAGTTGATTGACCATGTAACTGCTCCATTTGTCAAGATAGGCAAGTAGTACCCATTATAAATGAGTATCTTCCCACTCCTTGGAAAATCTTGGTTCCAAATCAGCTTCCTTACTTAATGAATAATGAATGAAATACAAAAATTATTTTATACTTTATATTGTATACAGAAAATATTTAATTGAATATTTTAATAATATTTTAAAGTTCTTTTGATTGAAAATATTTCATACTGGACTCATCGTGATCTCTGCCTACCGTTCACTATATTTTACGTTGCACATAACTATTACAAAAATATTTTGTATATAATTTTTTTCAACGAAGGGTATATGTACTAGCTTATATATTCAGTGAGGTGACGACAGGTAACGATTTGTACTGGTGTTCTCGAAAGAGGAAAGTTCCGAGCGACCGTTTCCCCTATCCCAGATCAATCGCACACGGGCGGTTCGTGCCTTCATCTATCGTGGAATGTAAATATATAGTTGTAAATATCTAGTTTTACGCCTTGCAATTTCGACTGCAAAACTCAGAAAATGAATCGATGTAATCTGCAAAACGATTCAATTTCATTTCGGTTCGGTTCTTCGCTCCAGCAATCAGCACCAGACGAGAAACGTCAAAAATATGCATCGACCAACATAACACGATTTCCTTTTCGATTTACAGTAAATTGCGAAAAGTTCACGTACTAAAACTGAGACAGGAAAAGGAAATACGCGATTGACAATCGATCTCCCGTTGCCCAAGGGAGGTACGATACTCGTACCGACTATAGGGACCAATGCCAACGATACAAACACAACATCCAGTGTAAGCCCTCAGATACGTAACAAGACTTAATTACATCATGTTCCACAATAAAAGAGTCAAGCCTATATGTCTATAACCCTAAGTAGTAATTACAAAGAGATTATTGTATCCTTGATATTAGATACCGGGTATGGTATAGTCTGAGTGTACACATCCATGACGTGCACCATGGTAAACAGTAGGAAATGTTACAGTGGTCGAGTTCACTAGGTCATCGGATACGCTCAATGGCCAACAGTAGCGAATAACGACGAAGGATTTCTCGTAACCGGCCAAATAGTGCGACATGAATAGGTCAGAACTCTGGCGAGATGAAGGTGGTGAAAATCGCGCGCGCGACCTGTCTCAAAAGGCTAAATTTAGTCGGCCCACCGAGTTGTGATTTCTCAATGCCCTCTAGTCAAGGTGTATTCGCGTCTATAGTTACATCAAAGTTCAAATACCTATTGCTACCGTGGTCTTTTAATAGATCTTTGGGGTTATTTCGTGCGACATTTTCTTAGCGCGTATAAATAGGTCTATATATAATATATATATATATATATATATATATATATATATATATATATATATATATATATATATATATATATATATATATATATATATATAATATATATATATTTTTTTTCTTTTATATATATATATACATATATTTATATATATATATATATATATATATATATATATATATATATATATATATATATTATATATATATATATATATATATATATATATATATATATTTTCATATATATATATATATATATATATATATATATATATATATATATATATATTTATATATATATATATATATATATATATATATATATATATATATATATATATATATAAATATATAAATATATATATGAAAAAAAATGAATGAAAAAAAAATAATATATATATATATATATATATATAAGGTACTTGTACCGAATAAGGCCATGTACCCTAATAAGGCCACCAACTGATATTTCACAAAATTCGACTTTTTCTTCAAAGATATCGCTAGTAGTACCATCGAGACTATCACTCGATTCCACAAACCAAATTTCAAGTCACTGCCACCTCAAATGCGAACGGAAATAATTTTTATGCTGAAATATTTCCAACTTCTGACAGCTTATCTAAAATTGTGTAAGTATATGAATATTCAAATCTTCTACAATTCAGACTTTATTGACATTATTTCGATTCGTGCTCATCATGGATATACTGAGTTGGTAATATTAGTTGCTTTGAACCATTTATCGAAACTTCTAGTGTATTTAATTAATTTAAAAGAGAAATACTCGAATGTTCCCAATACGGCCATGCAATGGTCAACGTGTAACATAATCCTACTTCCATATTTCTCACGTCGGTGACTATTGATTTGTAATAATCCTATTGTAATTATCTCAAATAATGTGTCAATATTAAAATGTACTCATATAATTCACATTCATTATCAATGTCGACTTTTACACCTTGATCATCCTGGTTAATATCCCATTTGTAATACAGTTTAACATATTGGCCTTATTAGGTTCACGTGCTCATAATAAGGCCACAACACATTCAAATAGTTTTTTTGAATTTAGATTCATCTTTTGATTTTTTTTTGCACCATGAACAGAGTATTTGGTGGAGAAAGGTTCCTGCTAACTTGAAAAAAATGTGGGGGTCTTAAAATCTGCATCTAGTAACTTAAAAAAAATAAAGTCCACTAAGGTGGCCTTATTAGGTCCACCTACCTTATATATATATGTAACCACTCGGATTTCAGTATTTCAGTAAATTTGTACATCGGACACTTTGTAAACGAAGTGTTCAGATATTGACTGCGAATGAAAAAAAAACTCATTAGTCATTACATATTACGACTATTGTCAAAATCATCACACTATATAAATACAAAGGCCTTAAATCGTCCATCTTTGCCAATCAGACGTTGCCATGGAGAATTAATTTATAGTTACATATTTCTGTAAGAGCCAATAGAATTTGTACTTCAAAATTAATATCCACAAAGTACCGATTGATACGGCAGATCATAAGAAGTACAGAACTTGATTAACTTGACACATAATGTAAATTCAATATGTATAACTATAAGGCGAATTTGTCGGATCGACTTTCGCATATACACTCCTAGAGCCGTCCGTTTGGCTCAAACAGTCGAGACACTACCTTAAATCTGTGGCAAGATGGGAAAAGGTTCGAGGCCCGCTTTAGGCATGGGTTTTGTAAACGTTCATTCACCTACATCACATTATTGCTTCTTCACCTCTTACTCGTAACCTTCTCCCATATAACCCAACTATTGGTGGGGTCGAAAAGCACCATCAACAAAAATATATGGACATATATTTTTAAAACTCACTGGGTCATCATAGTATTGTTAATCCACGCTGGACAAAAACTGAATGAATATATGAATAAAATGAGAATGCATTGACTCGATTTGCACATGACGTTCAATGAAATAGTATGAGTGCTCGGTAAGGCTGCATGTGTTTACGACGTGGAAATAACAGCGGGATCACGCGACTGGCATTAATTGAAAAGAACGTTAAATCGAGAAGACAGGTTCGTGATGTCGACCTGTCTAGTTATTTAATATACGTCAAAATCACAACGCCGCACTACAAAACCAGACTGTCACGCGACCACAGAAAAATAAGGCATCCTTTATTTACCCAAAACTAATACTGTATTTACTGTACAGATTCATGTGCGACGCGAAAAAGAGGTTATCTCTAGAATGTTGTTTATATTTCGTCACAAAATCAACTCTTGAATATTCCGTAATTGTTATCAAACGGCGCTCTTCTTATC
>OZ023328.1:19735310-19755310 GCA_964007535.1 Brachyptera risi
CAAAACAGTAGAGTTGCCAATTAATTGGTTATTCTATATGATCAAGTCTGATTTCATCTGATCGGAATGAATGAAATCTGTTGTAGCGCGAGCCGAAGGTTCCAGGCGTATATACGTCCCCATGCAGTCTACATATTAGGGCAAAGAGTTCCTGCCAGAGGATTTCACAAATACAAATCATCATAAAACTTGAACCGTACGTGTTACACTTTTTGGGAAGTATACTCAGAGCTTGAACCAAAAGTTGAAGTCCGTTATTTGTTCGTCTGATAGGTCTATTTTCTATCTTACGTAGGCCTATGGTTGCATGGTTCAGATAGAAATGGAAGACTTTTAGTTTTAATTCAAGCTGTCCACACCAAAGTATACGAAAATGAGAAAAAATGAGATGAGTCGACGAGTCGATAGCACACTGAATCGTCATTCACGAGACCGGAGTTCGATTCCCGCCATGGTCGACCATCCTGGCAGTTTTTTTCGTGGTTTCCCTCTGTCGTTCTGGTAAATTCTGAGATGGTTCCCTAACAACAGGCCACGACTGTCTCCTTCCCACTATCCGGAAACACCCAATAGAATAACATCTCACCTCATCATCCCACCATCTCATATAGCATTCACATACGCCAATAGATCGCAGTCATCAGTACAGTGTGTCGTTAAACCCAATATACATACAGTAATAGAAATGTTCATTTTTTTTTAAACGAGAAGAAATCAGGAACTTTTAATGTGTCTTGAATTGACAGCATAACTTTATGATACCTCGATGCCTATGTCGATGAACATTGCAGAAGCTACATTTCAAGTATATGTCCCGTTAATATTTCCAGACATCATGATAACCAGATAGCCCATCGCTTTTTGCATGTCTATAAATCCAAATTACGTAAGCACTTGTGATGAAAGTGAGAATGCGAGTCGTAATTTGAATACAATTATCCATAAGAACCCGTTAATAATGCTCGACACACAAGCCATCGTGGCACACAAAGCCTTAGGATACCACAAAACGAATACGAGTATACAAGATTAAAATGTATGATTCGAAAACGAAAATAATCATCGTCGACCGACTTTCCTTTCTTCATTTTCCATTGTTATAAAAATAAAAGCATCGACTCATTTCAACCACAGGCGACAATAATTGCAATTGTGTTCGATGGGTGTCGGCCATCTCGAATATAGAATACCGAGATCTGTCGAATGATTCAGTATGACTCCAAGAATATCATCTCATTCTGCAAATTCTCCATTCGTCAGAAACACCGTTGGCCAATCGGATGGTTCATTCCTTCACGTAGTTTTGGTGGCCGTTACATCTGACCTTGGATTTGGTGATGGTGTAAGACACGGCACTGCCAGCGAGGTTGACTTCTAATGTGCTGCTGATGAAATATAACTAGAAGCTGAAATGGTGGCGTATGTAGGAAATGTCCCAGGAAGCTATAGATAGATAGATACGTACAAAAGAGTAAAAAAACAACCCCCCACGTACCACGTGATACACGTTATGAAGTGCATTATGTAATTGTCGATTTGATGGGTGGGCGTGGTCACGATTGCACCACTGTTGCTGTTATATAAATTGTTAGAACTAGTTTTGAGCGGGTAAGAAAACAACCGAGTGAAATGAACTCGGAAAGAAAAACTGGATCGCATCATATGATATCGCGAACCGTGTACAGTGAGAACGATTAGCAATTCGTCAATATCCCCTAAGTTTGCCCTGGTCTGCTTTGCTGATTAGATGAGGTGAGGAAGTGGACATTTCCGAAGACACTTCGTGCAAAAGTGGAAGACAGAAGCGTTCGTGTTTTGTTCACTCTTTAATTATTAATACCAATATTAAAAATATTAAGAATATTGCAAAATATCTCCACTTCAATTTAGTTTTCAGAGGGGAAAAAGAACTGTGAATCTCTGGATATATCACGACATCCTCGGTTAATACCTTTAAAAGTGCTAAGGGTTCTTTGAAAACCCGAATAATTTTAGGGCACAGGCTGTGCAAGTCCTGCTGTGAAAGTTCGTTGTTATTATTTTTACTTCATAGTTCATATAGCTGTATATAG
The DNA here is from genome assembly GCA_964007535.1 of Brachyptera risi. NCBI lineage: Eukaryota > Metazoa > Arthropoda > Insecta > Plecoptera > Taeniopterygidae > Brachyptera > Brachyptera risi. Next base: position 19,737,383 of record OZ023328.1, read on the forward strand.
TCTATATATAGTCTATGTTACATGTATACTCCATATAGTCTACTTGGTGTCAAAATCGAGTAGACGTGTTGTAAACAACCAACAAGCGCAGATAACAACGAACGATCTTATACTAATTTTGAAACAGAGGTTATAATATATAAAGAAATCGATCTTATATAAAAATAAATGTCTTCCAAACTAGATCTAATATAAATGGTACCAAATACCGAGACGCGTGGTCGAGTGGTAACACACTGAACCGTAATTCGGAAGACAGGGGTTCGATTCCCACCGTGGTCGGCTATCCTGACAGGGTTTTTTCGTGGTTTCCCTCTGTCGTTCAGGTTGATACTGGGATGGTTCCTTAACAACAGGCCACGACCGACTCCTTCCCACCATCCAAAACACCTAATAAAAAATAACCTATCTCATCATCTCATTCATCATCCACTGACGCCAATAGATTGTAGCCATCAATATAGTGCGTCGTTAAAAACATATGTAAAAAAAAATTAGTACCAAGCAGTTTTCAAAATCCGTAATTTTGGTTTGACTCGTCTAATGATAATATTTTGTTCAACGACCACACCAACAGCTACGAATAAATGATGTACTCTAGGCCTCCAAACCCACTAGACTGTCGATCTAGTCGTTTTTTAATACCACATTGTCCTTTCCGAGTTCCATCTATATTGACTTCTGAGAACCTGAGTCATGGTATTTTGAATCCGGCATAAATCCAGGATTTCCAAAACCGAACCTGCTTTGAACAGTGTACGTCAAAGCTCCACGTGGTTACGTACCTGAAACGTGATACTAGCTTGTAACTATATATTTATATTTATATATATATATGGGCCTATATATCAGGTTAGTGATTACGGTAATTAGCTAAGTAGGATGTCCTATTATTAAACCATGAATGGAAATTAAATGGAGAACCTCCGAGGACGACATTCTCGTCTGATACGTGGCTTCATCTTTAGTACATCAATTTTACGGCTCCACTTTGCACTTAGCTAATCATCCCCACAGACTAGCTATGAACGAAGTCGGTCTATCAACGTGTGAGATGAGACGCGGTGATTAAATTAATTACCATAAAACTTATTGAAACCCTTATCAATCGGAATTGATTATATCGAGTTTATTTATACAAATATCCTATGAACTATTATCTGACCTCACTCGTCGTTTAGACCTATACAATTACTTTGAATAATTTCATAAATGCTTTTAAAAATTAATTCTCAGCCATATAACTTGGAATCTGGTTTTTGTTTTGATATACTCTTATGGAAATGAGAATTAATAGCTGCCATTTCTTTCACATATTTGTTCAATTATAAAACATCTCTTTATGTATATGTATATAGTGTTCAACAAATTCACTACCTTGATTAGTTACACCATCTTCTTTAAGCGTATATAAATCTCACGAGAATTATATTGAACGGTCACGTTTATGTAATATTAATTTACTATTTGATAAAATATTGGCAAAAATGTGTTAGCCTCTCAAGCAACAACACGAGGGCGTTTTAAAGTTCAAGTTGCTCTTAGCACATTCCGATATAACGTGGATTGAAAAAACGTATAAAATAATTCAAATAAATACTTTCAGTTGAATGGACGTAAAGGTCGAAGAGTCATGGGAGAGCTATGAATCGAACATGGTAACAATGCGAAAGCAAGTCCTCGGCCTAATTATTATCAACTGCGTCCGATTCACTGCAATAGCTCCAAGTTATCGGGAAGAAAACTTATTTTTATGTCTTTATGTAGACCAAGGGCGACGAATAGGCGCAATATAAGAGACAACGAATAGAACATCAAACTCTTAAAGCTCGAAAGCCAAAGAATTCGAAGTATTTTGATCCGAAGCCAAATATAACACGAGAGAGCAGCGAGGTAATGGAAAATAGCTGGCGCATCTTTCATATATAACATTATAGCACATTCGTTTACAATTTAATTGGTTTATATATGCGTCCTGATTGCATATAAAACGAACTCGACTGAAACTTGTAATTTAAGTTTTGAAGCATTGCATGTGATTCACAAATTGCGATTACAAGATTTCCCAACTCGAACAAGTCTAATACTACGAAATATAGAGAGTAGTAATAATAATGTATGCTACCAATCAAGCAACTATAGATACACAGCAGACATGAAGGATATATGGACATTGAAAGAAAGGAACCACCACACACTAAAAGTAGATAGACCAACGTCATTACACATCTCTATTTTTTTTTTTTCGTTATTCATTATTGTTTACCCCACCAACAGCCACGTTATACCCCCTTATACAGGGGTACGAATGAGCAGATGATTATGAACTATGCAAAGTGATGTTCCGTGAGAGGACTTTTACAAGACCCATGCCTTACGTAGGACTCGAACCCACGCCCAACGGCGACTTCAGTTTCTGAAGCGGTGCCTCAGCTGACCGATCTACCGAGGGTGGCTGGACATTTCTATAAGATGTTCGACTGTTATCCCACATTATTGGATACAATAATTATCGTGAGCAAGAGCAGTGAAAATATCGTCAAGTCTCCCTTATAACTTGATTCGTAATTCTGAAAATGAAACGAATGGCAAAGTATAAACTTGATAATTTCACGAAAATCGTCTCGACTGGCCATGCAGTTTTGTCCCGGCGGCGTACAATGGTAGAAAACATGAAAGAGCTACACAATATACCTACAACGATCAGAGATGAATGATAATTCGTTTTTCATAAGTCTACGAACATCCAGCTATTGATAAAAAATCAATTAAAAATGATAAATATTCAAATATAAAATGAAGCCTCATTACCGAGTCTGATCACGTATATCACGTTACATAAGACAATAAAGGCAAGCAAGAGCCGTGATCGGAACGTTGATCAGCATTTCCAAGGTGATCACCATCATCACAATCATCCTCCTCCCACGCACGCATGCGCAGAGCGTGCGAACACCAGGACAGGTAACTTGCTGACTAGAGGGCTCTTGGAGAGAGAAGGTTGGAGACAACCATTTGTCGACAGTCAAGTGTCAGGTCAAGATCCAAGACTTGCAAAATGCTACGTGATTGTACGGTAATCAAGTGACGAAATTCAAGAGAATGTGATTGTCCTTCTTGGATATGTTACAGTGACTGCTGACAATCTGTTCATCTGTCAAAAAAACATGCTTTCGAACCGTTCATTCGAAATTTCATCTTCACTTCCACCAACAACATGCACTGTATTCATTGCAGCCCGGAAATATGTATTTAATTGGGCTTAATGACGCCCTGTAATGATAACCAAGCTCTATTGGCGTCGGATGGAGATAATTCATATAGTGATGGGAAGGAAGTGTTCGTGGCCTATATTATAGTAACCATATTACCAATTATCATATTACCGAGACCCGTTCCACCCTCATCACCCGGTTACACGAAGCAAGTTCATTACCACTGAGCTACCGGTGCCCGTCGCACGGAAACAGAAATGGGCGTACGATAAACGAATAGATACATTTGTAGAGCAAAGATAATAGTTCGATCAAATCGAGTCATAATCAAAGGATATACGTAACACGATTAAAGGTGAACAGATAAATAGTATACAGAATACAGCACTATGGAAATTATAATTAGTACCAACTATGATCAATTAGTATCAATCAATTATCAATCATTTAACGAGTATTAATAGTCGGATAGGTATAGGGTATGGTTGCCAGACTGAATGTAAAAGATAATAATGGTATCCTCGATCAGGGTTCATAGTGCCTATAGGGTGATAATCGAGAGGAAGGGGTAGACTTCATCACACAAGGGGTTGATAGTGTCGTTCTCGAGGCCACGTTATTAGGTAATTGGTAATTACCGGGCTATCTCGCACCTCGTTTAGCCCCGCTATAGTATAGTGTCGGTTTGAAACAAGATCGCAACAAACATGAATCGAGCTACATACTCTCACATTAGCTTCACTATTATCAATTTAGTCCAGTCTAGACTATTCATTAACTACCCCCTTTAATCGAGCACCCACACTTTACGATCACGTTTCCTCATCGACGCATGCGCTTGATATCGCCAAGACAGTCGACCAATGACAGATAGCGGCATTGAAAGTGACAGGAAGTAAATTAATTCAATGCTATAGAAAACCAATGCCAAGCTTATCACGTACTCCTGGACTGGGGCAGCACTGACAACACCAAATCTGTTCCGAGAAACGGTGATCAAGTTGAACTCCTGTAATTACTCTCAGTTTGCAGGCCTATACATAGTATACATGATAATACAAGATAAAAAGAATCGTAAGCAGCGCTGGACAGAAATTCGTTGATAAATCGAAACTATTGAAGCGTAGCGATAATAAATATAGCATTCAGAGAATTTCGTCACTAATAAAATATGTTACGGCTGTTGAGTATGTACAGTATAACTATTTTCTAGAAAAAAATTTCAGTCATAATGTAGAACACGGGTATTCGGATGACGAATTTAAATAAAACAATACGTGAGTTAAAATATTTTATTGTGTCGTAAAAGAAAGGTCGCTCTCTCACCCAAGTCGTAAAATTCGAAAAGTTGTTCCACGAAGAATATTTCATGAGTTGTTTGAATCATAGCATCACCCAAACAACAAAACTACCACACTATATAAGAGTTTTTTTTATATTGGGTTCGGCGACGCATTGCACTGATGACTATGATCTATTGACGTCGGTGAATGATGGATGGTGAGGTGAGATGATATGTTATTTCATTAGGTGTTTTTGGACTGTGAGAAAGAGTCAGTCATACCAGTATCAACTTGAACAATTCAACCTGAATTGACGGTGCTGTTCGCAGTACAAATATTTATAAAACAAATCATGGATACTGATCTAGGCATACGCCCCAAGGTGGGTCCATTATAACGTAATAACAACACACGGCGTACTTACAAATTACTATGGCATGGTAGTAAAAATTGCTACAGAAAAATGATTTTACAAATACCAACTATTTTACAAATACCGTAGCGCATTCTATGGTAAAGAATAAGATCTTGCGGCTTGTGCTGCAAAGGGAATTGCCACAAAAAATCTGTCAGAAAAGGTCGACCATAACGGGAATCGAGTCCTGGTCTCCAGAATGACTGTTCAGTGTGCTTCATACCCACTGGTCCACCCATCTCAAGTATATACAACAACGTTTTCGAGCGAATGGATCCTCGCTTCAAGTCCCAGACAGCTACACGCAGCATTAATCATAATTTAGAACTCGAAGTAAGACGTCATGTCTTGACATAGCTTTCAGATACAAGGTCGTTGATAGAGCGAACTTTATTAAATCGTGTTACATCAACCAAGATCTAATGATGGTACAGCATCTTCTGTGTGCCATCTTGCAATAATTCGATAGGATCGCTAGTTCACAAGACTTCAAAGAGACGCAACGAGCACGAGAGGCATGTTATATCCGAGATTATATCCATACCTTAGTCTATTAAGAGGCTACTTTACATCTCACAACCCATGAGTAAAACCTATAAGGGGATGCAAAAAGCGTCAATACAGGCTTTTAGCTCCAAACCCATGGTGGGTAAACGGGAGAACCAATCAGTCTAATTATTTTTGCAATAAAACAACAGTGATTATATCCGTGTCTCTACGTTCAGTAAAAATCATAATTATATATCATATTACTCTGAAAAAATCGTAAAAACAATGAAAAACAGGTAGAAACATGTTGATTTTTGACAATTATTTTGAAAGGGTTGAAAACATACTACGAACTCAAGTTCTTCGTACGAACACGTACTGAATCCTAGTGATCATCTAACCGAAAACTGTAAGTTGATACGGTGATTGGTTTTCCGTTGCCAACTTCGGCTCCGAACGTCTACAATCAAGCCGGTAGGCAAGATGTAAAGCGGCGAGTCTATGGGAGTCGATTTAGTGGAATATTAGTATCTTTGTGATGACTTTCGAACGGTATGAGATACTAAAATTCTAAAACGGAGGAAACAGTCATTTTTAATACCAAGATGATAATAGTTATAACTTTATAATTCGTATCGCCCAATTTTCAAGCGTACGCCTGCCTATATATACGGCTAAATATGTTTGTTTTTTTCGCTATTTACGCTTGACAATCATGCGATATGAGTTAAAATAACTTATACCATCTAGAAGGTGTTGAAAATATATGTGTTTCCTCAGTATTCGAATTATGATGTTTCATACCGTTTGAAAGTCATCTACAAAAACTGACATTTCGTATAATCGACTCCTATACGAAATCTTAATGGAGTTACACCTATATACTATAAGTTATGAAAACTTGATCTTCTCGATCTTCAACAACAAAATATACATTTCATGTAGTGTGTGATGTCTACATTATAGATATGCCTGCAGTAATTCGATCGGTCTTATCGTGAACGCCGTCTATACTATATATAGTTCCCACTCGATTCAGCTGTAACATAAAGCTTATCGAATGAACTCTAAACCTAGCGAAGCGCGACACCTTATACCGGAATGCCACGGACTGTCAGATGTGGTCGCTTTATACCTGTAAGGTAAACTAGATAGAGTACTTTCTCAAACATCACGTGGTGTGATATATAATAAGGGATCACCGATCGGTTATTATGCGATCTGGTGTTTCAAAAGATTATTTCACTGTATGTGGTTGATTGTGTATGTGTCCAAGAAACCCACATAATTATAAAAGCCACACAAAACGATGTACAATAATGCACCGCAATGAAGAAAACCAATGATGCGGATTATGAGATGATGTTAATGTGGGGACAAGATACGGCGGTATAGACTTTGAAATTGAATCCATCTCTCGAAATATTTATATCTGATCTCGGTGATCTTTCGATACTTGAAAAAGAGTTTTAATTTAATGAGTGAATCGTATGGTATTGTTTTAAATCCAAGAGTATGGGTGAATCGAACGAAACGCTTGCAAGCCAACACCTAGATTAATATTGGATCAATTCCCCATTTTTTTCTTCATTTTCTTCATTTTCAATTTTTTTCTACTTCTAGGCCTATGTCTAAAATAGAAAAATACTTTGATCTTTGATCATTTGTTCATTGGTTTTCTTCATTGCGGTGCATTATTGTACATCAATTATTATTATTATTATCGCCAGCTAATTAGCTCGTACTTAAAAAAAATCGAACGAAGACATATTTTACCAATATAATTTCATCACATTTAAAACTGATGAATTAAAAAATGTATACGGTTCAAAATGTCGAGATAAACGACACAGTTCAATTCTAGGTATTTTAATTTCAGGTGTCCGAACTGTGAACTACTGGCGTACAAAAAGCAAAAGCATTAGATGCAAATAAAATCCCGAAGTATCAAATGGGAGTCGCATCAGTAACAATTTCTATATAATGCCATTACGTCAGTCGTCAAAATGTATTGCCTATTTTTTACTATTCATTCTATTTCCCGCAGAAGGCACATTCTCCACGCCGGTAACTGCTGTGCGATCAGAACCCGGATATGAACACATTTACTTTCGAAACAACACAGGAGCAACCTCCATTATCCGCGAAAGATGAAGGAGCGAACCGCCCGTGCGCCAGCAATCTGGGATAGACGAAGAACGGTCGCTCGGAACCTTCGCCTTTCGTGACCCAACCAGGCTTCCTTTCAATCAATTCAAGAGCAAAGCATTGGAATATATTTGAATTCAACACAGTAAAGGAGGTCTGGAGAGGTAATCAGTGAATGCAAAAACCAACGTTGTTGTGTTATTGTTGTCCGCTTGTGATGTAATTTCAACGATCATCCCCTAGCTTTTCGTCTCTCCCCTACACAATAAACGCGAAAGCATTCTACAACTTATTATAGCGTACACGGAGCACTTCTTATAAACAGCTGTCTCGTTATGCTTCTGTATTCTCCCCTCTGTTTTTAACTCCTAATGAACAATTCCCCCAAAAGCAATCTTCGTCTAAGGTGAGAGAGTCAAGGGTGTGGGGTGGTAGACGATGGGTGTGTTGTACACAACTCTTTTTAACTTGAGATCGTGTGACTTGGTATGTTTCGTAACCATAGTTACGAGCCGCCATAAGGATAAACTTTACGAGCGTAATTGTACCGTATAAGTCATTGAACAGAATAGTTTCAATTTCTAATTGTACACGACAGACTAGAAATGTCTGGAGAGCTCACGAAAATTCAAACTCTGGCTAATTAATGTGAAAAATAGAAATATGAGATAGCGGTATCGAGTACAGATGATGAATAGTCGATTATACACGCAGGTACTTCATACATGTTACGCTGATTTTTATATTGTCGGTATCGTTCGCAGTACAAATATTTATAAAAAATCATGGATACAGATCTAGGCATACGCCCTAAGGTGGGTCTACTATAAGGTAATAATAATATACGGCATAATTACAAATTACCATCTAATCTAGTAGTAAGTGCAATAAAAAAATGATGATACAAATACTATAGCTATATATTTTATAAATACCGTAGCGCATTCTATAGTAAAAATGAGATCTTGCTTGCGGCTTATGCTGCTTCTTTAATCAACACCTCGGATAAAAATAAAACGTGAAATCATCCCCGAGGATCTATACTCTGCAATGGAGCAAGGAGCGGCTCGATCACGTGCAGTCTTCCCGTGGGGTGCAACGCTTCTAAACGCGGGGAGAATAAAGAAACACGTGACAAAACGACCATCATAACACATTTTCACACCACAAGGAAAATGTGATTTTCCGCAAGTCAAGTATATCGTGCGCCAGCAGTTTATCTTATGCCGCAGTGGTGGCCTCTTCAACTATAGCTGGTAAGTAGAAAGTAGCCCAGGGGTTACTGGTAGGGGGTGGAGTGTGGGGTGTGGGAGGGTCAGAATCGGGGATGAAAAGGAAATTCAAGTGAAATGAAAAGAGCACGGTGTTTAGGCAATCAAGCGAGTAGACAGTTCTCGACGTTGAAAACAACTCCAAAATTGCGGACAACTCTAGCAATTTTGTATAGTTTCGATAGAATTTGGGAGTATGATATATCGACAAGCGAGATATCAAAATATTTGGAAATATTCCAAAATTAAATTTGTCTGGTACATGAGAACGCACAACGAAGTACAGTACGGCCAAGAGAGAACTATTCTAGAAATGCTCACTTCTATATCCCATGTAATCAGTTCTGGAACTCGGAATTGCAGCGGTGAAAATAAAAACACCAAACATCGAAGGTATAGCTACTTGTATGTCTGCACAGTTCTTTTTAAAATGTGTACAACACTTGTTTTCTTGTGGTGACCACATCTTGTGATTCGTCGGTCACTCGTGCTGAAACTTCCGGTTCCAGTTTGGAAATTAAGGATCCGTTACAGAGGCATAAAAACTGTACCATATATAAAAATAGCATGTTGGTAATTTGCGAAAATGTGGTAGTCCTATAGCTGCTTATACTTACTCGGGGAAAAATCAAGAGCAACGAACAGCCAATTGTTGTTTTGTGAACCGAAGAAATACGGTTATATAACACATATATGCTATAGGCTATTTGGGGATACGAATGAGTCTGAGAGATAAACGATGTTCTTTATTTTTTTATAAACCTGTGCCATACGCAGGACTAGAACCCACTCCTGACTTGATCTCAGTTTCTAAACCAATACTGACTTAGCCGACTGAATCAAGTCATTCTATACTAGAAGACAATGCGCTCCACACATCAACGGTTGAATATGCGTAGATTTCATTTAAACAGCAATTATAATTTCAGATTAAACTGTTTTATGTGATGCAAATGTACGTATATATGTCGTAAAAATTGGACATTGATTTAATTCAACTCGCTACAACATTGGTGTATACATAGACCGTCGAGACCAAACTAGACAAATTCAAGCAATTCTTTATGTATTTATCCAGATCCCCGAATCAGCCAAGGTTTTATTATAGGCTCAGTTATTTCTGAACGTCATTTGGCATCGATCGTTGCTCACTCATATCATTCTCAAATTCATCAATCATCATAACTGCAACATCGGGCAGGTCTGGCACGAATAGCCACTTCCCCAACATGAATACACCTTGTCTCACAATGTTACCTACCTTTATATATAGCTATCTATCATATCTTTGAGAACTCTGCTCGGCATTAGAAGCGCAGCAAAATCTAGATGGCAGTAAATCATTAAGTTTAGTTTATTGTAAGTTCGGTGACAAAAACTGACTATGGTTAAACCATCAGAAATGAACCAATAGTCAACTATACTGCAGTTTCAAGTATCAACTATAATAAGCTATCAAATCAGAAACGGCTTTGGTTCTAAATCGCCTTTCCTCATCGAGGTATTCCTACTAATATACAATGTATGTATACCTGTATCCACGAAAGAAGGTCCCATTACAACTCGATAATAATTATGATTTATATTATATTATATCATATATATTATATTATATATATATATATATTTTATATTATAATAATGATAATTTCGACAATTATTGCCAAAATGGCGATAATTACACAATCTTGATGTGAATCTGAACACTGGACGTTTCTGAAAGTTGTAGTTCTGCTTCTAATAGTAAATCTCGTCCTGAACATTCAACGTCACTGAGAATATCACAGCTATGAAAATATCAAGATAGATTTGTGTTTGTTAGTTAATGGACAACCGTCAGCTTTTGTGGGAACAAGTATATAGCATTATTGTAGCAAAGTGGATTATACCGGTATAGATACAAATTATATTATTCATAACACATCCTGTACAGTACAGTCATCAGTCATCACGACATCTACAAAGCAATAACAAATTATATTTGATGGTTATTTTTGAGGTGTCAATTGGGTTAAAGGAAAAATCCACATAATATACCATACGAAACATGTAGGCCTACATCATTGCGATGAACAAGAGTCTGTAAATCAAGTCAAAGTGAAATAAACTACAAAAAATTTACCGACATTTTTTAAACGGAACTAAAACTAACAGACAATTTACGGTTTCGATCTCATAAAGTGATCAATCAAGCTATATTAAAATTCATTCTGAGACAAATTGCTGATATTACACGCACTAAACTGTAAAAGACAATGCATATACGCAATCCACGCATAGTCAGTGACAAAAATTCAACAGTTAATAATGCGTGGATTTTATTTCAAATTGAATTAAATTTCGGATCAGACCATATTGTGTGACCGCAAGTGTACTTATACGCACTCACGCAAAATTAGGTAGAATATGTGTAAATTTCACTCCAATTTCCATTGTTAATTTAAAAACAAAAACTTTCTAGGGAAATCAAATGCTACTAATGCATCACTGCATACTAGAATAAAAAAATGTATCCGTCACAAAACCAAAAAAAAATGACCCGTTCCTACACCACAGCCCATTTTAATTATAATCACCCCGGCCCTATGCCGGCATTATATATTATAGTATGTCCAAGAATGTCCAAGTACAACACTATTTACTACAGAGCGAAAGAATCCCATCACGTGGCTCGTGTATCCCTCCAAGAAGGCATTGTTCTACGAGTCCGCGTCCGAGATGATTACAGCCTTGAGGCTTCAACGTGAGAACTTGGAAAACATTACCGACGAGAATTAGTAGACTTTGACGTAACAACTAATTATACTAACTCAAACTAAGCCGGGCACAGTGGCGTGCCGTACAACAAGTGGTCGGATTGTACGTGTGTGCTATACACGTCAGTGTTGATGTAGACAAAAAGTAGGTATAGCCTACTGGTATCAGTTTTTCCTTCTTATGACTCATTCATTAATTATTGATGTTGGTTTTATTGATGCTGGTGTTGAATTATTGATGTTAGTTTTATTGATGTGGATGCTAGATTATCGATGTTAGTGATATGATGATATAAATTCACAACAGTACACAGGGATTCGAAGCAGCTCTCTAGTATAGTTGAAGTTATAACTTTTCAAAGTAACGCACAGTAATAGTTGTAGGTACGTGTGAGTCTTGAGAAACTCAATTTTCGAAATGCTCGTATATAGACTTCTGTGCAAACTTGTGAGTGTACAAAATGTCCAAACCGAAAGTATTTGCTCAACTTTTAGTGTTCAAGTTTAAGTTATTTTTTAAATCGTTTAATTAAAGTACAAACTTCATCATCAACAACACAACTTTACACCAAACCAAACATCAACATTAAACAAAGTAAAACAACTTTGCCTACACAGCAATTATCCACTACACCACGTTCTCATTAATCATTCCGTCTGTTTTGATTCTTCGAGTGCACTATTAGTGGAGTACTCGGAGCAACCATGCACAAATACGTATCCTGGTAACAAATTAAGAGCTAGCCGCCCCCCGTGGCTCAGTCAACTATCGCTTACTGCCGTTGAAGCTGAAGTCAGGTAGGGCGTGGCTTCGAGTCCCGCACGAGGTGTAAACAACTACTAAATTTGGTGTAGGCCTACACACTGATTTCAGATTTCAAGTAGATTTCAGAAAGATGTTATGACAAGTGTACATCACATGTCGGGAGTTGTTAACTCCTCGGTCCCGCATAAGGCATGGATTTTTGTAAAGACGTCCTTTTACCGATCATCACTTCATCGCTTCATCATCACCTGCTCATTCGTAACACCGTATTTAACCTAGCTGTTGGTGTGGTCGTTGAGCAACATTAAAAACATAAAAAATAAAACCTTTGTTACCAGATTATAGGCGTATTGTTTATGGGTGATACTGAGTAATTGGCTATTAAAGTTTACAGATAGACACCAAGCACGTGATCACTCAGATCACTGCCATCTGGGTTTTTGATGCGCTTCCCAATACGAAATCACGTTATATATCCACGAAAAAAGAATGCCATCTACCAACAAAATAATTGTAAAAACATCAAGAATTATTTTATCTTGAGGTAATTTCAACGATTCGATTGTTTCGAAAAGGTATAGTTTCTTTTTGCCATCGTGAACTGTCCTGGAAAATCATCCGAAATACCACACCTATACAAATAAAATATCGACATTAGTAATTTTGTTATGATGGTAGACTGCAATCCGCTATCGTGAATACAAGTAAATCAGTAAATACACGTATAATTATTAAATTATCGCTACCAACAGAATTGTGATATAAAGATTAATTTCTGAGGTCGAAGTTGGTATTACGGAACCCTTGGGGAGACCCGAATGACCTTTCAACACTGCACCTTGATACAGCGGCTGGAACACATGACATAACCACAGCCATAGTGCGAAGGTTCTGCGAGATGGTGGATAGTGTAAATATCGACTCGAAACGCCCGATCACTAATGATAACTATCAAGTGGGACAGTCGATCGGAACCTCATGAATCGTGACAACCTTATCCACGAAAGACGAAGGTCGTCTACCAACTAAATAGTTTGGTAAACACTTTGGTAAACACTTTGGTGATTTTAGATAATCTCTCTATAGCTTCACACGGGCAACGCTTTGGGAAGATGTAGTTGTGATTCTAATTATAAATCTCGTCCTGTATAAACGTTGGCCCTCAAAGAACGACAGCTAGTAGAATTTAACGCTGATATATTTGTGTGTGATAACCTTCTTTCGCGGAAACAAATAAGCTTATAGCTTTTTATACGAATAATGGCATGATTTAATATAATACAGTACCGGTACACACATTTATATTAAAATAATATATTTATACTATAAATAATATTTATATTAAATATATATATATATATATATATATATATATATATATATATATATATATATATATATATAGTTCATATATACATATTCGTATATATGTATATATAGTTGTAGTATAGTATATATATATATATATATATATAGTTCATGTATATATATATTAAAATATATATATACATATATATTTATATATATATATATATATATATATATATATATATATATTAAAAAAAAAATATATATGTATATATATATATATAATAAATGATAGGTAGGCCTATATATGATAATAATCCATAATGATATGCCTCGTGAGTGCAAGCTGTCTTTTAATGTGACCTGCAGGAGACCGAAATGCAAATATAATCTAACAGATGGACGATTCCAGAACCGATGAAGCGATCAGAAAACATGCGAGACACGATATACAAAATGTAGAAACATCTAACATAACTGACGAGAAAGCGAAGGAAATAATATGCTGGCTTTTTTTAGCTTTGACAGAGATAGCATGTTTGTCAGGCTACTATAGCATCCTGAAGAGTTATAGTCGGTAAACAAAATAATACTGGAGTATTGGTGTCTTGGCACCCACAATTCCAGGGCTATTGTTGACATTACAACAATGTATCATCATATGGAGGGATAACAATAACATCGAGGACCGTGAAAATATCCAAGTGGCAACAAATCATAACGTTTTAGTGATGGTGATGGTCGAATGAAAAAAAGTGCCAACCTTTTAGGTAAATCGAGCTCCAAAATGTGTATAAATTTGTTTGGGGGAATTACAAGCTCTGTTCTACACTCATAACAGATAATGGTATCCCAAGTAACATAGCTGTTGGTGGGGTCACAATTGAGTGGGGTCCACAATTGAGAGGAACTCGTATTTTTTTCGATAGGTTCATGTTTATATATACAGATAGGACTACTATGTGACATCTTTCAGTCACAAAATGAAAGATGTGTGAAGATGGGTAAACTACACAATAGACATTAAACGTAAGACTTGCATTCCATTCCAGTAACAAAATCATTATAATTGAGACTATACTATATAAGAAAACTATGCTAGAATGAAAGATATATTTTGTTTTCATTGGGAAACAATTGCCTCATGTCAAGTTTTCGATATAGACAAAAAAAAAGTAATAGAGAGAAGGTTCCGAGCAACCGTCTCCCCTAGCACACACTATAGCCGATGAGAGTAGAGGCTATCATAACTTATTTTGTGGATAAGTACATATGCGAAGGGTACAACGGGTAAACACCTGACTTCTGATTTCAATGTAGCCTATTTCAGGAAGATATCGAGAAGATTTCAAGGGATTCCAAGAAGATTCCATGACAAGTGTTGTGCACCAGATCTCAGGAGTTGTTAACCCCTCGTCCATATCTAAGAATATAATGATCAAGTCTATGATTATGAATGACATGTTTTAGTCCGAAAAGCTAGTATAGGAATGGGAAACAAACAAAAGTGACATGTGGTCTAATGACGAGTGCAGAAACCATGACATGACCAAGCGTAATCATCTCAGTAGGACGTAGGCCAGCATATTATACTATCACCAGGCGAGTCGACTGAAAGCTGCTGCTCGTTATATTGAAGGCAATTCAAACACTGAAGGTTACCGCCTGCATGTACTACGTCAAGTTATATTGAGTGAGTCACCCATTAACGCAGAAGACGTTCAAGACGAGAAAGAAGGGGAAAGATAAAAAAAAAACTGTACTTGTATCAGCGACAAACGAAGGGTTCCGATCGACCATGTCCCCTATACCACACCAATAGTGCACGGGTGGTTCGCTCCTTCATCTTCACGGATAAATAATACAGGTCAACGTTGAATCGACTGACAGACACCGATAGAAATGATATATTATGTGAATATATAAATATATATAAGCATATATATATATATATATATATATATATATATATATATATATATATATATAAATATATAAATATATATATATATAAATATATAAATATATAAATATATAAATATATATATATATATATATATATATATATATATATATATATATATATATATATATATATATAGGTATATATATATATATATATATATATATATATATATATATATATATATATATATATGTATATATATATATATATATATATATATATATATATATATATATATATATATATATATATATATATATCCATCCCTTAGTCGGAAGATATATTCCATCCTCCATCTCTCGTGGATACAACTGTATAAGAATTTATTGTTATATACCCATTTTTTAAATTAAAATGATACTATTACGTTCATAATGAGATGAGCGTATCAGCGCTAAACAGTCATTCAAGAGACCGGGGTTCCAGCATCTCCATGGTAACTACGGACAAGAGGTTTTCACGGTTTTCCTCAGTCGTTGAAGCTGATGAATACTGGAATAGTTTCCTACAATTGGATAACGACCGCTTCCTTCCCATCATTCCAACAGACGAAATAGGGTTACTCATGAAACAGTTTAGCAGTGATATATAAACTATAGCATGAAGTAATAAATAATGTACAAACGGTATACAATCATGAGTTGACTTATTGACTGCCATGTAAACGCCAGTGGTAAAACAAGTAGCAAGGTCTTCACAATGAGTCGTAAAGGAGAGTTTTTTCACCTTTTAGTATCAATCCGTCAAAAGTTTATGGATTTACATGGTTGTTAGAACTATGATTGAATATTACTTGAATGAAATAATAATATACTCAAATTGAATAAATTGTAGGACAATCAAATTCAATCGAACCGAGTGAGTAGCTCGAATACAATTCATTGGTTATTGAAATGTAACTATAGTACGCATTTCTTCATCTATCAGACGCCGAAATAAATTGAAATTAGAATTACAACATACTATTGTCCTCAACACGAAATCGAAACAAGCCATAATTTTCATTTCATTAAACTGAAACAAGTCTGAATGCACGAAAGTCGAGCAAATACTTTCGCTTTTGTTACTAATTAATTACGTATTGAGGTATGGATATTTCGGTACCGGCAGCAACATGGGCCTTATAAGAAGGCTACACCCACACACATGCGCGGTGAATTGTACACCTATCTAGTTACACAAGAAAAGGCGTGTGAATTGAGATCACGATATAGTTGGTGTGTATAAAGTATAATAGTGAAACATCCTATATTGAAAGGGACTGGAATGTGTGTAATGCAGATATAACAGGAAATTGTAAATGTAGGCCTACAAGAACGAATAGTCCTACAATACTAAACATACCGTACTGTATGTTATATAATAGAATAGAATTCAGAATATTATAAAAATAAAAATCGTATTATTGTTTTAAAGTAGGTTAATTACAGCATCAGAGTCAACTGTAGTAAATCCAACATATTTAATTACTGCATGGATACCGAGATAATTAGATGAAGATTATAACAAGATCTAAATGGCGAGTGCATTCTTTAATTGATAAGTCGTTGATAGAAATAAAATGAAAGAGAACATATCAGAATCATATAAATGAACTGCATGCAATCATACAACTATGATGGAATTGACATTAGTGTCAAAGCCAATAAAAAACTATTGTATCAAGCCTAATTCAAACAAGTGAAGAGGGTAATAAAAGGGGCGTCGCCTCGTCACACCTGAGGAGGTAAAGTTAACGGACACATAATCAACTCTCTATAACGTATAGGCCTAACCCCTAGATTGCATTTTGCTCTTCCACCGCACAGTGCGCCCCTGCTCCAGACTCCAGAGGGACCACTACTATAAAAACCAAAATAAAAGCCAATATGCTCTGAGAATATTTTTCCTCAACTCACCAACAATAACTTTGGTAGTAGTAATAGCCGTGGTAACATTTTTGGCGGTAGCCGTAGGTCCATGATGTAGAAAATCTGACAGCGATAACGACGAAGCGATGAGTTGTCGTTTTTCTTCGAAATTCAAATAATCCAAGCTATTGCTTCGTTGTGGGCCCACGATCACGGTCGTCGGTTTCACCATAGTCGTTTTGTTTGCTGTCAAACTTTTGATCGGCGATGACAATTTCGGATCAGACACAAAACACACGCCGTTGACGCGTAAAGACATGAGAAGAACGAATCTACCAATAACACATCAACTAGGAGGGGCACTTCTGCGTGCCCACAACCAATTTTACAGCCTAACTTCGACACTCACACGTTCCTGTATTCACATTTGATCAATAAAAACACTAACATTCTCGTCGCGA
>OZ023328.1:19760310-19807810 GCA_964007535.1 Brachyptera risi
TTTTTTTTTCACCAAACACAAGGTATATAATTTAAACCTATTCACCTCTTATCTGAACAGTTAGCTCAACCAAAGCGACCTCCAACAGAGTTAAAAACCCCAGCATAATTACTCACAAGTCATGCCTTGATTTAACTCTACAACGTTACAACATCATAACTACTGAGTTTGATCACACCATTCGTTGCAATTGTTTAATTGTTAATTAGATCACCCTGTTCGATTTCCTCATGTCGTTCTTTTATTGGTGTGCAAAACAATAAATCATTAATTTGTGTACAATGATATAATAATACAATTCAGTGCATCCAACCAGCTCAAAACGGGATTTGATATTATTATTAAAAGTTATTATATTTCGATGGTTGGTTAATTCTGCGTGTCCGAACTTTCTGAACGGGTTTGTCTCGGTAGCTGGCTATAGACCACGTGATTGCACGGTGTCTTACATTCATATAATTTATAGGATATAGGCTGGTGTATAGCTAATAAGTAATAATATTCCACTTGAGAGGCGAAACATTTCATTAGTTTTACCGTTTTACAAAATTGACTTTTCTTTAAAATTGTACCGAAAGTTTTAGAATTATCGGACAGGTATGAAAAATAGTTAAAATGTAAGTTGCCAATATATTTCTATACCCTAACGGACCACAGGCGAATGCTTTTTAATTAAAAACTCAATTATAGTTACAATTTATTACTTCTAAAAAATATAAAAAATACAGAATCTTGATTATTCTGAAGTAAGATGAAGATAATTCTTATCTGCGGTCCAGAGAAGATTTCCAAATTGGAATTTAGAATTAGGAAGCTAACCGACATATAGTTGAAAATTGCGTGTACCAGTTGATTAGTACAGTACTTAGGCTATATGATCAAACACAACGTATAGTAGCCTAGAATCTCGCTCGTAAAAAAAGTATAAAATTATTGAAAAACTTGTACAATATAGGATCCGTGCTACACGAATAGAGGAAAGCAAATGAACCGCAGAGACAATCTGAGGCTTCAACATGGTGATGATGACGGGAAATAGAGGATTAGTATTTCACAACCCAAAGCCTATAATGTCTGATAATATGACTAATACTACGAGGAAATGAAGGGAGATTCATCCTGTTTCATCATAAGCATCATCGGTTGGTCAATCAGACATCAGTCAAGCACGTGACGAGAACTGAGAACAACCGGCTCAGTGGTAAAGTGAAGCACTTGTTCTATGTGACGGAGGCTCAATTCGATTTCCGACATCGTTTGTATCTTTACAGAGGTTTTCCGTGATTTTTCTCTGTATAAGAGCCTTTTGACAAAGGCCGGGATGGTTCCTACAATACAGGCCATGCTCACTTCCAATTATCACTGTGTTTCTCTTCCCATTACCCATAAGATACCTCCCATCATTTCGTCCGACACCAATTATCTTGGTTATCATGAAAGTGCGTCGTTAAACCAAATATAAATAAATATATGAGAGCACTATATAGACTAGATCAAACTGGAGTTGACTATACTGCATGCTATATATAGCTTGCTATTATCGTTTTCGAATTACTTTTCCAAAATTCTATAAACTGCCTTAAAATAATCTACATTCATTGTATGTATATAAGTACATATGAGGAATTTTCGTTCAGAAACAAAGACAGTTTGGAATAATAGTTATCTGAAATCAGTATGCCTATAAAAGCTATGTGAAAAATATGTCTGAACTGTTGTGTTGCATGTATTTTTCTGGAAGTTATAGACTATAGAATCAATATGAAGGCACAACAAGATCGACAATTATTACCAATTATAAAAATGCAGTTATAGCTGATCGGTCCAGATCGAACTTCTTGAGATTTGATCAATCGTATACAATGGAGGATATACAAGGGAGGATAATAAACCTTGAGACCGAGAATAACTTGAAGGTATATATAATTGGTACTCAACTGCAGTACAAGTATATATATAAACACGAACAATGTGATTCTCAAATACGATGATTGATGAATATAATAACGAGTATAACGATATAAGTATATTATCGTAAAGGTATGTAGTAAAATACCAATCTTTTCCGCCCATTGTATCAAAAACCGTAAGCATTTGTACGAGAGATGAAGGATCGAAGCAAGTGTGTAATGATGTGCAAGGTAGAGGCGGAGGGGGGGGGGGGAGGACTGTCGATCCGGCTTCTTCCATGGACACGAGTATATCTTGATAGATTAGGCTATTTATACCCACAATATATCCACTTCAACACCATAGCATTATAAACGTATCATAATTCACTTAAATCCAAATTATAAAACGCAACGCGGTAATTAATTTCTGGGTTGTGGCAAAGCAATACGAGAAGGGATAAAAATGACCGATTATTTATATGATTATTATTTTTGAACTCACCATGTTTGCTATGTAGTTGATCCCCATCGACCCGACATGTACCTGTAACAACATAAACCATAGTCGAGTTAAAACACTGATGATTTTAATTACTGATCATATATATATATAGCATGGCCTCCCTATATATAGTCTACGTGTGTGTATAACCTTTACACACACAGGAATATATAATATATAATAATAATATAATATATTAATTTATAGCATAGAAAACCAGACCTGCGAGGTAGGACTAGGTTTATGCGATATAAACACTACAATTTCAGTGATCCGATTAAATTTAGCGTAGGAAGTTGAAAAAAATTAAACTGTACGTACATTTAATTTGTGATTTATAATAAGATTTGAATAATTTCAGAGACAAAAACACGTTTTGTTTATCGTAAATGAATGGTATTAAAATCAAGTTTAAACTTTCAACATACACGTGACATATTATAGGCTATGCTACAGTAATTGATTTTCGATAGGTAAACTGTTCAAGGTATAAAAGAGACGCGTCTATATAACTTATAACTTATATAAATATAAAGTGGATCATTAAATATAGTAATAATAAGAAAATTAGTGTAAGTCTGTAAACTTAATTGGACATCCTACATAGAGAAGATGGAATTCATACCGTGAAAAGAGCATTTAAAACAATTTTCAACACTTGAGTTGACGAGCTTTTACGCTCGCTTGGAGTTATTTTATGATTGCATGAAATCAAATATATTAAAACTCAGTCTGAAATCTGGTGGCAGTTATTGCAGAAGAGCCGAGAGACGCTATACGAAATTAGCATACATTTTCTCGATCACATATATACAATCAGTGATCGAAACGCATGGGGGGAGGGGTTGTTGAGGGGAGAAATCTCATATCTCCCAAATTAGATACTGTCGCTCATCTCCCGAAAAATCTTGAATTATATCATTTTTCTTGAGCTAATATTACGACTTTTCACAAACAAGTCTACTATATATAGTAAGAATACATTTTCACTTTTACAGAAACTATTTTTAAAATACTGTCGTTTTACTCGTGTAATGTGAATAATTGATGCACAACAATGGTTCAGGGCAACGTAATTTCCGTTACAACAAGTGAATGAGCTGATTGATTATACATATATACCTATAGGCCTATATATAGACTCTCAAAACTCAGAAAAACGATTGAAAAATGTATGATTTCAAAATTTCCCCGGTGGGCTAAGTAACCATCTTCCTTTGATAGTGTGGATATTTCTTTTGCGATTCGAGTAACCTACCCCCTAGTGAGAAATTTGTCAATTCGACCACTGCTTATAGGCATACATTATCAATCTCTGATCCAGTTTATTAATATATCACCAAACCGTCAGAATATACTCCACTAGATTTCTGATTATATATCTACATGATAAAAACGAAATATCAATCATTATCATCTTCCACTAGCCAAAGTGAATCATCTAACAAGCTTGTATCATTTCACCATAACATGTGAATAAGGGCACAAAGGGCAATAATGAGATGAATCTCAAACATTTCCTACTGCTATACATGCACTCACGAGCTACGGAGTTCCAAACGACCGTCTCCCCTCTTATACAGGGTGCATGGTTCGCATTTTCATCTCTCGCAGATATATTTTATCATCTATACTTGTCGTTTCATCTAACATGACGGACCCGACCGCAGTCTTCCGTAGCACTTGAGCACTGACGGTCGAGTGTTTCAATCCGCCAACTTGGCTGACGGCAAGTTTATATGCAGATACACTTGTTATTGTACAATTTGTCGGTTTCTATAGCTTTACATATATATAACTTATACATGTTATTCACGAATGAGGTTGGTTTCGAGCGACCGTCTCTCTTATCTCACACCATTAACGCGCACGTGGTTTGCGCCTTCATCTCTGGTGAATACGTGTATTTTACTGATAATATTGACTGATTCGTGTGGCCGAGTGGTTAATACACTGAACCGTCATTCAGGAGACCGGGGTTCTATTCCTGCCATGGTTCGTGATTTTCCTTTGTCGTTGAGATCAATACTGGAATGGTTCCTTTAAAATAGGCCTCGACCGACTTCTCTCCACTCTCCAAAAACACATAATAAAATAACCTTTCATCTCACCTTCCCATCATCTCATATGTCATTCACCGACGCCAATAGATAGTGATCATCAGTAGAGTGCGCCGTTAAACCCAATATAAATAAATGGTAATATTGTTATCCTATTGGCCACTGTTGAGGCATTTGTTTTTACACCATGATCATTCCACACACCGAGAATAAGAATAATCTGAATTCAAATTTGTCATCGTATTTCGGATGACAAGTCGACAGCATAAACGTAACAAAGACCCTCGAAAGAATTTTCTTTTAGTATACACAGAAAACGTAATAACCTGTAGTTGTTGTTGGTGGAATCGATCAATACGACACAATATAGTCAAAAATACACAATATAAAAAATGAAGAAGTATAAAAAGAATAAAGCAGTCTATTTGGCTCAAGAGAGTTGAGCACTGCTTCGAGATCTGGAACCGGATGGATGCGGGTTCGAGTCCAAACATGCCCCGCTGTGTGCACGTTTCTGTAATGTTATATATGCTACTTAACTGCATCAACACTGTGTTGAATCACTGTCAGCCGCTCATTCTTACCCCCCCCCCCCCAAAAAAAAAAACATAGCTGTAAGCTGTTGGTTGGCGCGGTGGGGGGGGGGGGGGATAAAAAAATATATAATACAAATTAATAAAAAAATATATAATACAAATTGATATTCCCTATAAGAGGATACGTTTCAAAAGAAACATGTAATATTCAGTAGGGCTATTTATGTCTGGAATTGTTAAAATGAAGACACAAAATACATAGAGAATAACATTTTAAAACACAATTCCTTGATTATGTTGAGGTAAAACGAACGAACTAATGCCTGTAGGCAGGGATGTATATGTAAGGGGGGTGGTATGAGAGGTGGTCGAGGGGTGGCAACTGGGGACGGTACACAGACGGTGACAGGGGAACTAGGTTACTATGGTAACGCTGATTGCTGTCTACAATATACAGAGAGAGGGCACCCAATATAACCAGGTTACACGAACACATTCCTTATATAAAGCTTTCCGGTGCAGTTTCTATATAAAGTTACCCTATCCTGTGGTTATTAGATGTCGTTAAATTAACCGAGAGTCATGGGGTATAAATAACGCTTCTGTTAATCTATTAGACGATTAACTTTGCTTGAGATCACCAATTTATATCGAATAAAGGATTGATAACTTTATCTAGAAGGATAACCTCATTAAATGAAGCGTATCCTTATAGAAAGGGGTGGAAAAAATTAACGTGATGGGGAATAGAGAAACAGTGAGAAAAAGAGTTCCAGTGAGGAACTCTGTATATTTATAAGATGGTATACATCCACACATTCAATTTTCTTGTGTATTCAGTAAATACTTCAACAATACAACGTTATGATTGATGTTGCATTTGCATGAAGGTTAATTGAAAGAGATGATTAAAATCCATACGTAAAGAAAATCTAGATTGTATATATAGACACAGGAAGCATTCTGTGAACTGAAAAGCAATTTGAATTTTGAAATTGAAGTTTAATTTCGAAATAAAAATGAATCAGACGAGGTAAACTGAAACTATACATCTTATATTATAAAAATATCACAGTTGAATATCAATGAAAAATGAAAACCCAACAAAACAAAACAAATGTGTACGTCGTATACTATACATTGCATAACATATTTGTACAATGAAAAACCATTTTGTAGATAATTGAAACGCGTGATGGAAAAGCTCTCCGAAAGCCGGCAAACAAAAGCCGGGCAAATAATCGCAAACAAATATTACAAAGTTCAGTGCCATTCGATCATATAAAACCATACCGTACATACAACCTATACACGTCCAAAACTTATGAACACTGAAAATATAATGATTTTAGATTCAATATCGAAACAATGGTTAATGCATGGTTGAAGGGTCGTTAAAGGGTACGTTTTATAAACACAATCCATTATTCTCTCCATTTTTTCATTCAAGATTCGTTATAAGACAATTATATCAAGTGACCAGTTGAAAATATTTCTATATTGTTGTTATTACAAAAAAAATTACATCATCAATTATTTGCTCTGAAATATTTCCTCTTTTATTGTTATTTCCAGCATAAAAAGCTTAGGGGTTGAAACGACCGCTCCTTCAGTTTTTAAATGGGGTAGTATAAGTTATTTGGATCTGAATATGACAGTTTTTCTTTAGAAATCCACAATGATTCTCAAAATTCAAAAAACATATTTCTACTAAGTGATTGAATGTTCTTCTTCATGACTGATGGTTGAAAAAAAATCGTTTTTAAAAGTTGTTTTGGGGTTCGGTGAAACAGTAAGCATAACCTGATGTTTATAGCAATAGTCTCCTTCCTCACTTTTCTGTGCGAAACCTTCTAAAAACTGAAAAAGATCATCCCAACTTTTCAGACGATCGACCGACTCTCAGACATACTCTTGTAACCGTCTGAAACGTCCAAAGTCAAAAGCCTGTAAATAAAGCTAAGCTCACGACGAATGTGACAGAAATATGATGTACAACCCACCTTGAAGAAACTTCTCGAAACAATACCTCCGTGGAAATAACTGTCCACTGTTGAATGAACAGAAGATAAACCAGTACTGTGATATCCAGTAACATCAAGAAGAAAGTTCCGTTCGACCGTCCCCAATATTCTACAACACTGTCGCACAGGTGGTTCGTTCCATCATCTTTCGTGTACACAAGTACTCCATCAATCATGGGATGTGATTTATTTTCGTCCGTGGTGGTAGCAACATAGACTGTACTTCTGACACGGTTATGGGGAAATCATTGATACGAAAATGTGTAGGGCGGATGCGTTGTTCTAAGAATGTGGAACCCTGACAAGTAGGCGACTTCATGTACACTTGAGCATTGCGGGTGGCATCACAGGGGGAACTTAGTTCTCTTGAATATTTTTCAAGTCAACGTAAAGAGGGCATATAAGGATATGTTCTATGGCCCTACAGTAGCCGTCATGCTCTCGAGCATGAAAATCACAATAAATAAAAAATAAGTTGACGTTTATTTACATCTCCAGTACCGATCATAAGGATCATCTAAAGAAATGATATGAGGTTTTATACTGAGAGATTGTGTAGATTGGCAACAAAATTCTGTACCTTGTCCACGTTATTTTGCGCTGCGAAAGTACACATGCACGAAGGGAAAAATAAGCATTCTGCGTAGTCAGTTAATTGGTAGAGATCTGAACCGATCTTCACACCGAGTTCAATTACCGCTGGTTACCAATTCTGATTGCGATTTTTCGTGTTTCCCTTAGTCGGTAAAGAGAGAGAAAACAGATATATTTTCAGCTGTTCACAATAATTCTTGACTGTATGGGATCCAGCTTAAAATATTGACCAGTAAATCAGTAATATAATACAAAAATGACATATATTAAATGACTACCTTATAGCTATATATATATATATGTACGACAACGATAGAAGACATTGACATCGTTGGGAAAAGAAATATATATATTGGAGTAGGATTATTAAATAATAATACTGGAATGAGTGTCAACTATCAGATCAGGCCACGACCGATTCCCTCCCACCTTTGCACGATAAGATCGCAAAAAACTTATGCATTCCTTTACAAAAGGCAACATAAATGAATTGGTATTGAAGTAAAAATTTAAAGTATCCAAGTTCAAGAACATATTAAATTTAAATCTATTCCAAGTCCATTTCAGGAATGACTGTGTTTCAAACATGAGAAAATTAACAAAGCGAAGAGGAACGACGTCGGGCGAAGATCGTGTGATTACAGAAACATTTTTTTCTCAGTGAAGAAAATTGAAAGTTGATCGAGCCCACTAATGCACAACATTTTGATCATGATATTTCAGAGGAGACATAACTTTTCAATAACAATTTCTCTCGTTCGGTTTCATAGCCAGCTATAGGTATATTCATGAAAAAATTAAAAATGTAACTATATTAGAAAGAAACGGAGAATGTAGATGTCATGCAAACAAAAGTGTCTATATACACAACTTCCAACATGGCGGTGGCAGTCATCAGATGCAATTTCAGAGATAAACAGCAATTATAAACACATTTTTATGTAAATATTTGAAGGTATCATTACATTTTGAAACAATATTTCTGTGTTCAATCCTCTTTCTTATGTACTGTGACTCAATTCTTATCACTGACAATAGTTTTAGTATCGTGATTAACAAACATCTGTTGTATTTCACCTCAGTCAGTGGTATCCCTGATCTTACTTCAATTCTCGGAATACTCTCTGATTGGTTGAATTCAACTAAACAAGGTGTACAAATATTAAAGTAATACAAATCCTAGAGCATTATGCAATTAAGTTGACATGCATAATTATAGGATAGTACGTAACGCATTATCTCCATAGTGCAACCTCACCTTGTGTATCGATCATTTAAAAAGTGTTGATCATCTTTATCATAATATAATTCCATAACTAATAAGCTTTCATCCAATAATCCCTCCAAACTACGTCCCGGTATAGTGTGCAGACCACGAAGATTATTACTGATTTCAAATATAGGGCCTACATGAAAATGAGGAAGCTGAAAACATTGATAGGTCATACATATCACACTTTCATCGATACCTGGTATACCTGGGCCTATAACCACTTGCTAATAAGTGGTGAAGATTGCTAATAAGTGGTGAAGATAATATACCGGTAATAGTAAGTTATGAGAAATAGCGAATAAGAGTTGAATCCAACATTGGGAACGAGGGTCTTACACGCGATATCCAAGTCGATTTATCACGATCAATCCTCTGTGGCTCGCTCTCTCTGTGACTGTGGGAGAATATCACCTCTGGGGGCCTAATCGAACGTAATTCTGCTCAGACAACGTTGTAATAAAAGTGCCGCTATATAGTAACACAGCCGCCTGAACTCGGATGAAACAAAAATAATCAATATAATGGCAAAAAATGAATAAAAAACAATTCAGCCGATCTCTAAAAAAAAATGGTCCAGTCTCAGCACCAGAAGTCAAAAACGTATTATTAAAATGGGCCTAATGCAAAATTGTAGCTAACATTTGACAGAATAATCTCATTTGGATTGTCACTTGTCAAATGTCACTTGTGATCACATTATTATCGTAATAAAGCTACCCCTTAATCACAGAACGTAGAACAATACATAATTTTCATGGTAGGCTACTTAACGACTCCACCAATAGCCAAGTCATATGGGAGTTCGAATAAGCGGGTGATAATGAAAGATTAGGTAATGACAGCTGCAAGAACGTGTACAAAACCCCATTCCGACACCAGGACTCGAGCTCGCGCCCGTCTGGACTCAACTGTCCGAGCCAAACGAACAGCCAAAGTTGGTTAGCACTCGAGTAAAACCGAGGCGCGAGATTTGTTGGCCCGCGAGATTCCTTACGCCTATGAGATAACAATATAAAATGTTGGCGTAAATTTTCAAAATGTATTTGCTTAAACTGGAAAAACTTGGCTCAATGTGAACAATACCTGCGCGCTAAGGAATTACAAAATTGTGGAACCACTTTGAATTATGGGTAATTTCAAGTCAGGTTATAAGATTTAGGAGTTTTTACACCAACTCAACTCACCACAATTCCATTTTTATTCACAATTTTTCTATAATTCCACAGAAAGTCTTGTTTTGTTTCAATTAATTTTCAATATCCTCTCCCATCGAATTGTCCCTTTATACATTTCAACATAGATCTATTCGAAATCTTTTTGATGAATGGAAAAATACTCGCATCCGGGTACACGAGTTACGAAATATCACATATTGTGCGGTATTAGACACGATTGAAGATAAGCCGAAAGAATGGAATCAAAACAATGGAACTTCAAAACAACATACAGGCCTACACGATAACAGAGAATGCTTTTCTAAAAAATACATCGGAACATTGAAAAAATGCAATCCATTGTAATGAATATAGGCTTATTATTGATCTAGATTCACGATTAGATTTGACAACGTCAAAATAATGTAGAAGTAATTAAAAATTACAATGACTTTTATTCACGTGGATTAATTCTACAATATGAGCTCAGCTGTATGCATTGCGAGCAACGCCTAGAAATTATAATAGAATGTCCCAGTCGAAGGGGATAAGATCATAAGATAGCAAATAAATGATTAGTCTAATGAAAGCAGAAGTAAAAAACTCACATTATACCTAGTATCGAGAGATAAGGAAACTCCATAAACATTATTGACACTGATATCGGACGGTCCGTGACTTACACATCTTATCAATATAATTATTTTATTGGCTATAATACATGTGACGTATATCCCCGACCAAAACTAAATCTTGGCCAAGACCAACAAAGCGAGGCATCAACCATATATAGTAATGAAAAATGTTTGCCATAGTTAATATAGGCTATACAGACGCTGGTTCAGAAGATACTGTTTGGTTGAGAAAATTATATTATTACTGGATAGACCAAGGCATGTAAAACACGACCGAGATGCGCACCAAAGGGAAATTTTTGATATCAAATGATTAATAAACTTGAAAATCTTCAGAGAATGGCTGCAGAAGAGGGAGAGGTGATGGGGTGGGACACAGTGACAAGTTACAAATATATTGAAGTTCGACGGCAATAGTGAAGAAATTGAAATTGGACGCACTGAGCAAGGGGAGGAAAGTGGCAAGATTGGTTGCAATGTACAAAGCGTACAGAGGGGATACGGCATGGAAAGACATCGGAGCCAGATTCGAAAAAACTCATTTTAAGGGCAGGAATGATCACAGCCCAAGATGAAAGGATTTGGAAGGCGGATGAAGGTGAGGAACTCATTGGTGGATAGGGGAATTCCTGAAACGGGTTGCCTCAGAAAGTATTCGACAACTCTCCATCAATCAAACTATTTAGAACAAGAGTGTTAGAAATAAGTTGAACTTAAGTTTGTTATTATTGAGATTGAAATTAAAAATAGAGAATAATGGACAAATGTGATATATTCCACCGAGTTTGTAAAAAATTCAATGCATAAATACAGGTTTCATTCAAACTCCAACACATTGCTTCGAATGTACAATTTCAGAGAAAACTTACAACCAACAGATTCGGTCTTTTTTGTTTCACCGCGGCTTTTCAGCAATCTTTTAATTGTATGCATAATGAAAAAATCTCTCGGCTCTAGTTTGACGTTTTACAGCCCAGGCAAAATGGATAACACAATTATGAAATGTAATATTTGACGTTCGTTTTCCTTGGGTAATTTTACATGTAATGGACAGTTTTCCTGTGTTTCAATAGTTGTGCTACAAATATAAAAGGATCTTACAATTTAAGTGCGTCTTAGGTGAATGTCGGTTATCTGTTCACTCAGCGTAAGCAGCAGACGTAATTTTAGACATAATTGGCGATGTCAAGCCGTTCATTTATTAAAGCATTGAAAGTGTGCGCGCGCCGCCGATCCTGTCACACACACACACACACACGTACACACACATAGAACTGGGTAAATACATGTATAATGAAGCCTTTATCGGCTCACGACTTCAGGAAGTATATGATGAATAATATAAAAAATGAAATAAATAAATAAATGATAATAATCAATATACATGGCAGAAGTTAATCATGAAGTAGTGAACGAATAAAATATGAATAAGCAATTATACAGATAATAGAATACGTTTAGTTGAACAACTGCATTACGGTATAGTGAGATTATTTACTATGGAAATAATTAATGAAACATGAAGACAATAATACTAATAAATAACGATTGAAAATTAGCAGAATAATTTGCCTGAACTAATGTATAAAATGTTAATAAATTGTACAGATGATTTTTGGATATTCGAATGGAATTGTTTAAGTATGGACAGACATCCCAGCATGATATTTCATAGAAGTAGCTTCAATTGAAATACAATTGTAAATAGTATTGCTCTAGATAAGATATACATAATTGAATAAAAATATTCGGCCAATTACTACATTTTTAACGTGATTTTAGCTCAGTATTTATTGTATCAAGCTCTCTGAACTGTCAGATTAAACTAGAATAACGACCAGACCCGAGCACTTTGAACTGTGTGTAGAAAACTCGAAGCTTATGGACTTATATAGTGTGAAAACCCATTTAAGATTTAAAGGTGAGAAAAAAACTATTCGGCAAGAAAAGTTCAAATCTCCCAAGAACCCTATTAGTACGAAAGGCTCCCAAAGGATTTGCTCCACTTTCCCCCCCTACCAATACACAGACAGGAAAAAACAACGAAATATTTATAGCGATTTATCCGAAGATTGAGCCGTGAGTTATCGACAAGATAACTTCACGATTTGTCATTATGTGGAAAAGGTAATAGACCAAAAGCTCTTCTCGCTTTTACAAAAATGTCAGAAGCTTTGCACAAAGACTTTCAAAGTATATAAACTGTGTACGCCTATAATCTGTTCCGAGTCTTTTAACTAGACAATAACAATCTTTCTAGTGACGCTTTCATCAGAAAGAGTCAAGCGAGTGATCAGTCAATCAATCTCTCTCTCTCTCTCTCTCTCTCTCTCTCTCTCTCTCTCTCTCTCTCTCTCTCTCTTTCGTTCTCGTTCTCATCTCTCTTTCTCAAACTACGATCAATAAACAACACACCCTTAGACTTTAATCCAAAACTACTCTTTCCTATAGCATGAATAGAACATTTTACCAGCTCGTGTTCTAATAACTTGTGCACATTTAACCCTGATTCTACTTGGTCATTAAATATTTCACAACGCGTCAAGTACTACACTGCAATTCTAACAATAGCGGTTACATTATTAATGCTCTATGTGTTATCCGGTAATTATCCATATGCAATGAACGTAAATAAAATATTTCCGTATAGGCAAGCATTAAAAAATTGAATGAAATAAAATTACGCCGTTCTATATATGTAAATACATGATGTATAGTCACATGATACATGATATAGTTTATGAATTATTATATGTTCAACTAAATTATTCTCTCTCATGAGGAAATTATACAAATCAGAGAATATATATATAAACCTTTATTGGCCCCTGACTCCAAAGTGCACAGGATAACCATCAATATAAAATACATGAGAAAATATAATAGAAAAAAGTTATGTAACTGAATATTGAAATGATATGAAAATGGAATGAAAATTGAAAAAATTAGCGATAAAATACAAAATTATGACACTATTGATAATTGAAAGGATAAAAATGTAGAAGTTATATATGTTAAAGTTAATATATTAAAGTTAATATATGTACGTTTAATGTAAAGTTAAAATGTAACTATATATGCTTATATATTTTTTCATCACGTTGTTGGTGTTTAATTCATACATTCCAGCTTATATGAGAGCATTATAGAGGTAGTTGTAGTTGTTGAAAACATTTCAAACAATGCCGACCCGTCTGGCTCAGTCAGTCGAGGCTCTGCTTTGGAATATGAAGTCGAGGAGGGCGTGTATTTGAGTACCTCCCAAATATCTCCAAATAACCCTCAAATGACCTGATGGGGTAGTTGAGCAAACAATAATCAATATTTCAAAGACAATTGGTTTCGGTTGAACTTTTTGTTCCTCCGAGTGGTTTTGTCACAATCAGCAAGTTTATTCCCAGCACGCGCGGCTCAGTCAATGAAGGAAGGGAGGAAGAGCCTCCGAACGCCGGTTACGTGTGGATCATCAGCAAAACAAACACAAGCGAGACTCAAGATTTCAACTTGAAAAACTTGAATGAGTAGCGAAAACAAGCGTACACCACTCGTGGTCTCGGTGTACGTCAAGAAAATAGGAACTAACCACCCGTGAGAGACGAAAATTGCTTGTCCGTACGTGAAAGTAAATTGTCGGGCGTCGGTTTGCATCTCGTTTCACCGTCGAATTTAAACGACGCCGACGGCAGCTTATGTTCGCCCATTGAACAAATAGCCTATTAATAGCTATCATCAATCCCATTAGCCTAAACATATAAACCCTCCAAGGCATCGATCACGTGATCCAAATAACTATAGACAATATCGAGCCAACTATACATCTGATACGCTAATATACATACATTATTGTATGCGATCATCAATGAGTTGAGAGATTATAATTAATGTAAATGAAATTCGAATTAAAAAATGGACATAATTTTGGGGGAACTATGAAAATATGAACTATTGGATGATGATGATAATTATTATTGTTTGCTCAACGACCCCACCAACAGCTGGGTTATACGAGGGTACGAATGAGCAGGTGATTGTAAAACGATGAATTGATGATGGGTGTAAGGACATTTAGAAAAACCCATGCGGGACTCGAACCCACGCCCAAGAGTGACTTCAGTTTCTGAAGTGGTGCCTCAGCTGACTGAGCTACCGAGGGTGGCCAAACTACTGGAAAAGGAAGAAACTCAGTCGAATAATTTAGTTTAAGTATCTAATATGTTTCTATATGTTTTTTTAACGTTCATGTAATATGTTATATTTAATTTTATTAAATTGTCTCAATCAATTATCCACAATATATTATCAATATCTATTGCTTGTTATTCTGCATGCTATGTTATGTTTTGTTATGTTATTATGCATGTTATGCTGCATTCACTATGGCAGCCAGCCCATTAATTGAATGGCAACCTATGATCTAATTTTTGCATTGACTCTGTATATTATTTTTTTTCTTAATAACATCGAAACTTGATACAAAATCATTGTTCCCCATGCAATTAAGGCTAAGGATGAAAGATAGGATCGTTTGGACGGGGCACCACAAGGGCAATCTTACCTTCCCATATAGTCACATGCAACTTGAACTGAATATTTATACAACTCGCGTGCTCATCCGACACACGCATATTTGGCGTTTCCCCAATATCATAGATGTGCCGAAATCGGATCACCGATTATAAATAATACAACAAGCAACGATCTGTGAAACCAATAACATAACTTGTAACAATCATCACATATATAGATAGTGATTTAAGAATTAAATGAACAGTAAAATGAATAGCAAAAGTGGGCTTAGTATGTGCAATGTTTTTGAGCATGGTAATATGATACGGATGTGAGTATATGTAATTTTTATCTTGTACAAGAAGTAATACATTTTGACATTAACATTTTGAATATATATATATATATATATATATATATATATATATATATATATATATATATGTGTGTGTGTGTGTGTGTGTGTAATCTCAGTCATCATTACAGTGCGTCGTTAAACCCAATATAAAATAATAAAAATATATATATATATATATGTGTGTATGTGTGTGTGTGTGTAGATATATGTAGCGCCTATGTATATATATAGATATGAGTATTTTATTCTTCATAATTGTAATACATCATATACCGGTACACAACTTATAGTTCAATACAGCCTCACACAAGCAGTGTCATGAAATAACTCGTCATTTAGAAAGATGCACAAAATGGAGACTGGAATTGAATTATGGTTCAACTAAAAATAATTCACAAGGAGCAATTTGCCTGATGAGGGAATGATTATAAATATTTTTGAAATGTATTAATATCTATTTTCCACGATAGTTGATAAAAAAAATACAGCATGCGTTGCCCATTTGTTTCAAACCCGGCGCTTCCACTTATATTCGATAGAAGTGGCAAGCATTTGTACGCAAGCCATTGATTGATCAACGACCCCACTAAGAGTTAGGTTATTGGGGGTGAGAATGAGCGAGCAATAAATTAAAATGTGATTCGATAATGTTTACAAAAATACATGCTTCATGCGGGACTCGAACCCACGCTCGACTTTACTTCAGTAACGCAGAGCTGACTGAGCCAGAAGGGCAGCTATAGCATGTCAATTCCTTTGATATATAAATAACAAAGATGACACTAATATTATAATTTCGTAACTATCTGATATCTGAGCTTGAAAGAGGAGAGGCTCATTTTCTTTCAGTAGAGATAAAAAGTTAATGAACGCGACGATAAGCTTGCAAAGAGTCAGCTCTTGTAATTGTAAAATCAATAGTTGAGATAAAAGTTCATTCTCTATCTAACGGACCATAAAAGATTTATAACACGGTGGAAGTGACTGTTAAATGGAGCGAAATCTCGAACTAACGTTCATCGAGAAATGAGATTTGACTGTATACCTTGAACTATCCGGTAGGAAATTATAAAATCGTTGAATCTTGGTCGGAAGCCCGACACGGCATTCTGCTCGTATATCAAGGGGGGGTTAAGAGGCTACTTTACATCTCACAATCCATGAGTAAAACCTGCAGGAAGGAACAAAACAGGACAAAAAGCGTAAATATAGGCCTTTAGCTCCCAACACATGGTGGGTACACGGTAGGACCAATCACTCTAATTATTTTTGCAATGAAACAACAATGAGTATATCTGTGCCTCTACATTCACTACAAATTATATTTTTCTATTAAATTACTCTGAAAAAAATCGTGAAAACAATGACAAACAGGTCAATGAGGAAACATGTTGATTTTTGACAATTATTTTGAAAGGGTTGAAAACATACCACGAAACAAAGCTCTTCGTACGAGCACGTATTGAATACTAGTGATCATCTAATCGAAAACTGTAAGTCAATACGATGATTGGTTTTCCGTTGCTAACTTGGGCCCCGAACGTCAGCAATCAAGCCGGTATAGGCAAGATGTAAAGAGGCCTCTTAATGCACGGTGCTTATACAAATAGAGAAATGTAGGCCCTACTATTTTTTTCTATCTTCACGAACCATGTGTAATTTAATGAAAAAGTATACCGCAACACCAAGATAACTGTAAGCTCTTTAATTATTGAGCCCTTCTGTTTTTGTGAATTCAATCAGTTTTAAGATAATACGTCAGTAAATACCAAGAATGTGATGGAATTCATTGACGTATCATCTTGAAGCTGACTCAATCACAAAAATAGAATGTCATATTAAATGAAGAGCATAAAAATGTCTTGGAATTGATATACTTTTTCATTCAATTCGTGAACATAGAAAAAAATAGTGTAGAT
Source organism: Brachyptera risi (assembly GCA_964007535.1). Taxonomy (NCBI): domain Eukaryota; kingdom Metazoa; phylum Arthropoda; class Insecta; order Plecoptera; family Taeniopterygidae; genus Brachyptera; species Brachyptera risi. Next base: position 19,777,764 of record OZ023328.1, read on the forward strand.
GAATTCGACTATGACTGAATTCACAAAAATGAAATGTTATATTACTTGAAGAGCATAAAATTGTCTTGGAGTTGATACACTTTTTCATTAAAATACACTGGTTCGTGGAAACAGAAAAAATAGTAAAGAGATTTCTCTATTTGTATAAATCGTACTTACGATGGTTAAATACACATGGTAACGCGCTCGCTCTCACATCCGAAAATTGCTAGATCAAATCTCGTTGTCCTCAAACATTTTTGTTTCATGATACGATGCAGTTTAGTCTAGCCCGGTGGAGCAGTGGTCGGAATGAGAACTAATTGCAAAAATTGGTCATATTAATTTATATTATATTAGGTGTATTATATTGAATTAGTTCTGGAAGTGTGCAAGGAGACTTCAGTTTCGCTCTGTCATAAAAGTAGAGTGACTTGGTATATCGTCTATAACCTGATCCACCCCCGAGCGTTTTTCCAGCAAAGAGATTTTGAAAGAGTTCACGTGAAAAAATAAGCCCACAATGCACCATGCTGAAAGTGGATTGAACCTGAAACAAACCCTAGAGGCCTAGACCAACGTGACCAACGTAACCAACTAATCGAACGCACCACAATTTAATTTTTCATACCAATTGTATAATTCTGCATCGTGTTGCGTGGAAAAATTATATATTTGCCCTACCCAATACGTTTAGTTTAGTTTACTTTTTATCTTTGGGGGTCCAAAAAACTTGACAAAAAAAAATCTCGCACTGGCCAATGCGGTGAGGCACAATGTGCTCTTTCCGTCAATAACGAATAAAAGAAATGCGAAATAACGAACGGAGTATACCATTCAGATCGCCATTTCAAGGAACTTGTGAAATGACGAAAAGAGATGGAAGTTTTAAGTGGTTTGGAACGTGACGAGAGTGGTCAATACCAAACTTATTATATTGCCAGAAATTTCGAACGTCGTAAATATGGTAATATCGAGGGTTAACGTGCAATATAAAAATTATGATGACTACTGAAAAAAAAATGTCAAAAAAGTGTTGAGAATTTTAAAAAATATTTTAAAATTCAATAATGCTAATAGAATACGAAATTTTAAATGACCATACCAGCGTTTCTGTTTTTTGGGATATATGTACATCACCTTGAAGGCAAGCAGCATTTAGTACTTTGTACACGAGGTCCTGATGTCACTATCTCTCTCCATCCATTCCTCCCTCCATCTCTCTCCCACCCCTCCCAGCCCATTATACCACACTATTCCTGGCAACCGTGTGGGTCATACAAAATATTGGCCGTTAACACCTGTCATATGCATGCATGCTACTCCATAACACGATTGTGAGCCAACTATGTAGAGCCAAACTATGTGCGACACCGCAGTACGAGTAATGTTAAGCATATCCAGCTCCTCTTTTCTCCCCACATATACCGATATTTCAATGTCACACACGAAAATATGAACGATTCGAACGTTTTTTCGATACACGCTGGAACTCTCACGTAATTGATGTATAGCATATAAGGAAAAGGTTGTGTACATTTTATAAAAATACGATATGCATTAAATTATCCGCAAAAGAAAATACACCAACTTGAAGCAGTATCAAGGGTGAGTGAGTAGACCTTGAGGGCAGTTGTCAAACAACCTTTTTGTTCTATAAAGATGATCACAAAGATCGAAAAGATTTGTGTACAACAAACAGAAACTACTGTTAATTTTATTTATACAGGTAGGCCTATAGAAGAATAGTTGAAATAAAAAAAGTTTTGCTCACTGTCAGATATTAGTAAAGAGCAGGGGGGGAAGGGGTTGCAGATAAGAAACTACCAAGCTTGAATCCACGAACCACGAAAAGTGAATGAGCGAATTACTCGTGCGTTAATGATGTGGGATGGGAGACCGGCCGACCTTAAGAGTCCACGGGAGTCGATTTAGCGAAATATCAATTTTTTGGTGATAACTTTTGAACGGTATGAGATATCAAAATTCTAATAAGCGATAAACACAGATAATTATAATAGCTTCAAGATGATATAAGATATAAATATTCAAGTCATGTCGCATAACTGTCAAGAGTCGACAGCTGAAAAATGTGTTTTTTTAGCTGTATACTCTTGACAGTTATGCGACATGACTTGAATATTTATATCTTATATCATCTTGAAGTTATTATAATTATCTGTGTTTCTCGCTTATTAGAATTTTGATATCTCATACCGTTCAAAAGTTATCACCAAAAAACTGATATTTCGCTAAATCGACTCCCGTGGACTCTTAAACTTGTAAGTATACATGATTACAATAGGTCCAAAACTTTCTTTTAAACGCTGTAGCCTATCTCACCTCACATACGTGCGTTTGTATAACCATTCAATAGGATGCATGCATTCTGTTATATAATCATACATTCATGTTATCATGTTATTCTGTTAGAACAATATTAACGTTCTCTGTAGCGTAATGACAGCTAAAAGTCCTTGTCAGGGAGAGTTGAGGCTGACGTCAGAGCTATATTTTTCCCTCAACGTTACCACCACTACCACTCCGTTGGGGTGAGAGGATCAACTAACATAACACTACTTATTGGTGACACACAATCCACATTGTAATTGTATGAAAGAAAACTATTTCCCGAAATGAAAATTATTCAAGAAAACGACATTATTTAAATATTTCGCAAACCGGTTCAATAATAAAAGAAACGCTCGAAGTGGATATACAAATTCCACAAAAATAATAGTAAGCACTCAAAACCTGCCTTATGGTTAATGTTCATTTACTACCATACGTCATAAGATAATTAGAATTTTCGTAAGTTTTGCTCCGTAGGTTATATAATAAGGTCTTTGGTTTTGCCGTTCGATTAATAATAATGATCAAGTTGGCAAGAAGTTGTTATGTAACATTTTGAGCGATTTAAAATAAATCCGTAGCAGTTGAACGGCAATACTTATGGCAATGCCCAATAATATGAACATGGCAGGTTTCAATGTTCATATTATTTTTGTGGAATTCTTCAGCGGTACACGGAAAAAACGGGACGTTTTTTTTTATAGTTTAATATCAATTCACTTTTACGGTGGATGTTGCATTGGTTGATTCAAAAACATTTATTTGTCAGAAGAAGTAATGCTTCCTTAGAAGCAAAGTGGACAACCCAATTTTTGTCTCAAAATGATCTATTCGAACCACTTCATTCGTATTGTGTTATTTTTGTGTGTTTTTTTTTTCAACTAGTTTCAGAGGTTTAAACATGTGGACCAAGCTTTCTGGCCCCCATTATATTTTGGAGCAAAACGGACCAACCCACATTGGAAGTGTTTTGTTTTGACTTTTGGGTTGGTCCACTTTGCTTCTGATCCCTTCGTATATGGATGATTAGCCGAAAATGAACACTGCACACTTGAATCACAAAGTCAAACTATTCTTATCAATCAGCAATTGCATGCTATAATAACAGGACGACTCATAGATATATTATAATTATGTAGGCTAAATAAAAACAGGTTTGATCAAAAGTTTGTGCTATATATCTCTTTATGTAACGAAATACGAATGCTACCCCTTCAAATCGTGTTGAAGAAATATTAATATATTCCCAGTTCTCTTAGGTTACATTTCCACACCCTTGCCCTAGGCCTTTATATACCATCACAACGCTGCCTGACGGCTTCAACACGCATTAACAGAACAAGAAAAAGCTTCTTATACATTATTGATAATCAACACGAGGAGCAGAAGACGTGGAAACCTCTTCTGTAACTCCTGTAACACATTTCAGTATTCAAAGTTTGAAGAGAAAGAGAGGGAAAAAATACAAAAATACCACCTAATAGTCTTTTACGCCAGACCTACTGTCAGAGCGGAAATGTCAAAACACACGCGGAATTTCTATTATTTCTAAGGTACTAGAGGAATCTAAAATAGAACCAAGAAGTAGAATAAAAAACTCTATTAACAACGTTTTTAGTTTGAGACAGTCTCTGCATATACAAGACGGTATTGGATTTGTTCATTTTTACTACATCAAAAACTTGACACCAAGTCACTGTTTCCTAATCAATTGGCTATGAGAATGGTTCAATATATTAAAACATAAAAGTATATTAAAACATATAACAAATGTTTCTGACTATATATCAGAATCAGAGTAATAAACCAAACAAACGTGTCTACATCCACTGACCTTTATAACACCAGATATATTAAACATACTCACCTCTTCTGCTAAATTGCTTAAACACCCATAAATTATTCATACTTAATAAGTTCGCGCACCTTATTACCAGAAAGAATCAACGTTAAGTGCACTTAAAAAAGCACAGCGAACATCTTCACAATGCCACCCAAGTTAATTTAACGGTGTGATGCATCATGATTACGACCTAACTGACTTCCAAAACGCCGTAACTTATAGGCTATATGCCTATAGCGCAGTTTTGAAACTCATCTTTATGAAACCACATTAAAATTCGGAATATATACACCTATTTTATATGGCAGATGTGAAATTAAACATTGTATAACACGACACAGGTTACCGCCAGTTAAGAACGCACGAAAGTCGATTTAGCGAATCATCTAGTTTTCTTAGGATAACTTTCATAAACGGTATGAGACATCAAAATTACATAGAGTAAGAGTTTACTCAAGAAACAAATCTTTTTAATACCTTCACGGTGGTACACGCTAGAACTTTAAAACTCATAATGGATAATTTCCTCAATTTTTTTTTTTTGTAGTTTTTTGTTTATTTATTGTTCACAATGCAATTGTGTCTCAGGCTACGTAGCGCACGGTGGCAAGGACTTGTAGGAGTATCACAGATAAACGAGCTATTTTGTGGTAGTATAAGAATTAGAAAATAAACATGAAAAGTGAAAACACACACGAATGGAATACAATTCTGATTATGAAATGAGAGAGAGAATGAACAAAAATGAGAACCAAACGATACATTAACAATGTGTGATAAGATAATTTATAATAAGTACACAAATATATAGTAAAAATGTTATAAGGTCAAATGCGATTGATAATTGTAGTATAGATCATTTTGGAGGCATTAAAGATATGTGATTCTTCTGTGTTGTATTAAAATTTTATATATCTCATACCGTTTACTGTATCACCAAATGAATGATATTTCTCTAAATCGACTCTGAAGAGAAAATACAAGTTTCACCCAATACTTTATCAAATATTCTACACAATTCTGAGTCGTTCGAGCCATCGCGGCAACGTACGTCTTCGGACATGCCTCAAGACACTAAGACTAAACCAAACTATACGACTTCGAAGTTGGAGAATAATATTGGCGAAAACAGTGCGCCGTACATACGGCTTCACATTGATGCCGTCCACAGCAGCTACTGGGTGCTGTGTGAATCTGGGTTCTAGGCTTTGTGTGTTGGAAGTTGACAAGAAGCCCTTGGAAAAGCGTCAACAGCGTGAGTGACTGTAAGACAGTATTGTGCTTTAGAAGCGTCCCCGTAATAAATTAGCGTCACCCACAAGTCATTTTAGATTGGAGTCATTTAATATGTCGTGGATTTGTTCCTGTGTATAGAAAGGGATATTGTTTTCCGTAAATACACGGGACGGGGATTGTTTCTATATACATAGTGACATGATTCACTGAATGGAAGTGTATTTTGCCTGGATATACGGCTGTATCTAGACGGGAGATAGATTGAGATATCTACATTATATTCTATAGTTGAGACAATATAGGAGTATAAAATGACTGTATGGCCAACACTATAGTGCTGAGTCGCGAGTATTTTTTTTCTCGCAAGATTTCTGGTCGGACTATATATGAACTTATCAATAGTTTCAAGATTCGATTGGATGTACTTTTTGTTTGATCTTTTTAATGGGTTTTTAATTGATGTACAAAAACTATACTAAATTTTTTTTTTTTTAAATCGGCAGATCCAATTTTGAAAACTTCGGAATAATAAGTAGCGACCTATCATTTTTATTTATGAAATCTCGTAAGAATTTGAATTTATTCGAAAATATTTTTTCAAAACTCTATCTTCTCGGTTATTCTTGTGAGGTTTTTGAAAAATTCAAAATGTGTTTTTATTTTCAAGTGGTATCGATCAGTTATGCCAAGTTACAGCAAAATTTTTGCTATCGGTTGACTGGAGCGCCACCAAGAAAAAACTTTTTTTTTTCCAAAAGCTCAGAGATCACCCAATTATTTCCGTACGAATTTCTCAATTCTAACTGTGTAACATGGAAAATGAAAGTCCCGAACTCCCGATGGAATCTCTTTGCCAAGCAAGCAATTCTCGCTGCCGGACCCGTTCTCACCAACCTCACAAAAAGCCCCATACAGCTAGGACATATGGGGGAAATGTACACTATTCTGGTTTAAGTATTTTTAAATAAGCTTTTTTAAATAAGCTACATGAAATACTTTTTAAATAAGCTATACAAGTATTTGTCACGAACACAATAAAGAGTACCAATAAGAGTAATAAAGAGTTTAAATAAGCTGCATGTAAATTGTCACGAACACGAGTACCAACTCTGAAAATGATCCTTCAGATATCACGCCGATTCGACAAGAACGACGGAGAGCACGAGTTTTCTAGGGGGTAATAACTATAACTGGAAACTGAAAGAAACAGTATGCCACAATCCAAAATAGTATAACGTTCCAACCAAAAACTCCTCATAACATGTGAAAAGGGTAATTCACGGTTTTTATTAGAATCTGGGTGGTATATATTTCAATTTGTGTAGGCTTATTACATATAACAAGTCGTTTAATTAATGAATCCAACAGTAGGCCTATGAGTTGAGAGATCAAAAAAATACCAATGCGTCAAACAAATGATTACTTTTTCATGTTGATATACTTTTTCACCATTAAAAAATCTCAACTATAGATTACAACGAGAAACGAGGTGTCAGATACACTCCAACATTCACGAAAACAATTTATAAATCATCCCTGCATTGCAATGGAAGTGTTTGAATAATGTTCGTTTTAATTCTGTCAAGTTCTTACGCCCGAATCAGCTGAAAAGTGAAAACATCACCGGACACCGGTAAATGATGTCAACGACGTTATTTCAGTGGGTTGCCATGTTTACTTGTTCCATCGATCGATGTTAAAAAGGATTAATCACAACCATTTTAATTTCGATCGTATTTTCAGCAGGCTTATATTTGTATATATTTATTGATGATATTTTATATTAGGTTGCTTTTGCAAGTATGAGCCTATACTCATGTTTCATCTGATATATACCCATATTTAAATTTCATAAATATGAACTCTTCTTCTTCCTGCTTACAATTTCAATTCATTTTTTATATGAATTTCTGTTAGACCACACACATCCACATTTATTTTCTCTATTATTAGCTTTTAATCACGCACAACAAAAACAATATATTATATGATGAAAAATAATATAAAACAAATGGCTCTAGACAGCGGTAAACATGAGGCATTTCAAATTAACCATCAGGTTAGATATGAATTCAAATATACCCGATTTGAAATGCCGGCGAAGTTATCAAGGTTTGTTCTACATTCTACAATTAATGGATGGAGGAAAACGATCAAGGAAGTAGGAAGCGACGAGATGTCTGTGCCAGTTTTATACTATTGTCTCTATCTGTTAGTATTGGGAATATGCCAGACATCGCACTAAAGACCATCCGCTAAGACTAAAGCCTACAGGGCGTCCCTTATAGCTTTATCGTGTTGCATATCAAGACGGTGGTATATCTTTCGTCTTCGATCAGGGGTAGGTTTACCAATAATATAATGATTAAAAAATGATCTACATAATTATGTTGATCCATTATTTCTGAGCTACAAACAATAGAAGTTCATTGGTCATTAGTTTGGTTTCAGTAGTTTGGTTTCAGTATAATTCAGGCCTAGTCGCTACACCATGGCGGCAAACCAATCAAAGCATTCAGTAGGCGTACATCGCATACCCAGTCACGAATTAAATAAGTGAAAAGTACAACAAATATATACACACATATATACACATATACACATATAAATACATATATATATATATATATATATATATATATATATACACATTATGAATGGTAAAATATATTTATATATAATTATATAATTATATATATATGCACATTATGAATAATAATAATATATATATTATATATATATATATATATATATATATATATATATATATATATATATATATATATATATATATATATATATATATATATATCAAAGCACACATACATACAATTATACATACATACAATTTTTCTTGATTCGCCCATTCATCCCCGCAAATGACCTAGCTGCTCGTGGGGTTGTTGAGCGAGCAATAATCATCAATCAAGAAATAAAGAATGGCTCAGGTAAAACACTGCATATTACATTTTGTTTCAAGAGTAGATATATACGACGAATTCAATATTATTTCATTATCAATTCTGAATAATATACCCTCGCGGTTGAAAGTGTTATCAATACTGATACACATATTACTCTATTAATTAATTACTGATTAATTACTAATTATTAATTACTGATACTATAATTACACTTACATATAATTGTAATCAATCCTGATAGTTGGTGAGCAAATTGAATGATTGTTTGTATCATTTATAAAAAAAAAGTCGAAATAATTAAATATGAATCTTTGTCAAGGTAATTCAATCAGGAATGTTGATCGATGAGCACAACCAACCGTCCGTGTTAATGTACAGGGCCGGACGGTCGTTCGTCAACCCTCTTCGCACAAGAAAGTCGAAACATAAAGAGAAGTAGATTATCTCTACGCCCACTATAAATGGTCATATAGATTATTTGTCAATTGTAAACATGAAATCAAGCTAACAAAGATCTCACTCGATTATTTATTTTCAACTATAGAATATAAAAGAAAACCTACGTGAATTCTTCAGGTTCACCTATTATTTCTAAGGTTTACATGACCAAAAGAAATAGGTCTCATGGTCTTCGATTCGCCCCCACAATCAACGATTCAGCCTTGAAGGAATATACATAGACAGACACTCACACATATATATTTACATATATATATATATATATATATATATATATATATATATATATATATATATATATATAGGCCTATATATATACTCATTTTTTACTCATATATTTACTCATTTATACTATACTCTTGCAACCTGGTTGATAACTTGCGTAGGGATTTACATCTTTGCATGTCGAATCGTGTGCAAAAGCCCATTTAATTTCACGTTGAATACGGAAACCTGTAATTCACTTCTGTATCTCGTTTCTAATATCGTGCACATAATTAGAGAATATCAAGTCACAGGCAATCACTTTGGATTACAAGTTAGGTGATATCCTTGTATCCACGAAAGTAGAAGGTCGTCCATCTATATAGAACCAACTGAATCATTTTAAAATCTTCAATAATTACAAAAGCTCGCGTTCCAACTTCAAGGATTCAATGTCTTTGAAAGAAGTAGTTGCGTTTCTTATTGTGAACTGAAAATCACAGTATACGGTACCATAATACAACGTCGACTAAACAAATTTATCAGAGATATGCTCAATACCTTCTTTCGTGAATACAAGTGTATTTTATTTCGTAACGATTCCAAGTCATCCCACTATATGTGTTCTGATATATACACCCTTCGCCATATGGCCCAAGAAGTTTATATTATTCCCAATGATCACATTTACATACAGCATTTGAATCGGACGGTGGGTGGATGCATGGGTTATATTCGCCTCTTTCGATGGTTTCATATAAACGATTTACTACAGACCTTGGCATATAGAGTTATACATATATCTTCGTATACATTCAGATAAATTCTTTTTAAAAAAGCGTATCTTCATTCTTCAAGTTATTGTAATACAAGCAAAAATTTGCTCATTTCTACTCATAGTTGTTCTGGGCCCAGTATTACCAACGGGGAGTAACTCTAACTTGCAGATATAAAGTTGTTAAAGTTGTTGATCACCATGGTTACCCATGGTATCTTTTCCCCAGCTCTCAGATGAAAGTTAGCTGGACTTGGCAATACCGGGCTCTATAGTCTAATTTTACTACCGGTATAAAATTGTTTACACATCATTTATTATGTTCATTAATAAGAACTATCTCTAGGGAATTCAGAATCGAAATTATATATATAGAATAGAAAATAATTTCGAAAATGAAATTTGAAATAACTGGAGTGAACATACATTGAAAACACACATTTCACTGGAATCTCCCGTCATGATGAATAATAATAAATACCACTGTAACATGATACAGTACATACATTTGGCCGTGCAATTTTAGTCATAGCCATTAGACATAGTAGTTATAAACCCTGAAACTTGTCCATATTGAGTATTGACGGGACGCCAATAGATCTGTCATCAGTACAGTGCGTCGTTAAACCTAATATGAGTATTGAAGATATTCCTGCATGTTGAAACACGGAGATGAGAGATGGACATACATTCTGGAATGGAATATAGATTGTGAAGATAAGATTTTAGTACCCCATTTAAACTCTAATTATGGGGGATATATAACGATAAATATAAGAGAGATTCCGTTGGGTTTTCAATATTGTATAATTTATTATTCAACTTCATGGTTTAGTTACTTTAGTATCTATTTCCAATTTTTGTTCTACCGCACTGGCGATATGAATATCTAATAAAATAGTAATATTTTATGTGTGTGTAGAAAGTTTAAATGGTTTTATATAGCGTAATAATATATTGTAAAGATAGAATGGGATTGAAAAGATGGTTTCATAGCATAATATACAATAACTAAAGAATAAGTACATAACAAAGTATATTTCATGATAAGTACTTTGAAAACTCAAATCGATATATATATATATATATATATATATATATATATATGCCTATATAATAACATCGAAACTTGATACAAAATCATTCTCCAATGCGATTAAGGCTATGGATGGAGAATAGGATCGTTTGAACGGAGCATCATGCATAAGGGAGAAATCACCACCCCAAAGAATAATTAAAAATCAGATGACTCATTTAACAAACAATAAATCTTGAACAATAAATTCGGAATATTCATTTTTTCGTCTTAGAAAACCTCACTGAATACTTTGATTGTAGGCCTACATTCATTACAATGCAATGAAATGAACAACAATGCGTATTTTCATTTTTGAAAATTTTAAACATACCTAAATCAAATGCTTTTCATTTTGTAGGTTTGTGTAATTTGTTAACCTCAAAATTATATGCATGCCCTCTTCAAGAAAATAATTTGATGTGTGTGGACACGTAGAATTTTCTCGTCACTAAGAATTATTGGAATTCAATTATATCAATACAAGAAGACACATCTAATTCAACTCGATGAATTCCAACTGATTACCAATAAACAGTACAGCCAAATACACTAGAAACTGAGGAAATGACAATGAAATTGCTTTGGGCAGCAGATTGAATCACTAACTGCTTTGCCTTATACCACTGGCGATTACGGTGGAGTGAATGAAAAACACGAATGCAAAACATTTTTTTATGCTTTGACATCAGAACCACACGGTTTTGACAAGAAATAGCGCATTTCTTTTTATTTATGGTTTCAAAGGCTATACATGTGCTAAGATGGAATTAGTGGAAAATGAAATGGATGGTGTGGTTTGGTTGGTATCTTGGTATTATTGTTGTTGGCATTATGCCCGTAATAAAGATGAATAGGAAGGCGCATTCATAGCTTTGCTTATGATGTGCAAACAGAGGATGATACTGCAAATATGAAAGAACGTGAAACGATTCCCCAAAATGTGATTGATAAAGAAAAGGAAAATTAATATTGGATATATATACTTGATGAGTTTTGAATGAGATTAGCAAATATCAATGTATTTTATGTGAAGTACTTATTAAACTAGCAAATAAAATTTTAAAAATTAAATATAAATGACCGCCGATAACTATATTTACTTGTTACTATTAATGAAAAATGAATTGCTTGCGACTAAATTATATTGGAGAAATATATTAATATTTACTTTACGCGTGCGCAGCACGTATCCAGATGAATTGACAAGACAGAGCAAACGGTTTTATCTACGTTCAAATGTAGACGCATTCTCTCTGATTTTTACTTTATTATTGTAGGCCTATTATTATTTATTTATGTACTCAAATTGTTGGAAATGTACCAGTTATAAAGAAGGCAAAAAAAATCACACACATCTTGTAACCAATATCAGAACATTGATAATGCAATGGCAAATATCTTCTAGTTCAGTGTTGGTGAACGTAATATCCCACAGACAGCTTGGTTATTGGGGGGTACAAATTAACGCGCGGACGATTCACGAACGATTTTGATAGAAACTTTCCTTTAAGTACGGATTAGACTTGCTGTCGGTGGACTTTGTCGACTTCGATGTATTTTCCATCAACATCGAAACCTTGAAACAGAATCTTTTTTTTAATTATCCAGCTCATTCATTGTCTTGGCGTCAAAGTTCATTGTTTTCAATTTAAAATAGTCAGAGATAATTACTATTTACTAATATTGGTGACAAGACAAACTCGATATCTTGAAACAACCATATGAGACGTGCACTTCAGAACGGTCTTACTAACACATACGTAATTGGGAAACAATAATTGTATATCAAAATTTCGACGTTAATAATATATTTTCTAAAGAGTCCGTTTCGAAATCAGCAAATATCTATATCAACGACATTCACCAACAAATAATACGTACTGTATAGGACTATTTTGCTATTCATTCCTTTCGAGTATATAAAATAACTGGTAATGTTTTTACGTATCACACCGAATTATTTATGAATACAAGCAAATAAGTATATACTAATTTTCAATACCAGTTCAATACTAATTGGTACAATTCTGAAAGCATCAAGTACGACCCAATACATTCAATACATATAGCATTTCATGCACTCAACGTTTCAACATCGAGTGCAAGCCTCTGGAATGAATTACGTGCTTTTCATCAATTCCCCGCATGACGGCCACTGAACAGGTATAATGCGGTTGAAGTGACGACAGATAGAACGAAACATTCGATCAACAAGATTATTGTGGTAATGAACAATTGTCAAAAACACCCCTATTTATTGATGAAAAACTAATATCGAAGCGATTATCAGAATGTGATGTTGATTCAATTTATATGATGCACTTTGAATCATATATGCCTACTGCGAGTCTACGCTATGGACAGAATCAATCAATTCAATTCCATTGAAAAATAATCTAAACATAGACTATACATGCACACAGTATAGAAATTTTTGAATTCCAATAACATGGAATTGAGCAAGCATGTGTATCAATACTATTTAATTACTAATACTAATAATAAATACCAATTGTCCATGGGCAAGTATATATGATTATATACAAAATGTACAACACAATCAACACTTATGTATACTTATATAGAAAGACATTATACAATTGACGACTAGTGATTGACCTGCCCACAAACGTCACAAAACAAAACATCCAATCAAATGGGCTGTTTGTTATGTGGGTAAATTCACTAAATTGACATTGCCTATCAGAGTAGGCCTATCTCTAAATGCCAACATAAAGTATAGATCAAGGTGGCCTACCGATAAGCCACGCCTATCACTAGTGGTCAATTGAGCATAATATTACTTTAGAGATAGAACCCAGACAGCTAGAATACGTATTTAAATCATAATTCTCAAATATCATGCATTTAACCCGGAATGTTTATTTTTCAAATCAAAATTACTCGAAAAAAATATGTGAACATCAAAAAGATTCACCACAAATGGATACAAGAAAACTTGACCATTTTAGTATAGTTCAGCAAAGACTTGTACAAATTGAATTTCTTTCATCACAAACTACGACGTACGACCTACGACCTACCATCGAAATCCCAATACAATCACAAATCCACCTTTATTACAAACTTCTATACCGCCACATATATGTTCATTACAACCACACACAGTATTTCGAGAAAAGTTATATAAAAGTCAACATACATACGAGAATGTATATTCTCAATCATGAATATGAAAGTAAATTCACCTAGATCTTCGTATAGAGCTTGTATATACGTTAAGAGTCCATGGCGATTCAGCGAAATATCAGTATATTATGTTGATGGCAACCAACTTTTGAACGGAATGAGATCTGAAAATTCTAGTGTGGGGGAACACATATTTGTAATACCTTCGAGATGGTATACAATTAAACTAAATAACTCATGTCGTATAATTGGATGAGCGAAGCGAAGACTCAATTTCACCATACCCGAAAAAAAGTGCTTTTTTTTAGCGCTCCACAGGTCAAACGAGAATTCAAAATCAGTTGAAACTTGGCATACAAAAGTGTCGTTATCTAATTCGATACTGTATAGTTTTGAGGCTCAATCCGATTGAACCAATTCTGAGAAAACTCATTTCAAAGTTTTCAAAAATCGCATTAGAAAAAAAAAATCTCATGCAGAGGAAAAAATCCGTGAAAAACATTTTCTTCGAGAGAATTCAAATTCTCAGGGAATTTTAATATAATAATTAAACACATTATTTCGAACTTTCAGTCGAATCGGATCAGCCGTTTCGATGTAAAAAGATATATAATTTTTTTAAATCACTCAAAGCTATCAAGATACCAATTTAATCCAAGCAACAAGTGTCATCATTCAATTGAAAACGTTTAAAATAAAGCCTTATTATTATCACACAAATCAATTAGGAAATGAGAGGGCAGTGATGTAATTGTTTGGATCTCAAGATGGATACATATATTATAACCAATCCAACGATATGGTGATATATTGTTTCAGCTCATCCATCAACGCGGAAACACATAACGCGTTTTCCTAGTAATTGTCAAGCGTATGAATGGACGGATTTTTTTTCGTCCGTATACGCATTGACAATTCGGCGATATGAGTTAAATACTTCCAACTTATAGTTCATACCATCTTGAAGGTATCTCGAAGGTGAAGTATCTGTATAGTTCCTCCATATTAGAATTATGAGTTCTCATTTCGTTCAAAATGTATCATCAAAAAAATGATTTTTCACTATATCAACTCGCATATTCTCTTCAGAGTCCATGGGAGTCGATTGAGGCCCAGTATTACTACGGCCAGTTAGTATTTACCTGAGAGTTGATGGAAACAAATAGCATAAGTAACCATGGTGATAACAAGTTTTAACTGTCAGATAAAGGCTAACTGGACTTGGTAATACCGGGCCTAAGCGAAATATCAGTTTTTTAGTGATAACTTTTGAACGGTATGAGATATCAAAATTCTGATAAGCGAGAAACACAGATAATTATAATAGCTTCGAGATGATATAAGCTATAACTGTTCAAGTCATATCTCATAACTGTCGAGCGTATACAACTTAAAAAAAATTTTTTTTAGCTGTATAGGACTACGCTTGACAGTTATTCAACATGACTTGAAAAGTTGAAAATTACATCATCTTGAAGTTATTATAATTATCTTTATTTCTCGCGTATCAGAACTGATATCTCATACCATTCAAAATATATCACCAACAGAATGCTTTTCGCTATATCGAGTCGCATATGCTCTTAAGAGAGTTGGACGGTATTTTGTGATGTCCATGTGCATGTCAATGGTTTATCTGGCGCCTCGGTCGTATTCGGAGACTCGTAATCGATGTCGTGCATTGATTTCGTATAAACCTATTTCTACGTAGCATGTATAACGGCTTTATCGGACGCGTACATGAATGCCCGTAGACACAATACATGCACGGTCCCCACGAGACCAACGGTTCGGTTTCGATGACCAGATCAGTTTTTTTTTTTTGGGGGGGGGGGAGCATTTTTTGAGGACACGTCAACTCATATATCTATAATGATTGATATTCAGGTCACTAACGCCTTGCTGAAGCGTCGCGATGCGGGCGTCTGTCACATGTAACACGATACTGTCGGTATTTGCAGGCATGGTTAGAGAAATGCCTTGCGATACACTATATATATTATATGGAAGGGCGTTTAGGGGATGTAGCAGAAGTTACGTGTTGGAAATGCCAAAATTTTCATTGTGGCGTCTGTGAAGGTGGAAGGAAAATCATTTCGGGGGAGAGAGAAGTGTTTGAGTAGGTTTGAATTTTGAGCTGCGACTGAGTATAATCATATGCAAATAATATATATGAATATAATATATTCATAATTAAACTTCTTGGATACGACTACGATCCAATATCGAGATATTTAGGATGTTCTAGTCATGTCATAAAATATGTTATGTCATAAAATGTCACATGACAAATATATATATATATATATATATATATATATATATATGTATGTTCACGTAGATTCTCGTGGCCAATATTGGATGGTCTAGTTGGCTGAGCTTTCACCGAACTACACTCCTGAGGATGACGGGTGAAATTCCGTCGAAACGTCGAGACGCAAATTTTCAAGTACGTGGTTTCACCGTAGAAATTAGTTTACCATATATATGTATATATATATATATATATATATATATATATTTATATATATATATATATATATATATATATATATATATATATATATATATATATATATATATATATGTATATATATATATATATATATATATATATATATATATATATATATATATATATATATATATATATCTGTATATATTTATATATATATATATATATATATATATATATATATATATATATATATATACATAATACATATATATTATAAAATAGCAAGGGGTCTCCGCATCCCAAGTCCCAAGGCGTGGAACCAAAGTTGGAACAATTTGGTTCATTTTTCATCCAGAAGCAAGTTGACATGTTTCAAAAACATTCATCATGGACGTTGACAAGACAAATTCCCAAATTGAATTATTTGAAGAAACAAATCACATTCAAATACAACTTGAATCTTAATGAATCCACCGCAACTATCAATGAAAAAATGATATAGCAACTGTATATATTTTGTAAATTAGAGCCAAACATGAGCTATAATGAATATGAACATCTACAATGTTCGATTTCTATAGAAATGTTTGGAAGTTCGCTGAAACTTTGCAGTGAAATATCAAAAATATAGAAATGCTTACTGTTATTATCTACCCTCAATTAAGTTAGTTTTATAATATTTCAGGATTTTTCTGTATTCAATTTTTTATCACTTTTGTAAATAACCATTGTACTATATTGTATTGACTATTACGCTGTACCATCTTGGTATCCCGCTATGCGGACAGCCGTCAATAAATTGTCATTCTCTCTTCCACTGAAATATCTATCAGTTATTGTTGCACTTGTGGGGCCTAAGCACAGCCTGTTGTCAAAAAAAAATCGATAAAGAATGAATGAAAAATAATATCATGACTATGGATTCATAAAGCGAACATTCAATTTGATCAGCTACAATACCTCACTACTTTGTCAAGGTCTTTATTTACACTTTACTGCACCTTGACCTCCACTCTACAACCCTACACTAACAGGGGTAGGCTATATATAATGGTTACAACCTAAATAAAACTTCTGTACAACATGTCAAGGACAGAATAATACAACGTTCATAAAACTTATTAAAACGATTTTTATGCGTAACCTATATATAAACTATGAATTACAATTATGTCATGAAGTAAATATTTAGAATATATAATATATGGGCCTACGATAAATGTTAGAATAGGATTTTCACACTTTTCAAGTATAGGGCCTACGCTTTGAAGTTCAGTAGACTAAAACCTGGTATTACCAACGTGGGAGCTAGTAGCTCCAACTGGCAGATAAAAGTTGTTATCACCATGCTTACCTGTGATATTTGCTTTCACCAACTCTCAGATAACTGCTAACTGGACTTACCGGGCCTAAAGTACATAATTTATTTGCTGAATTAATTAATATTGGGGTTTAACGGCGCGTCAACGACGTGGCTGTATTGCACACGTTTCATTTGCTATTCACGATTGACAGCGTATCACAGTTGTTTATATTTCACGTATGTCTTGTTGACAGATTTCTGATTCTAACCGGAATACGAACTGGATATAAACGGTGGGCCTACTGCAGAGAAGACATTATAACATTCACCTTGAACGGTTCGTTAGAATTCATAACTAAGTAGCATTCGCAAACAGTATTATATATATTTTTTTTTACTGTTACAACAACAAAAGTCACTGAAGTCTCGAGTGACAAAACGAAACATGTGTATAGGCTATCATGTACAGACCATATTGTACACATACATAAGCAAGGTAATTAACGAGTTTTATAATGTATTTGAAACAAACTGGTAGAGATAATTATCAATATTGCAACGCTAATTAAACGGTAATACATGGTAATACATGGTAATATATATATATATATATACTCAAAAGACATGAGTAGCAAAAATTATGACAATATGCTTTTCTTTAATGGTGGTTACCGGCTACACGTCAACAGCTATGGGTTATTGGGGATACGAATGAGAGGATGATAACGAAACGAAGAAGTAACACGTGACAATAGCGAGGCTTGAACCATTATCGACAAATAAGAATACATATATATATATATATATATATATATATATATATATATATATATATATATATATATATATATATATATATTATATATATATATATATATAGGGCTATATTATATATATATACTTTTTTTCACTCATGCTGACGGATCATCTCATCCGGACATTTTACTGTTCTTTTTGGAAGACAGTCGATCGGGTGCACCAACTTTCATGCATGGAAGTATAGGAATTAGGAATACATAGCACGCTATGACTGTGTACAATAAGAATAGGCCTATACAAAAAAATAAAAATAATAACAAACCACGCGGTGATCGACTAGATTTTTGTTTTATTTTTATGGGTGGTAAGATCGCCCTTGTGGTGCCCCGTCCAAACGATCTTACCCTACATATATCATATACATATTTACATATATATATATATATATATATATATATATATATATATATATATATATATATATATATATATATACATATATTATATATATATATATATATATATATATATATATATATATATATATATATATATATATATATAACACGTATATAGGCCTATACACGTATAAATACGTGTATACGTTATGTACGTATAATACGTATATATATATATATACGTGATATATACATATATTTCCAGGCTTGAATGGAAATCGATGATTTTGTATCAAGTTTCGATGTTATTAAAAAATATATATATAAATAAAAAAAATTTAAATATATATATATATATATATATATATATATATATATATATATATATATATATATATATATATATTTATATATATATATTCAACTCAAGTATAGGATTCAATTCAAATCGGAGAGAATGCACACAAGCGTTCAATTACAAGAAAATATAGGGAACGCTTTAGTGACGGTAAAGTTTGAATGGTGAATGGTTTCCTGCACAGGGTAAAATTTCGTTAAATGTATAGACGACTTGTCTGAAACTGAAACCCTCATTCGTATCTTCACTTGATTCTAGATGTGGGTGGGGTCGTTTAGGAAACGACAATCATTATCGAAAGGAATTGACAGTGGAGGTGCCATCATCATTCAAATCATGGCACCTCCACTATTCGTCAACTTTCTAGCCCAACTTTCTAGACCGGCCTATATGCAGCTCGATCATTTTAATTTTTTTTATATTGGGTTTTAATGACGCACTGTAATGATGACTAAGATCTATTGGCGTCGAATGGATGATTAATGAGATGATGGGATGATGAGATGAAGGTTTTAGCGTAATAGGAAGGATAGTGGAAAGGTATCGGTCGTGGCCTATATTGTGGGAACCATCCCGGCATTAGCCTGGACTACAGAGGGAAATCACGAAAAAAAAAACTGTAAAGATGGACGGTAGCGGGGATCGAACCGGGTCCAACATGCCCGCTGCCTCCCGGGTCACATGGAGCAAGTGCGATAACCAGTCAGCTACATTATGCCGGTAGCTCGATCATTCTTTCCTTCTCACACGTCAGAATTATGTTGGTATTATATGGTATTATATTATATGGTATTAAATTCTAGTTTGGTTGGTGTTTATTAAAACATTATGATAAGCTTCATGCTGGACATGCTATATATAATATGTGACACGAGTAATATGATGAATTACTATAAGACTGGTAGAAGGATAGAGCCCAACTGAAAATGTATTCATGGAGTACCGGTAACTTATTTCAACAAGATCCGATTGTCAGTGACTATAGTGATTTGTTTTTTCCCCTAACTATGACGTAAATTACTTCTCTACACTTCATAATACTGAATCTGTAATACAAATACCACGAACACTCCTTTTATTCTTGTGAATAGGCCTATCCTATAATTACATTGTTATGAAGATGATACATTTTACTATTTTAAGTATAAAAATTGAGACTAAATAAGGCTTACTGTAAAATAAGTATCTATGTTGGTAACCAAATGAAACTATTTTGAAACTAGAAAAGTGAGTATAAATGAACAGGTGTGTAAAAACAAGGATTCTTCCTATTGTAATTTTGAAAAGAAAAAACAAAAAAAATCTAGATTGTCAAAGGTTTTGATTTTAAAAGATTGAGAGTTTGACGTGTTTTATTCAATTAAAACTTACATTTTGAAATCTAGACGAACGTGATTTCAAAAAAATGTTTGGTTCCAGTCACTGTCTCTGACTATATGCCTATTCGACAAAACGCATCAACATTTTTTCCAGGTTATACAAGTGCCATGTAATCAATGTGATAAACAATTCAAATGTCAAATTTGTCACGTAATTCAACGAAGTTGTATAAGCCATGCAAAACAAACGGTTCAATTTGAAGCGGTGAGATAAGTGATTTGATACATAATTGTGGTAATAGTTGTATTATGTGCATGCACATTTCACGGTTCACATCTAATAGAGTAATCATTTCTGGTTTCAATAGACAGTTTTGTTACAATTCCTCGTGTAATTCTACTGCCAAAGTGAACACTTGACGATGTGCAGTCAAGGCGCTAGAAGAGTATAAAACCAGCGACCTCCCACTAGTTGCCATGTATGGAAACTCAGTTTTACCAACTTCGAGAGAAAAACAACTACAACTTATGCGAAGCAGATGAAACTATACTGATTCAAATACTGCAATTACTGGTCATAAATATATACTTCCATGTCTTCCTTTTGTAGAATAAAGACTATAACTATCTTAATTAAGAAAATAACGTATAAAAACAGAGTACCATAGTATAGGCCTATCAGAAGGAAATGATAATGTAAGAGAAAAACTTCGCTAAATATTTATTCCTACAATATAATCTTCCCACAATATGCCTCCAAAAAACATTCACACCATTTTATAAAGTAGTATGCGTATATATAAATATATATATATATATATAAATATATATATATATATAAATATATATATATATATATATATATATATATATATATATGTATATATTTATATATATATATATATATATATATATATATATATATATATATATATATATATATATATATTTATATATATATATATTCATATTTACAGGCCCAAGTTGTGTATACAACTGGAATCGATAATTAATCTAACATCTAGTTCAAACTAACCGAAAAAAAAGGATACAATATAGCAATGTATCAATCAAATCCTGTCTTTTGTGTTGGTATACCGTCAATTCTTAAAAATGTTAACTGTAACAACTGTGATAATAGTTGCATAAAGATCCATTATTTCACGGTTCATACTACTCATTTCTGGTTTCAGTCCACAGTTTCAGTACAATTCCCCGAGTAATTCTACCGCTAAAGTGAACAGTTGACTGTTTGTTTACGGCTATTATGTGATAAAATAAGAAGGATCACTCTAATCAAGACAACGTGCACAGTTGGCTATATTCAAGCAGTAACTAATCACATTTAATGCAGTTTAAACTATAATAGACGTGTATATAGAGACAGCCACAGATAATCACATGCACACTGTTCAACAATAGAACTGGTATACTATAAAATACAGAAATTAGTTAGTGGAAAACTTTGAATTGCAACACATTGTAGTAGGAAGGAAAGCGGGAAACGGGGGAAAAAATAGTTTAAATAATAATTGAAAATATTCTAGTTAAGAGGCCGCAGGCGCTCGTATTTCACGACGCAAACTCTCACGGCCGTAATTTTTGTGATATCAATATGAGTGTTTTTGCATTCTGTTAGTAATTGAAAAACAAATGTCACCGTAAATACAGAATTTTGATCCAAAAATTTGTGATTTATCAAATTTTTTAAATGGAAAATGGAAAAATTTCTAATCTACGAAAACCTAGATACTTATTTTCTAATACCGAAAAAAAAACATAGAATGTGAAATATATCAGAAGTGTGAGCTAGGGAATTAACGGCGTTTATGTGAATTTTAGTTCGGCGGGCTAGTCTACGGGTGGCGCCTAGCACACGATGCATGTTAAACTAGTCTGAAGCGAGCGAACAACGAGCCCGTGTAGAACGCCTGCGGCCTCTTAATATCATCGACTTGAAAATCTGTTTCGAAATATTTATCCACATGAATTTAATTCATGGTCTGGAATGAGCCGCCCTCCATGGCCAAGTGAACTGCAGAGTCTGATTCATGGCATGACAACTCGGTTGTGCACGTTTTTTTCCGTCCTGGTAAATCACGCGTGAACCGACAAGAAAATCTACGGAAACTATCGGGCTCAATAGCAAACGGGAGTCGATTTAGCGAAATGACAATTTTTAGATGATAACTCACGTTATAAGTTATCAAAACTCTGATAAAAGGGAAACACAGATATTGTACTTTCAAGATGATGAGTAAAACATGTTCAACTTATTTCGCATCATTTGCACAGGTAAATTCAGCTAGAAACAGATTTTTTTATAGCTGAATACCTTTGAAAATGTTAAAATTATATAATGATATTATTTCACACCATTTGGAAGATTCCCAAGAAAGCTGTGTTTCCTTGTTATTGGAATTTTATCAAAAGGGTTACAACTAAATAACTGGCAAGTCGGGTGTGGGTTTGAGAGTCGGATATGGTATGTTTTTTTATCCTCTCATTCATACCCCCAAACAACCTATAGCTCTTGGTGAAGTCGTTGAGCAAACAATAATCAATCGATGCAATAACCCATGAAATTCCGATGGTCAACGTGCTTGTCAATGGCTATTAATAAATCATCCAATGTGACAATCAATCGCAATGATAATTCGTCAATAGAAAAAACACTTTAATGCATTGCATATTTGCTTAAATTGACAGAGTGACGTATACTGTGACAGTGATAATTAATATTATGTTTAACGACCATTTGAGCTCACAAAAACACGTAACTCCGATCACGAAGTCATATACTCATAAATTATTAATATTCAAATCTCTGACAGATGGGGCTACATGTCACGCGAAAAGCAATAAAACATTGAAATGAATTAGCTTGCACAAAAAACAAATACTTTACTTTAAAAGTCATAATTTTTGTATTTTATCGTTAAATCTATCAATTTTGTATCATTTCAATATTCATTTTTTTTAATGTTGGATTTTTTCTCTCCATGTATTTTATATCGATTGTTATCTTGTGCCCTTTGGAGCCAGGGACTAATAAAGGTTTTTGTATAAACATCTATACGTATTATCGCTGATTTTCGATCAATTTTTTTGTTTGCTTTCCTTCTCATAACTCATAGTTTTATCAATCTGGGTTAATCAAGTCTAAACAAATCTTATACGAAACTAGGATAATATACAATTTAAAAAATGGAAACTGAGTGATACACAACTCTTTTATATATATACGGAGCCATCACAAATTAAGGTGACCTATAACTTTGAGTCTGCTACTGACTCAACATCCTCCACAGCTTGGAACTCCCTGGAGCACACTTGTATATTGGCAAGTCCTGTGAGCTTGACAGGATGAATGGCTCCTAGATGATTGCCTGGTGCAAGATCTAGTATTGCTCCGTATTCCCTCAATTGACCTCCCCTACCTTTACGTTGCTGTAACGACGTCTATACAAGGCACAGGTATTTGTATTTATAAGCATTTCACGGTACACCAATTGACGTATGACAACATTATAAATACATTGAACGTAGGCCTACATAGGCGATGCAAATTTGTCAGAACTAAAATTCAAATATTATAATAAGACGATGTTATTTTAAAAAACAATGGACACAATAAACTATGATATTTAATTCTGTATGGATACTATAGATACTACTGGTGAAACTTATGAAAAACTCTCAAAACAATGTTGTGCGTATAGGCCTATACATTTACGTACGTATACGTGTCACATTTGAAATCAATATTAATATAAAAACAATAAAAAATATTACGAATTACTAAAACTTGCTTCTGTCAATACTAATCGTTCGAGGTAAAACATGCTTTCAAACTATATAAACAATTGTAAATCAAAAACATTTTTACATTGGCTCAAACATGTGGACTTGTTATCTGTTTAAAATGTTTTGGCAAATGATTATAGATCTTTGAGCCATGAATTATTGGATCATTTTCTGAAAGTTTCAATTTGTGGTTGATTATTCGTAAATTATTTCTTGTCCTTGGTATTCAAATAAACTATCAAATAACTTAGGGCCTATATATACTTTAAATGCCACTGAAACTTTTAGAACATCTTCGTCTACAGTCAAGAACATTCGATGGTACAGTCATTGAATTGACGAAACGAAGGGAAGGTTTGGCCTTGGCGTATACAATGATTGTGAACGATTTTTTTTTTATACTGGGTTTTACAACGCACTGTACTGATGACTAAAATCTATTGGCGTCGGTGAATGATGAATGAGATGATGATGAGATGAGAAGTTATTTTATCAGGTATTTTTTTGAATAGTGGTAAGGAGTCGGTTGTGGCTTGCTGTTAAGGAACCATCCCAATATCAACCTGAACGTTAGAAGAAAATCATGAAAGATCTCTGTAAGGATGGCGAGAATAGAACCCGGTCTCTTAAATGGCGGTTAGCCAGCAGACCACCCGTCTCAAGGTCAATGTGTCGTAAGTTGGGATGAAGAGAGGTCAGGAAGTTTAACGACCATTTCCAGTGATTGACAATTTGTGGTAAAGATAGGACGAAGCGAAAAAAAGGAAGTTTGACGTCCATGCTGTGATTGTGTATCGATATGTGATTAAGCGGCGAGAATTAAAAAGTGTAATGTCCAAGGCTTCCCTCTTACCTCACACCCCAGAACCATCCCTCTCACACCGTACACAAACACAAACACACACACACACATATTTGGCATCAAAATTGATGTCACAAACTGAAACTAAGAACGGGAGGTATCAAATTTACAGTAATTTAGTATATAACGGATAGAAGCATTACATTTGCACGTGATAATTCGAAGTACCACCAATAGGGCTATACATAATTGAATGTTTTTCTCGCGGGAAACATTCTTCCAATGTAGAAATGGAAAGCTTTAAATAATTTCAAATGACATTTCCTCATTGTTTTTCATACGGTAACCAAATTATATGAATTTGACCATTTGAAAAACATCATTTAATTTCAACACTTTAAAAAAAGCGATGTCTAGGATAAAATTAAGCCAACTGTGTAATATGTGCAGTGATATATATATATATATATATATATATATATATATATATATATATATATATATATATATATATATATATATTCAAATTGACTGAAACTGGGCTGTTTTTTAATCGTGATATATTTATTTAAACTGACCAACGTTTCAACGAGATTGGTCTCGTCCTCATCAGGGTCCAAACTATACTAATTATTTTGACATAAAAACGTTTTTATGTCAAAATAATTAGTATAGTTTGGACCCTGATGAGGACGAGACCAATCTCGTTGAAACGTTGGTCAGTTTAAATAAATATATCACGATTAAAAAACAGCCCAGTTTCAGTCAATTTGAATAAATATGAATCGTGAAAGTTTAAGTAAAGTTATATATATATATATATATATATATATATATATATATATATATATATATATATATATATATATATATATATATATATAAATATGTGTGTGTGTGTATATATACGTATATGGGGCCTGAATATGGGGCTTTACCGGTACATAAAAAAACAATTTTCAAACTAGATTACGAATAGATACATACAAGTTCCATACTTCATACACAACTAGATCCTATATCCATAAATATTTTATTGTAATTCATGTATTCGCCATAAAATTGGAGTGTATAAGATACCCACGGAAATAATATGAATGAATGAATAATAATACAAAATATTCTTAGAAAACAATTTTCGTAGACATATGTATATGAGTGACTAATTTGCATAACTCGACGTAGGCCTATATAGTACGATCGATCAATGATAATATGAATGACAAAAACAAGAGCTAATTTCTCAAAGGTGAACAAGAGAATGTCACTCAACATTCCTGATTATTGGCCTTCAAGTAGCTCGTGATTCACTGCGTGTTGGACAAAGTGGTAGTGCTGGTTTATACAGAAACTATTTTATAAAATTTTGTTCTCACTAGTTTTTATGGAAGATGAATGTTCACTCAGTAAACATGATACAAAACATGCCGATATTCACTCGTATATACCGACGGGTTAACAACTCCTGAAATCTGGTGTACACTCGTCATGAAATTTTTCTGAAATCCCTTGATTTCAAAATCTTCTTGAAATTACTTGAAATATTTTCGAATTCTAGTGAAATTTCCGTGAAATCTCCCTGAAATCCCTTAAAATCTGAAATCAGGTGTACACTGAATTCACTAGTTGTCTACCCCTCGGTATATACGTATAATTGAATATCTTTGTATCTCCATTTGTATACACAAAAGAAGGTCGCGGTGTGAAATAAATAATTATAAAAACTCGCTCCAGTTTTATTCACAAAACGCTTGTGAAAGATGTAGCAGTATTCCCAATCATCGATCTCGTCGTGAAAAGTGAAATATCACAGCTATATCAAGTGATTTTTGGGTTTGTTTTATTGGTAGACGATCTCCTAATGTCGCGGACTCAAGTATAGCTTCAAGTTTCAGCGCACATGTTTCTTCTATAAACGAGCTATTTCAACTATTTGAACTATGGAATTTGACCATCCAAAATTATATCAATGGTTATACCTTACATATATAAATGCGTAGGATGAGCCTGTGGCTTCGTATGGATTGGACAGACAGACCATGTATAAACCGACGTATACCGGAATACCGAAATGATATCCTAATCCTACAATCATTGTATGCTAAACTATATCGTAAATGCGTATCAATCTATGTTAACTAAATGCAAAAATTGTGAGGTCATATATATTATTATGGAACAACAAAACATGTGTGCTGAACCTATAGTGACTGACAGCTGTTAAATTGTGGGCCTAAATAAGTGAATACCGATACTTTCTATATTATGATTGCCGAGTAAAAAAGTATCTTTCATATAAATTGAGAATGGAATTTAAAAAACGAGCTAAAATTTGATGGATTATAGACGCTATATAGTGTAAATTAGAAGATTATCAATTGATGAAGTTTTAAATTCTCACGTTGGACACAGTATAAGACTGAGCTCTGAATAATCTGAATAAGTTGAGACATCAGTAGGGCCTACTATATATTATACGATGATTACGCAAAGAGTAGAATAGAGATATGGTGGAGGCGCCGGGTTTATTTACTCCGACTTGAATTATTGAACAACTACACCATCACCAGGTATATATAGGATGACACCACAAGTAGTGTATTAGCGCAACCCGCCCATGCACGATACTTGCATTATAAGGGATTGCCGATCTATGATGAATGAGAAGTTCACGTAATTAAACAACATTGCATGAATCATAGCATCCGGCAACTGCAACTGCAACATGCTATGGGTTTGATCTAGGATTATATAGCTGTATGGATATACGCAACTCGTGCTAATTCCTAATACAGACGCTCCAGAGCTAGGGAACATGAGGTTGAACTGTTGAATCATATATATATATATATATATATATATATATATATATATATATATATATATATATATATATATATATATATATATATATGGGTTTTAACGACGCACTATACTGATGGCTACGATCTATTGGCGTCGGTGGATAATAAATGAGATGGTGAGATAGTGAGATAGTGAGATGAAAGGTTATTTTATTAGGTGTTTTGGATGGTGGGAAGGAGTCGGTCGTGGCCTGTTGTTAAGGAACCATCCCAGTATCAACCTGAACGACAGAGGGAAACCACGAAAAACCCCTGTCAGGATGGTCGACCATGGCGGGAATCGAACCCCGGTCTCCCAAATGACGGCCTTCAGTGTGTTACCACTCGGCCACCCGTCTCGGTGCCTCGCTGTTTTTATGCATGAGAACATTATCAAACGTATAATTTCAACTATAACTTGAATGCATGATGCAATATATGATGGATTAGTGTAAAATACATTTTTTGTTTTCATATAATATTGTTAGTTGCACAGCTCTGGAACGCCGTTGCCTGTCCATCGGTACGATAGCTATAATCCAAAGTTTGACGGAACTCGTGATGATCGATTGTGTACGTATGACTTTATTTGAAAGGTTTTCCAAGTGGTGTCACACATTGTTGTAGTAAGTGGACAACATATCCTCCAAATTGCGTATCCAATCACAACGACAGTATATGTTATGTGAACATTGATAAAAGAATACAGTGGAAAGGTTGATTCAAAGTGGTAAATATAGAAAGAAGTGAAATAATATGATGCAGAGGATAGAGGATACATTCTTTCATCATTTTCAGTCGATTTTTCACAATTTTACATTCAATTCTACCCCTGCATGAACATATTTGTTTTTGTGTTTGTAGACAGCACACACATGAATATATATATATATATATATATATATATATATATATATATATATATATATATATATATATATATATATATATATATATATATATATATATATATATATATATATATATATATATATATATATATATATATATATATATATATATATATATATATATATATATATATATATATATATATATATATATATATATATATATATATATATATATATATATATATATATATATATATATATATATATATATATATATATATATATATATATATATATATATATATATATATATATATATATATATATATATATATATATATATATATATATATATATATAAATACCGGTATATATATATATATATATATATATATATATATATATATATATATATATATATATATATATATATATATATATATATATATACATATATATATATATATATATATATATATATATATATATATATATATATATATATATATATATATATATATATGTATATATATATATATATATATATATATATATATATATATATATATATATATATATATATATATATATATATATATATATATATATACCAAGAAAATGACACTAATATATGGCCTATTTAAATCTCGCTATATGAGGTATTGTCATTTTATATATAATGATAAGATTTTTTTATCGTTTTGTACATTTCATTCATTTTGATGAATCGAGTTGTTTCTCTCTCTCTGCTACACACAGATAATACGTGAACACCAAAGTCTGTATGCCCTATACCATAATTTGAAATAGTAGAGAATCCTAAAATATTCCTAGAATAGTAGAGTAGAGTAGAGTGTAGAGAACACGAAATGAGACCAATCAACTGATACTCATGGCTAACCAGTATAGTTCTTAGAAATAAACTGACAAGAGATAGGTGTTATCTACCGTGACAAAAGTCTCTGCATAATACTTACTGACTAGATTAATATAGGTTCATATTTCATTATCAGAAAATATTAACAAATTACAATTAGTATAATATATATATATATATATATATATATATATATATATATATATATATATATATATATATATATATATATATATACTAACGCGCACTGTTAGAAATCGAAGTCACGT
>OZ023328.1:19812810-19905310 GCA_964007535.1 Brachyptera risi
ATGGTGTTCATTGCATATCGATAAAATGACAAACAAACATTTTCAAAAGGCATGACTCAAATTCAAATAATATTTTGTTCATTCGTGATGAAGTCATCATTCTACAGATCTTGAAGCCATTCCTGAGAACAAGCCTTTAAACTTCATGAATAACTCATTTGAAACATACGGAATACAAAATGAGGCGCTGGCCAGTGGTCGTGTGCTAATTAAGGGGTGCATAAGTTTCACATAAATGGCAAGAAACGTTGAAACATTATACGTTATTTAATGTGTGTGTGGTTACATAGAAACAACGAATATGTATAATTATATTGCATTTTGTGTTACATATAGTTTTTCATTATAAAGGCAAAATGAAGATATATTCAAAATACACACACACAAAAACACTTTATATAAATACGAAAAGTAATTATAAAGCCACCTCTATCTGTGAACAACTTGTTATAATTCCAACACAGAATATTTCTACCAAATTGCCGTCCCGTGTATTTAAAAGTGTGCTACGTTCACGGTCATTACTCAGAACAAACGGCTAAAAAAGGGGAAATTAATGTGATAATAGAGTCAGCTGGAGAAATTAAAAACGCTCAGAAGAATTAAAATCGCTATGAATTCCAGCCGTTCGTTCTACAGCACAAACGAAACTTGGGACAGTTCGCATAGTGTAAGAGAAAAGGGGGACTCCACTTGGGCCAGCCTATAAAATGTATCTCGGACGAAAGCCTATGGTTTCAGCAAATAGCTTTATTTATTTTAATGCTGCGTAACGACCCTATCAACAGCTAGTTTATACGGGGGTACGAATGAATGGGTGATAATGAAACGATGAACTGATGATGACGTTCACAAAAACCCATGCCTTACACGCGACTCAAACTCACTCCCGACCAGTGACTTCAGTTCCCAACGCAGTGCGATAGTTGACTGAGCCAGAGAGCGGCAAGCAAACAGCTATAAAGTATCGTGCAGTTCATGCTCGAAAATAATTTGAACAAAGTAAATATTTGATTGGTACCCCAAGTATACAGGATTAGATGGAGAAGGGTGATTTTTTTATAATGGGGTGCACAAACCAAACGATGCACGAAAAAATAAATGATAAAATGAACGGTAGAGAGCTATAGATGTGTTCCTTTCAAATGTGTCTGTGTCTCTGTGAGTATATATAATCGTTTAAAAAGGAGATTAAAAAGTAGCTAAAGAACTAGTAAGTAAGTAACTAATTAACCAAACGATATGGAAATGGAACGTTTGATTCCTGTAGTAAGCCTATAATGAACATATGAAATAATTCTCTTTCTCCATGCACGGGTAATTTATTCAAATGTTCATTTTTCAAAATATCATAGTGATTTAGTTTGCTAAAATGGAATACTCGTTATCCGTACGACTATTGTTTTTGGTCAGAGGCTGAATCAAGATATAGAATAGGTCAAACTGTTTGCTAAACGCTCATTATACCTTATTAGGCCTATATGAATAGAATCCTCTCTGAAAAAAAGAAATGTAAACTGATTATGCAATTAGTAAAAATGCAAAAAAGTTCGAGAAATATTATTCTTTAATATTTATTTGTTCATTTCCATTTCTTTTTTCCTATTCATTCAATTTAATGTATAGAAACTGTTCATACTTTCAGATAGTTTCACATATAGGCCAATGAGCTATTTTGTTTGGATTGTTCGTATTATATACATGAAGTTTCGTATTGTAGTTATTGGTTTTATGAACAATATACGTGACTATTATCCCACATGTATCACACGTCGCGTCAGAAACTGTCAAAACATATTATTTATTAGATACAAATATGTATACTCCATGCATGTATTCATAAAAATATGAATACAATTATATTTGTTCATTTATCTGTTTATATTGAGTTTAACGACGCACTGTATACTGAAGACTGATATCTATTGGCGTCGGTGAATGATATATGAGATGGTGAGATGAGAGGTTATTTTACTGGGTCTTTTTTTGGATAGTGAGGAGTCGGTCGTGCTCTGTTGTTGAAACCATCCCAGTATTGACCTGCCGTACGACAAGAGGGAATTACCACCAAAAACCCTTGTCAGTCTGGTCGAACATGGCGGGAATCGAAACCCGCTCTCCTGAATGACAGTCCAGTGTTATAACCACTCAACCACTTGTCGTAGAGCACAAATAAGAGCAATCAATATCACTGCTCTAAATGTACATCACCTTGTACTTTTACGACTCTAAATTAGACAATCAAATTACTTTTCCATCAGTCACAAACGAACATGGTAAAGCCATTTGGAAGACCCGTGGGGTCTAAAAGGGGTAATAAGGGGCAATCTACCCCCCTTCCCTCCGCTCACTGACAGTCAATCAAGTGGCTGATACATGAGAGCGTGACAATGCCCAAGGGTCGTATAAGTATAGCAATCAAATACGTTCCACGAAAAGTCGCATTAGTGACATCATCACGGTATATATCCAATCATATTATTATATATAAACTCGTATTCACGAGAGATGACAGTGCAAACCATCCATGCACGCACTAGTGGTGTATACAGTAATGAGTCATCCCAAAACCAAAAAGAAGATGGAAACCAAAAGAGTGGCCTACATTTGAGATCATTCTCGTGAAATCACTCTCAGTGATTGATAATTTGTCGTGATATATTGAACAGAACTGAGAATATGCTGGTAGTGAAAATAAAAACATATCATTTCTACAATTAAGAGTAAATTTGAAACAGAGACGACATGCTAATTAATAAATATATTCAATTGGACAATATCTAATTTTCAATTAGTTCCACCTAAGTAGAATTATATATCGTTGTAAACCCTAAATACTTTAGCACAAATGAAGATGAGACCAACAAGCAAATGCCCAATTGATAGTAGATTGAATAAATATGCCTGACATTTGAATTAAATGTCATAATCAGTGCTGGTACTTGGACTTATATTTAAGAGTGGACAATTTTATTGGACAATTTGTCGTGTTAACAAGTCTATTTGCACTTCGCAAACTATTATACCTCACGCGTGTCGAATTGTTGTTTTTCCATCCCCCAAAATCTCACCTGACGAATTTTCAAACGCAAAAACTTTACCGATTTGGAGATAGATTCTGAACATAAAATGACAGCTCAGATAGATTTGTAAAAAATATTTGTTTGCAGTAGTATGTACCATTACAGGAGCTGATACTATAAAATGTCATCATATTTATTATTGAAAATCAACATCATCCAGAAAGGAATACACAAAGATTCCAACCATAGACTAAAGAATACTTCTTTAGTCTATGATTCCAACTGACACTTACATTATTACGTCTGTGTGTATTCATACATATGGAACTATACATTCTGAAGGCTTATGTGCATGTAGTAGGTCCACACAGATTTGTATGTTTATGAATGTTTTTTTTAAGTGATCCAAAGGTCAGACCAATCAATTGCTTGTCATGAGAGTTTTAGCAATACATTGGACGCATACAGCTTTTTGAGCATATTTTTGTATCAGCCAATTTTGTATCAATTTGAACACACACACAAATATGAGAAAATTCCATGAGATAACAATAAAAAATGAGTTATTCAAAGTCAAACAGAGAACAAAAAGTTTGAATATTTTTTTACCATTGAATTTTCGGTGTTAATTCAATAACAGTTCAATAACATATTAGGTCGATGTATTTCAATTTGGGCCTACGTTTAAATAAAATAAATATGGTCATAGTAGGCCTACCTAGTTTTGAGAAAAATGGGCCTCAAAAAATTACACAATTTTCTTGCAGAAAGCAATGTCATATATCTCTTACCTCACAGATTGGCCAAAATGAGATATACCGCTCATAAGCCTACAGCACTTTCTTATAGCAATTATTCAAACATTATGACACTCATTTTGAAATTAACATCAAATTAATAACCCAGTGTGAAAAAAAGAAGACAATAACTGCAGAAACTTCCAATTCAAGAACTGTCAGAATAAATGTGAAAGACACTTCACTCATACAGCAGAATGATACCCTGCACACTCCCAGACCCCTTCTTGCCCGAGTCTGCATGTGATATATATATGCAATATCCAGCACGCTTGTAGCACCCGATTATCTGTGGTAGCACTTTCACACTGTCCAAAGATACACTACCCATCCAAGGTGAGGGATGAGAAGAGACTGACTTCAGTGAAGTGGGAATACATATTTCAACATTGATAGTAATTTTTTGAAGTATGTATATATATATATATATATATATATATATATATATATATATATATATATATATATATATATATATAAATATATATATATAAATATATATATATATAAATATATATATATATATATATATATATATATATTATTATTATTATTATTATTATTATTATTATTATTATTCTTTTATTCAATAAGAAAAAAAAAATTCATAGATAAGATCCAATATCGAGATATTTGGGATGTTATAGTCATGTCATAGAAGATACCTATGCCTCGACCAGGACGGCCCCAGTAGAGTCATATCTTTGAGTCTGTCATGGTGAAATTTTTCATCATTAAATTTATTGATTCATGAACATTTTAAGCCTACAACTAATTTTCATGTCCATACCCTGAGATTGATGCTCTACAGTCTATAACTCTCATTTTACTCCTATCTACGGTGTATACCACAAGGTAGGCCCACAGCTTGACCCTTTGAAGTACAGACCTTCAGGTACAAACCTAGGTAGCATTTCAAAGTTGCTTGTGAGTCCTGATCTCAGTTACTTATAATATAGTAAAATGTCGGTATCATAACTTACCACTTGAATTACTTAGTTTGCCATTCGTAAGAGTGCGCTGTTCACTTATAGAAGCATCAATTGTAGTTCCATTTGCTATCTTCACTTCATTTTTATCTGAAAAAGAATTGCTTATTAGAAAGTCCCACCGACTAGTTGGATGAGCGAAGCGAAGACTTAATTTTACCATACGCCCCTACCCGAAAAAAATGCTTTTTCTTTTTTTTTCTTGTTCGCGCTCCACAGGTCAACGATAATTCAAAATCAGTTTAAACTTGGCATACACAAGTGTCCTTATCTAATTCGATACTGTATAGTTTTGAGGCGCAATCGGTTGAACCACTTCTGAGAAAACTCTTTTCAAAGTTTTCAAAAATTCCATAAGAACTAGGAAAACGCATCATGTGTTGCCGCGTTGATGGATGAGCTGGAACATATCAACTTATCTTTGGATTGGTTATTATATATATATATATATATATATATATATATATATATATATATATATATATATATATATATATATATATATATATATATATATATACATCTTGAGATCCAAACCATTACATCACTGCCATCTTATTTTTCATTATTAATTTCTATGATAATAAAGAAGGCTTTGTTTTAATCGTTTACAATTAAGTGGTGTCACCTGTAGCTTGGATTTAATAGGTATCTTAATAGCTTTGCATAGCTTGAATACAAATTACATTATATATTTTTTTTACATCAAAACGGCTGATCCGATTTGAGTGAAAGTTCGGAATAATTCCTGAGAATTTGAATTCTCTCGGATGAAATATTTTTCCTGAATTTTTTTCTCTGGGTCATTCTTATGGGACTTTTGAAAACTTTGAAATAAGTTTTCTCAGAAGTGGTTCAACCGATTCCGCCTCAAAACTATACAGTATCGAATTAGATAAGGATACTTGTGTGTGCCAAGTTTCAACTAATTTTGAATTTTCGTCTGATCTGTGGAGCGCGAAAAAATTTTTTTTTTGGGGTATGGTGAAATTGAGTCGTCGCTTCGCTCATTCAATAACTCAGAGGAAAAAATTCGTAAAAAATATTTCCTTTGAGAGAATTCAAATTTTTAGGGAATTTCAATATACCGGTAATGATTTTTTATTATTTTTTGTATATTGGATTTAACGACGCACTGATTAGTGTTAATGACTAACACCAAGATCTATTGGCGTCGGATGGATGATTAATGAGATGATGGGATGATGAGATGAAGGTTTTTATGGGTAATGGGAAGGATAGTGGGAAGGAAGCGGTCGTGGTCTATATTGTGGGAACCATCCTGGCATTAGCCTAGACTACAGAGATCAAACTGGGTCCGACATCCCCACTACCTCCCGGATCAAATGGAGCAAGTGCGTTAACCACTCAGCTACCTGTGCCGGTAATATAATAACTAGTCAAACGCGAAATATGCGTTGTAAGATGAGCGAGATAGCTGAATAAGGTATAAAAGTCCTTAAAGTAGTTCTACCCTCGCTACTTTATCGACTCTGGTATTCTACACACCTTGATATCTGAATAAGCTATAAAAGTCGTTAAAGTAGTTCTACTCTTGCCACTTCATTGACTCTGGTATTCTACACACCTTGACGCATATAAAAAATACTTCATTGTTGGCCAACTCTTGAATCTAGAAAGCAGTGAATCTTGACAACTTAATTCTGTCACAATTTTTATGATATATTTTATGAATATTATCAGTCATTTTATTTTTTTTTCTTCAAAACGACTGATCATAATTGCTTAAAAAATCGTAATAATGTGTAAAATCCATGTTTACACATTTAGAGAAAATTTCATTCCATTTGGAGAGATTTTATTTTTCAACATTTTCCGCCCAGCCAAATCTTATGGGGTTTTTAGAAACTTTGAGATGATTTTTCTCAAAATCGGTCTGACCGATTCATTCCAAAAACTATACAGTTCTAAGTTGGATGAGTTTGCGTGTACAAAAAAAGTTTCATGTTGATCAGTCGAACCCTTGCGACCTGTGGAGTGCTTACAAACAAACAAAAAAAAAACAAAAAAAAAACACAGACAAAGCCCTATAAGAGTGGGATGGAGACTTCGCTACGCTCATCAATTATACACATTATTCCGAACTTTCAGTCAAATCAGATCAGCCGTTTCGATAATTTTTTTAAATCACTCAAAGCTATCAAGATACCAATTAAATCCAAGCAGCAGGTATCACCATTTAAGAAACGATTAAAACGAAGCCTTCTTCATTATCATAGGAATCATTTAGGAAATAGGAGGGCAGTAACGAAATTGTTTGGATAACAAGGTGTATATATATACATAATCAATCCAAAGATATGTTGATATATTGTTCCAGCTCATCCATCAACGCGGAAACTCATAACGCGTTTGCCTAGTAGTAAAAACCAGCAGGAAAACACTAGGATATACAAACATAATAACTTTAGCCTTTAGGCCTTTGCAAGGAGAGAAGTTATAGGAAAATGTTGTATTCTATTTCAATATAATATTGATAAATGATACGTCAATGTAAGCATGATATGATGTAATCCAATAATACAGCATTATAGAATGATCATAGCATCCGAGTTCATTAGTTTCAAATACATCATTTTGATATGGTTTGAAAAACTAGAGTTCTTTCCAAAGCTGAAAATTCAGAGTTTTCATGAGCTGCATAAGAACAATTTTCAATGCAATGAAGATGTCAGGGCCTACTGCAGTTACATGTTGAAATCCTTGTAGTGCAAAAATCGCCAGTGTAAATTGGAATCCACTTGAATTTTGTTCGTTCTGTCCGTCAACATTTCAACATGGCAAAAAAACTATTCATTTACAACTAAATACCGTAAATTATATCAACTTTATTTATGTCATCCTTCTTTCTTTCCATAATGTAACACTAGGGTAGAGTTTATAAAAACGGTTGTGATAAAAACCTTAGCTATGAAGTTATATATTTCTGTGTGTGAAATTTCACGTGGTACTTTGACAGTTCACCAATGAATACAGAACTCTACCGCCACCTGTAGTGCAACCGAAATACCAATATAAAAAAACAACCTTATGCGCTTGCTTGTCAACGATTGAATAACATTTTAAACTTAGCTGAACACTTTGAACGCAAGGCAATGCTAAAAACCATCGTTTCCACTGATTCTTACATTATCTCAGTAGGTAAAAGACCAAGAAAATTACAAGTCTTCATCCAACAGTTGTAATGACACCACAACAATGACGACATGCGACCTATATATAAAAATAAACCTACCTGTAGACGACAGCTTGCCAAGGTGAAGTAAACAATATGTCATGAGTCAAGTAATTGTAAAAACAAGTGTCTACTTACTTTTGCTATTCTGGAAATCAGGTGCCGATGATGGCATGGTATCGGAAACACTAATTGGATTTTGCACATTTGTTACACTAACCACTAAAGTAGTCCTAAGGCTAGCACCCTCAGCCATTTTTCCAACCTACAAGTCAAAACTTCATAACTTCAAAACTTTTTTAGCCTACTTCTATTACTTCTATAACGTTCCACGCCATCTATGAGAATAAGTATAATACGCTTTGTCTTTCGAGTTAATATCGATACCTGAAATCGAGGTATTTTTGTTTCGAGTTTAGAAAAGTGCCTACAAGATGATTAAATACTATTTTCACAGAAGTTTGACACTATTTCAGCAAGTGCGCATGCTTACTACTTGCTGAAATAGCATTATTCGTCTTGGAGGCACTTTTCGGGGTAAATAGAGGCGGCCTTCAGATTAGTCTGTTGGTAACAGGGATATTGAAATTTTCAAGTTGATTTATTCAGATATATTGAGTTTCAAACTATATATAATGTTGTTTCGAGTTTGACAATTATTATTATGTCAATTTTCATGATCACTATAATTGACTCTGTGTCAACTGTGTCTGTACTGTGTACAATTACAATGTAAACCAGCAAAACTAATCAAATCTATTCCATATTCCTTTCTATCTAAGGTTGGTGTCACTGCAACTTAGTGTTTGTGACGTAAGCCTAGATACGCCCACATTGTTTTTCTTGGTTATTGTGACAGTTCGTGCCGTCAGTTAATAATTACTTATCAATTGCACATTGTTGACTTATTTGAAATGGCAACTATTAATCTCGGTCATAAAATGTTCAACGTTTGAGATGCATTTGAAAGAACTTGTGGAAATATGTGGGTAAAACCTCAAGAAGTGTTACTGGCAAATGCGTTGTGGCAAGTTGGTGGTTTTTCTTTGTTTATCCTTCTGACGAATGCGTTATCAGCTGATACAGATCTCAAATGTCAAATATTTTATTTCCCAATTCAGCGGTCTAGATGATACGTCTCTTTTGTTTTTTCAGGTCAACAGAACAAGCCAATGTTTATTTTCTACTCCAAAGACGTAAAGGTCATGGGAAATCTAGGGGCTTGTCTGCAATTCTTGTCGGCACATTGGATAGTGTTTTTGACACTAAACCTCCTCCTTTTCGAATACTGCATATGACGCCCTCATCCGAAGTTTATTATTGTATGTTTAAATTTACAATTATCTCAATTGATCTCAACGTTTTTCTTAGTAAGGCTAGGGTAGCTGATAGGTACCGTTATTGCTTGTTGAATCCACTTGTTCAACTACTTGTTGAATCCACAGCCTTCTCTATTCAGTTTCAAGTTTCAAGCATAGACATCATATAGTTAGTTAACTATATGATGTCTATGGTTTCAAGTTCTGTATTTAGATGTCAATTGAAACCGACAATCTTCACCAACAAATCAGCTACTAGTTATCTTTCCGTAACATTTAGAGCAACCCCATAACTAAAATATCGCCAATCACAATCTACATCGATCTTGATCGACAACACCCTACCGTTACCTATTTGTCAATACCGAGAACATATAAAATGCCAGAGAATACTTATTTTTTATTGAATAGTTTCAGTTCCTTGATCATTTCGAAGATGTTTTATGTTGCAACTATAACATTGAGTTGTAACGTAGATTGAATCAAACCCTTCAATCCTTTATGATATTCCAGATACAGTACAAGCTTTCCAATATTTTGTCCAGCTCTTGAGTAAGCGTGTAGCGTAATGTGATAGAAGAGCTCTGGCAAAGACTAGTTCTTCCAAATAAAATATTAATAATAAGTCTACTACTTAGGGGCCTATGTTGGTATAGGCCTAGTGAACACTTCTAAATTGATGTATGATATTTCAATAAACCAATTTCAACTCTTGCGTTCGGTTGATCGTTGGCTCATCATGGCTTAATTCATGTTTTGACAGCTGGGATTAGGAATATCTATGTTCGTATTCACCAACTCAGTCCAAGGATTTCCCGAGTTCAGGTCCTACGCATCCCCTATTTGGCAGTTATGAATAAGAATGTGTCTGCATAGGCCTACCTTGACTAACGTTTCAGACCCAAGCTTACCAAGCTAGCAAATCATAGCCAGCCATAGATTACTGAAAGACTAGTGAAACAAAACTAGGTCACGTTCAGAGCTTGAAATTAGCAGTATAGCCCGAGGCTACTGATTTTGTTGTGGGGATACTAAATCTATCTTCTTAGTACCGGTAGCCTAATGTGCTACTACGACATGTGAAAAAATACACGTGGTTTGAAAATCCTATAAGCTTGGTCTTGAAGAATCAAATCGAGTTGTTAACGCGAACAATCGAGATCGTGTTTTGTTACAGAATCGCTACTTGTCGCCATCTGAGATACGGATTGTTAATATTGTCGATCCACATTGTTATCAACTGAGTTCTTGATCAATTAAAGGATCTCAACGCAGATAATTCCCTTACAGTGCTCCCAATGTCGACAGATCTTCATTCACTTTGGTTTCCGAAAATCGACGATGCGACCGTTTTGTTTCTAGAGCATGACATCATTATAAATTCATGAAACTTCAACTATGTTGCATATCTGTAGCACTGTGAATTTCTTTGGAAGTTTCCTTACAAAATGTCAATACCCAGTTTGTAATGGAAACACAATAGGCCTAAGAACAATCCAAATGATTTTCAAGAACTTCTATTATATACTTTCATTAAAATTTTAGTAAAACCATTTTTTTTTATTGTATGTACAGCCTACACAACAAGACAATTTTAATCATGCTGTTCATGACTGTGATTAGGCCTACAATGAAGAGAATGTAGTGGTACAACAAGAAACTCATTCCTTTGAAATTATTGTTCACCAGAAAGAATAACTATCCCACTAACACCTAGGGTATTTGAATCTTTATGAAATTCCCAGTAATGCTAGCTTTCCATAAAAAAAAATGACTGCGAAACTTTGCGTGACGAATTCGCATAGCTGTTTCCATGATGTGCGAAATAATTTCGCAATTCTAGCGCATCCTAGTGATTTCATTTTGCATTCTACCGCATCCTGGTGGATTTCTATGAAACTATTTTTAAATTTTTTAAAAATTAATTTAATTATTGATTAATATAAAAATGTATAAATATACATTTTTAATTATAAAACTAATTCTAAAAACATTTTTACGATTGTTGGCACGAACAAGATTTGGCGGTCGAAGCACTTGATGTGCTGTAAATGGAAGTAGACACTGGCGATCATAGAAGTAAAACCTGGAAACTATTATTGTATTTCCGCCATTTTGCGAAAAAAAGTCGAGTTTGGCCCAACTCGTCTTGGCCGCCATGTTGCGAAATTCCATCATGGCCTTTAGTGGTTTCCGGGCCTGTGATTGGCCATTGACTAATTTCGTTTCGCAAACCTGACTATGGAAAGGCAGCATAATGAATCAAGAATAGAATTGTGGTTACATTCATTTTTGCATGGTAGGACCAGACATGTTATAAATTCATCTGAATCAGAAAACAGTTTTTACTCGCTCAATGTTTTTTTTTGTTCAGCAGAAAAAATACTGAAAATTACCTGATACTGACAGAGCAGCCAGTATTTGAAATCTTTGATAGTCAATAGTCACATCACATCATGATTAAATGCGCGAGCCTAAATGCGAGACCCCGTCAAAAGAGCCTAGCAGTGAAATGACATTATAGGATGCTGTCTTTTACAGTGAAAAAGGCACTGGTTGAATCACGTTTTTTTTTCTTATAGCAATAGCCTGTGCAATGACATTGAAGGACATCGAAGAAGATTGGCTTTGGCTTCAGAGAAACTTGTTCGACACACTCAACTCGTTTGACGTTGAAGATGACGTCACAGAGTTTGTGTGCTGCAAGATTCAGGCAATCATGGCAACAAATGCACCAGACAATCAGGAGCCTGATGGTATGAATATTTGCTATGCCATGATCAGTCTGGTCCACTATTTCAGGAATGTAAATTTACACTAGTTTATCTTGACATAAATTTCACTCTGAAAACTTTGTAGTTATTATGTTTGATTCCAGATGAAGATACACAATCATTCAAGACCGTGTCATCTAAATTCCACCGATTATTCCATATGCCACTTGATGAAAAACTTGTCAACTATTATTCGTGCAGTTATTGGAAAGGTCGAATGCCACGTCAAGGCTGGCTATATTTATCCGTGAATCATCTGTGTTTCTATGCCTATATTCTTGGCAAGGAAACAAAGTTGATCTTACGTTGGACTGAAGTTACGGAGCTAGACAAAACTAGTAGTCTTTTGTTTCCTGATTCGATACGCATTGCTACAAGAGAAAAGCAGGTAGGGCATCTTGAATTGATTCTCAAATACTTACACAATATCTGTGATACTTTTTGCTGACGTCACTAATATGCTACTTCACGTCTCTTGTGCTTGTTCCTTACGTATTGATTTGTTCAATTTCAGCATCAATTCTCTATGTTTCTACATAAAATGGAAACATTTACACTAATGGAACAACTGACTAATCTGGCTATGAAACAGTAAGTTGTCAACAAGCTCACTGCAAATATGTAGGCCTACTATAGGAATAACATCAATCCCGAAATGACAGGATCGATTAATCGATTAAAAATCTCTTTTTTCTTGCTTTTGTAAATTCCTGAAAATTATGAACGCTTGAGCGTTGGCAGAATTAGAGAGGGGAAGGACAATCATCACTTATTCAAGCTATCTCTTTCTCTATATCTGTGTTGGTAATCAACAAATTACACAAAAAGATATGCAATTCAATTGATCTGATTAAGAAGGTCAAGTTCATAATTCATCTGTTGGTGAGGTGAACATAATGAAAGCATCGTCTATGGCGATAGAAATCAAGATTATCAGACATCAATAGAGAAATAACAGTCTTTATTGACATCATATGGTTGTATAACTGGCAAGGCTATGCTTAAAGATAATATTTCAGTTTTTAAAAACTTTGTATGTTGAAGTGCTTACAGCAAAATAATAAAATAATTTATCTTTTAATTTCAGGATCGGTTAGGGGTTAATCGATCTATAATCGATCCTGAATAATCTATGCCATCCCTATTTTGTATCCTACGAAGAGTGGAGAGATTTTATGGATAGTGAAAATGTATGAATT
Source organism: Brachyptera risi (assembly GCA_964007535.1). NCBI lineage: Eukaryota > Metazoa > Arthropoda > Insecta > Plecoptera > Taeniopterygidae > Brachyptera > Brachyptera risi. Next base: position 19,826,108 of record OZ023328.1, read on the forward strand.
CAGTTATTGTAGTTATACTAGTACTTTAGTATTACTGTACAGTAGTAGCTTTTTACAATATAATGCCGTAGACTTATCGAAGTTCAATTTTCTCTATCTTCCAGGCTAGAAAGCTCAGTTATATAGTCATGAAATACCCATCGTGTGTCAGGGTATATTTATTTTGTGAGTTCAGATATGCAATATTCCAAAGACTCGAGTTAAAAGGCCCCTTCCAAGTGACTTCCATCCAAGAGAGATGAAGGTTCCAATTGTCTGTCTCTCCTATCCGACACCACTAGTGTACGAAAGGTCCATCCTGCATCTCTCTTGAATATAAGTATAGGCCTATATCTAGTATAGTCTAATAGACTACCGGTACCTCTTTATATAATAATAGTTTTTTGTTTGCTTTATTTTTTCAATTAACATTGAAAACTTGACACTGAGCCATTGTTTACCTGTCAAGGCAAAGGATGGAAGTTCAGGATCGTTTTTACAGGGTCAAGGTCACGGTCAAGGTTGAACAAGGTTGATCGTACCACCTCAAAGAAATAGTTGGATATAAATATAATATAGCTCATTCAACACACTGTAAAAATTATACTACATAGTGATAAGTTCAGAAATAAATACAATTCAAAATTCATGTTGAGAAAAGTAATTTCAATCTTCTTTCTGAAAATATCTTATCTTTCTCCAATTTTTTTTTCTTCATCGTATAATAACAATAATTATAATAATAATTCTTCAATCGTAAATACAACTTCTTAAGTGCAATGCAGGTCATAATTGAGGAATGGAATGTGTACCTTCCTATGTACGGTACTCTTCGTTCCTAATAACTTGAATAAGTGTAACATTGATTTGAAATCAGTACCTGTAATACAATATTCATAGTTGTCTAGTAGGCCTAACTAAAATATATACTATAAAAGATTACTTCAATATACGATGCTGTAAATTAAGAATTTCTACACTGTAAATACTCTTTCTCTTTCCAGGCTTATAGACGAATCAGGAGGATTCAATGAGGACAGAGATCTCCTCAACAAACTAAGTAAGAATGTTCAAAAGAAGCCATCATTTCTGAAGCGTGATCTGGATGCCCGAGCTCATTCCGAAGCATATCGTCTTTTATTCCGTCTTCCAATGTCTGAGAAACTAGACGGCAGTACTGACGCAACATTGTGGACTCCATTTAATAAACGCCACGTGTGGGGTCGAATATTTCTCTCACAAAACTATCTCTGCTTTGAGAGTAGAGTGAAGGGTCTTGTTAGCATAGTTCTACCTTTGAGAGATGTTCGTCTTGTTGAGAAAGCCGAAAATCAAGCATCAAATCCAGCCGTGAATAAATCAGTCCTCATAACTACTGGCGGAAGGAGTAGTTTCCTCTTTGCTCAGATTCAAGACAGAGATTTTCTAGTTGACAAAATATCAGAGCTTCTGGCTCGTACTAAAGTAGTTCCGTCTGACGGTGATAATACTGGTGTCTCGAATCAGTTTGATGATGTCAAAGTAGAACCTGTATTATGGAAAACTCAGCCACCTCTGATGACCTTATTCAAAGTAGATTGCGGTCCTGAGTCCATAGCTAAAGGCGAAGCTAAGGAAAAAGTTTGGGAACTGCATTTTGCCGAGTATGGAAGAGGAGTTACAATGTATCGAACTACAGATGTAGCCAAACTAGTTCTTCAAGGCGTTCCAGATAGATTACGCAGGGAAGTTTGGATGTCATTTTCTGGTGCTGTGAATGAAATTGCTACAAATGCCGGTCTATATCGCTCACTAGTCGAACAATCGCGTGGTCAACCTTCTACTGCCAATGACGAGATCGAAAGAGACCTCCACCGATCACTTCCCGAACACCCAGCGTTCCAATCTGTCATCGGAATTGATGCTTTAAGAAGAGTTCTTTCTGCATATGCGTGGAGAAATCCACAGATAGGTTACTGTCAAGCTATGAATATTGTAGCATCAGTGTTGTTGATTTACTGTTCAGAGGAGGAAGCTTTCTGGCAGCTAGCAAATCTATGTGAGAGTTTACTGCCAGATTATTATAATACCCGCGTTGTTGGGGCCTTAGTTGATCAAGGAGTTCTTGATGACCTCACTTCGGAGCATTTACCTAATCTACATTCTCGCCTTGATGAATTGGGCATGATACGGATGATTTCTCTCTCGTGGTTTCTCACAATATTTCTCAGGTGATGATCTCAATTTTGTTTATAAAATTCATACATCAGTACATTTCAAAGATTAAAGATGAAAAAAGAAAAGACCAAAGATGAAGTTACCCATTTACTAAATAAATACGTTGATAATTACAGATGAATACAATTATAGTTGATAATTAAATTAATTAAGGATGGTTGAGGGATGATTCCTGATTTTACTATCCAAATTGTTGGGACTGGTACCTTAACAAGTTACAGCTCATTGATAACTAAAATCACCTAGGTCTAGTTCAAGTACTTTTAAATACCTGTAGAGCAAAAAATACTATCCTTATAAACTCTTTTTAAATCAAACTTTCTACATTACTTCTGGAAATATTCATCATGTTCCGTCAGTAAGATACATTCCAATTTTTGTTTACAAATTTGCCAGTGAACTTAAATCATGATTTCTTCCTTGTTTTTATCTGGTCAACCTAATAAATGAGTGTATTTCTATTTTTGTATCTATCGTCTTGCAGTGTCATGCCTTACGAGAGCGCTGTTAACATCATAGACTGTTTCTTCTACGACGGTGCGAAGGTCATATTCCAGGTAGCGTTGACTGTCCTCGAAGCAAACCAAGAGAAGCTGCTGACCTGCCGAGACGACGGAGAGGCAATGCAACTTCTCTCCGACTACCTCGGAGGCGTCTACAACGAGGAGGGAAGACTCATTACGCGACACAGGGACGGTGAACAGATACATAAGGTTGCAATTAAAGAGGTTGAATATTATGATTTCATTTTTATTATTTGTAGTGTGTGTAAACTTGCACTATCCGTAAGGCACCTTCTTTAGGGTTATAAGAAGTGATGGCGTAGAAGTGATGGTTAGGTCACAGAAATGAAGTGTTGGGGAAGAATATTCGAGCCCTAGCTAAATTCTCTTCTCTTGTTTTTGAAGGTCAGTGGTGTAGTTCAACATCTAATCTTTGTGTCATTAGAGTCGTCACACATCAAAATCCTGTCGCCAACGGATTTTGCGCGAACAACTCAAATGAGTGAATTGCTTGTAGTGATGTATTTGCAGTCAACAGACGAGAGTGAGAAGAGCTTTTTAGGGATTGATTTTTGTACAGAAGGGCATCCATGCTACATGTTATAGCTGCATGCTACGTGTACTACAAGTACACTCATACATAGGGCCTAGGCCTACATAGCTGCGTACATAATGAATGTCGCACTACAGCTTACCTGGAAACGCCGGTCATCTACCTTAATTGCGTAGCAGTTGGCCCATAAGCTATAAAGATCTTCCTCAACTCTTTATTCTATATTGTGGTAAGGCTTGGATTGTTCAAAAAGAGGCTAGTCCCTTTAAGGAGCCCTACTCTACCTAACCCTGACCATCACTAAACATTGTGGACACCTGAAATAAGTCAAATAACACAACCCTGAAAAAGATGAGTTATAGATACTGCAAATTTGCCGTAGTTTTTAATTTTATATCAAGTGTATGTAGGGCTACTTATTTTTCATTTTTCCAATTTCAATCTTGAGTTTTTGTAAATTATTGCTTTTGAAATAAAATTCTGAGTCTATTCTGATATAATTGGAGGCGTATAAATATAATCAATTCACATCAAATCCGAATGCACTTTCAGATTTAGATTTGGTCTAAATTAAAAGATTCACAATTCATCAGTACATATTTAAAAAAGGTTAATCAATAGTAAATAATCGTAATTTCCAAAGTTCTAAACTATTCGTAGTCTGTATATAGATCTAATCCTACTTTTCTAGGTTTCTGTTTGTTTTTTGCATTCAAAGAACCAATTGATGTGGGTTGGGTCTACAAGTTATGCTGGAATGAGTAAAATTGACTGTTTTATACAGAGGGTTGTAGGAATGATGAAAGAAGTGTTGCAGTTCCTGATTCATATTCATGTTCCACATAAATCAGCCTGCAGCATCTGTTTAAATAATTATTACACTATTTTGTACATATTACTGCTCATACAGTCATCCGTTGTAAGGCCAAACTCAGTTGATTCGAAATTTTACCTCTTCCGAACTCGAATAACCCCGCCCCCCTCCCCCTCTGTATCTGCCACTTAGTATTTTATTCATTTTTCTTTCAATTCTCTCTTTCTCCTCACCTTATAATTATTATCGAGAAAATTATCAGTATAAAATACGGGTGTGTGAGTGCGAGAATTTAAGTTCAAGTCAAGTTCAAGAGAAAATCACAACATTCTAGTTTGAGTTCCAAAAAAAAAATGTGTTCAAAAAAATAAGGGAGCCCTATAAAATATTGAGCTAATGACAGCTGATGTTTTATGATGAGGAATATTTATTACAAAGGATTTTCATATCAGTAGCAACTTCTGGACCCTAAAATTCGGAAAGAATCACATTGATATATTTTGAAAATCGCACTCGGAATTTTCTAGTTCAGCTGAATTTGAACTCAAATTTGAGCTCAAAACTCAAAGTTGAAAATTCAAGTGCTCGCATGCCCCTAGTATAAAATATAATCATTCATATTTGCCTTTATTGTAGACACTAACAATTCTGACATTCTGTTTTGATTCCAGAGTATTTCAGTACAGACACTGATTTACGATTCATATAAAAACTATGGATTTTTAACTGCTGGCTCGATAGAAAGACTCCGTTTGAAATATCGACTACGCGTCGTACAACAGCTGGAAGACGGAGTAGGACGCAACATTATACGCAGCGTTCTAGCCGACGGTTTTTTCAGTATAGAAGAACTCCAAGACTTATTAATATTAGTCAAAGAAGAATTATTGAGTCAGAGACGAGTTGTTCCCGAAAAGTACGATCCCGCTCTCCCACCATACGAGGCTTATAGCGTTGATTTTGAACTTTTCAAAATAATCTTTGTAGCGCTGTCACCATGGGGAAAGGGAACTCTGGCTGAAGTACTTGCTGCTAGATTATTTCGGGTAAGTTATATGTTTTGGTACGTTGATATTCACCTGATGGGCATAAATATGGTTGGGGCAGCTTATTTATGTAATGGATAAGACGGTGTAACATCAATTCTAAAAAATCAAAAACCGATCTATCAATTGGTAAAATAGATTATAATTACCGGTAATCTTCTGCATTATTGTGAAAAAATTTATAGTAGGCATGGTATATTAGAATTTAACTCTGTTGAACTTTTCGCTGTATGTTTCATGATCGTTTCAGATACCCTGGGTTTATGAACCCACTCAGTCCACAGAGAAATAATTTGGGGCATTTCACCACTTGAGTAGGACTGACCGTGTGACATACACAATACATTGTGACATAGCACAACCTCATTCAAAGATGACTTTCTAAAAAATACTAATAAATACACTAGTAGTCCCCTAGGTCAGAACAAAAAAATCAATCTTCAGATCCATTTAGGTAATCGATCTTGAATATAACTAAATCGTCAATTCGTTGATGTTAACCCTAATTTTTGTTGGTGGAATCATTTTCCTTATGCAACTTGTAAGACAATTGAAAATCTTCAAGAGTTGATAGACAGTTCAGTCGTCTTTATCAGCCGTCTTTAAGACCAGTCTTGGATCTTGGTAAATATGTAGTGAGGTGAGTTTTGACCGCTAATATCATCACTGTTGACAGTTCCTAAATGCTCATTCATCCTTCTCATAGGCAAATAAAATCTCTTGACATTGCCCATTGGGAAATATAAAAAAATGATAAGACTGATGAGACTTGACAGATGATTAAATCAGTTGAACCAATTACCACTTAATTAGTGATTACACATCTTCACAGTACTACATACCATACTTTTTATCATATCAAATATTTGTACTGCAGTAACTGATAATTCCTGAAATCTACCAAATCTAACTGGGATTTGTCATTCGATGTCAAAAAGTGACATCGATGAATTGTGTTTTTTTTTTGTTTTATGAATGAATTATGATTAATTAATAGTCCTATTTCAAGACTAAAAAATGAAAAAAAAATTATTAGGGCCCATTTGATTAATCCAAGAAAAAATTGGTGAAAATAACAACAAAATGTGACATCTAGATCATTTTGCGCCACACCTATAATTCATGATACGTGTCCACAATTATATGAAAATATAGATGAGTATGGTTGGCACACGTAGGCCTAGCTGTGCTACATTGATACTGATATAACTCTCGACCATAGATCTTGGAAGCACAGCACTAACGTTTGAACAATTTCCAAACATTGATGATGAATCAAATTAATAATCATCTTCAACTGAATAGGCCTACTGGCTGATGCAGATCGATCAGTAATTAATTATCTGCTAATTAATCAATTAATTACTTGATAATCGGCAGCATACCTAAATTTAATTCCCAGAGGCTCCGAGGCTATTCTTTCCTATTGATACATGAATCATTTTTGTATATCGTAAAAATGAATGAGCACACTTTATTTTATGTGATCTCCTCCTCAGCTAATGGACCGTAACGTTGACGGACTCCTCAATTTCCGAGAGCTTGCTGCAGCTTTGGGCATGACCAGCACGGCAGAGATCACTCAACGTCTCAAGCTTCTCTACACGCTTCACCTCCCTCCATTGCTACCAACAGTGGAAATACAATCACCAACACATTCAGGTATTCATATTAGGGATGATGTCGGGTAGTAAATTTGGTATTCAGGCACCCAATTGCCCCAACCAGTTCAAAACCGGATTTATTATCAAAATAATTATTCTTACGGTTATTGATGAGGAATGAGATGTACGCCAGGCAAAGGAACATAGCTAGCTGCGGAAGCTTGAACGACGACTTTTTTGACTGAGCTGCGTAAAATTAAAGGTACTAACCTTGATGAGAGCAACTGAGATAGCTGCTTAATTTGAAGTGCTCATTTGTCAGCCTCTGAACAGCCTATAGAAAGTCTATAGAAGTGGAAGCCAAGACGACCACGCGTCTACAGCGATTTGAATACTCGCTTCTATGTACACTCATTGAGACCTTTACCGATGATCTCTCACGTGTAGTTTCGACGCATTGTATATAGCTTTATTTCTCTCATTCGCAATATGACATTGATTAAATTCAAAGACAGAAAAATTATGATTTTATGGAAAAAGAGCGAGCGGAAGACCCGGTTCCGTTCATTAGTTCTGTTGTGATTTAAGAAATTGATACTGTAAACCGATGTTCCAAATTTGTTGGTAAATGATGAATCCAGTAAGATTTAAAACAGTTTTAAAAGATGAAACCAAAAAAAACAGCAGAAAAGTGGTATTATCTTATACTAACAGCATGCTGCTATACAACCACCTCAAAACACTGGGTTCATGTTGAGATTGGGGTTGTTTTGTACAGGAATGCACCCCAGGCTGGGGTAATGTACGCTACTATTATAAACCAGCAGCTTACCTTGATACACTATTGAATAGATACGTACTACGAATCTCCGAGTGTGCTACTGGATCGACGTGATGTGCAAATTACACATGTATGATTCCTTGCTGCTCTTAATACTGTATTCTTTTAATTCAGAAATTGAAAATCAATCGTAACTTCGTATCAAAATGTTGATCATTTCAAAATTTTGTATTCATTTACTCAACAAAATTGATATTGAGAATTCAACTTTTTTTGGCACCAAAATTGATTGCATTATTACAATAAATATATCATCACTGTATTATACTCTTGCTCCTGTGTGGCACAACCCATAAACCTATATAAAATACATACTGATACATAAAACTAAGCTTGCCAGGTTCTGTAAATAATTCTACCAATTAATAATCAAAAGATAACAATTCCATCTGTTCATTTCTCACTCATTTATTACCACAAGTATTTCATACTATCTGTACTGAAAATGGTAATAAATTAATGAAAATTCCATACTAGGTCTTTGATTACCTATTCTTTTAATATTCTTGTTTGACAGTCTTATGAATCATATGATGAATGAAAATTTAAAAGTTCATCAAAATAGAAAATTAAAAGTAGAGGTTCATCTTATAAGCTGGCTTGTGTGCTTATAAATGCTGTGTAGGCCTATAGAATAATGAGTCGTTTCCAGAAACCGGAGCAGAAGTTGCAGCGGAAGCAACTGACTTTTTCGATGACATGCAGCAAAGTTTGACGTCACTTGAATCCGCGACGAGCCCACTGGACGTGACGTTCACAGCTGACCGATTATACGATGATCGGCCGCAAAGTTCCAAGAGCTGTCAACAAGCTTACCAACGTAAATATAACATATACATTCTTATATCAACCTATATTTTATTCGACTTTGTACTACTTTGTAGTCATTTATTATGAGTATGACTAGTATCTATCTACGTATACAAAAACTCATTTTCATTCGTATGAAATGTATTGTTTTTTGGTTTATTGTTTTATTGTCCACAAGATCAGGTTCTTAATACTGCTTAACATTGTTATCAAAACAGAATACTAATTGCTTTTTAGGAAAATACGTTGTTTGAATTTTTGTTAAGCCTCATAATATAGCCCAACAGAGGAAAATAGAAATTTGATGACCTTGTGATCAACTTGTTTCAAGCTGGGCAAGTCCCAGTTTAATTCCTTGAATTTCAGTTATTTTTAAGAATAATAACATCATTTCTCAGTTATTGATAGATGTAGCCCTCATTTTCATATTTCAGATGTTTGTCAATACTTTTTCAACAACATTGAAACTTGCCATACCTGAAATAATTGTTTCCCAATTAAGGCGAAGGATGACTAATTCTGCTTCATAAAATAACGAAAACACTTTCAACTTTTCAAATTTTGACAACTCATTTGGCAGTGTGCATATATTGCTCTACCTGAAGAATTTTGCAATAATTAAGACAGTATTGAATGAAGAGCAGACAATTTTTCAGACAAACGTTTCACTTCCAGGTGAGCAATCGTGGGAAGTTCGCAGTATGAGCAGTTTACGATCGTTGGTTGAATGTCGGAACAGTCGCACAGACCTGAAGACCGTGCCTCGTATGACTCAACCACACTTTATCATGCTTTGGAAGACCATATATGACCTATTTCAAGCTCAACCCGAGGATCAAGAGACATTTCATTCAATAGCAATGATAGGTAGGAGAAAACTTACATTTTAGATAGATAATCATAGACTCATTAGGTCGTAGACATCTGTGAATGAGAAATTTTAGAGCTCTGCTTGTCCTCCTCTACACGACAGCATGTAGATACAGGTGGGCCTGGTTGGATTGTTAGGTCGGATAATAAAATTGGCAAGATATTAATGTTAATCCTCTAATTATATATCTGAAGTCGAAAACAATTATAAAAAAAAACATCTCCCTAGGGCCTAGGCCTATATCCGAGAAGCAACACTTGCATTATTTCAAGGAATAGAATTATCATCAAGAACAGCAGTCAAGACTATAATGAACGTTAATTGTGGAGGAAGGGTTCATCCTTGGGACTGCCAAGACATTTTGCTTTCTTAAATAAGGGTCGAACCAAGATTAATGCAGCACTTTTCAACGATAACAGTCATCATTGCTACAATACCAGGAATGCAACAGACATTGCCCACGAGTTCTGTTGCTCGAAGCCAATGTCAAACAGCATCTGGCAGTCATGCAGACGATTATAAAATCACTGCCAACTGCAATAAAATCACTAGAGTTGACTCAATTTAAGATGGTGCTCAGTCAAGCATCACCTAATGAAGGAATGTCATTATAATAGTGTTGAATATTTAAACTCTTGACATAAGGTAAATTAAATATAAAATATTCAAACCTTGAATTTTGTATTTTTACCTGATTTATACAATGTATTTGTAATTTTGTATCCTATGAAAATAGTGAACTAACAATAAACAATAAACAAAAGATTGTGAAGCACCATTTATACTAGTGATGACACCATACTACCATTACTCAAGTTGATAGCCATAGCCCATAGCTTCTGAACTATGAAAATCTATAAATCAAGTGTAATCAAAATAGTTACAGTAGGGCTTACTATACTTTATAGTTTATAATATGGGTTATATTCTGACTCGCAATACAGTAAAACCTTTATCCATCGTTTTTCAAGGGACCAGAAAAATAAAACCATCCATGCAGGAAAACGATCCATCCAGGATGATTTAACATTGATTATATGGGAGTGGGGTGAGAAAAAATGGATAGTACAAGCAGGAAAACGATATATCCAGGAACGATGCATAGAGGTTTCACTGTATTAAAATTGTAATTCACAAAGTTGGATTGCTTCTTTGCTGCAAATTTAAGTGGTTTAGGTTTATTGGTGTTACTTCATCTTCTGTTTTTTTTTTTTTTTGCAGGAACGTTGTTGCTTCAATTAGGAGATGTTGGCAAGAAGTTTTACAAAGAGAAAAACGAGCTTGCTGACAGTCTTGCGCTTGCAGCGACTACCGATGCATCTGCTGCCCCAGATATCGAGTCTCCAGAATCAGAAAGTTCACCTGACAAAAATGGGAATGGACCGGATCCCGATTGGTCAATCACGGTTGAGCAATTCCTTGCTACCGCTTTAACAGGACCACCTATCGTTGATTTCTTTGGAAAAAGAGAATCATTGTCTGAAAATATTGCCAAGCTTAGAAAGAGGCAATTTAATCGAATGCACAGTTTGTCAGAGGCAACTTTTGTTAAAGTTTAAATTCACAAGAAAGGAAAATGTATATATTGTTATAATTCCTTCCCATCTGCCCCACTCAATTTCTTTCTATTTGGTGACTAGTCGAAGCAAAATATCAAACAGTTCCTTCAAGATCAACTTTGCTGCTAGTGTTTCTCTCCTTGTTGTTAAAAGACATATTAGCTAAAATCACCATTATCTATGAATCGAAATGACTATTTAGTATTTAGTGGCAAGGTCAACTTTAGAGTGGATAGACTGTATCTACTTTCAAATGTAGACACACAGACACACACACACATATATATATATATATATATATATATATATATATATATATATATATATATATATATATATATATATATATATATATATATATACATATATATCTGTATATATATATAGTATATACTATATAATTATATGTGTAAAAAGTTTTGTCAAACTTGTTGGGTACTTTTTAAAATTCAATACATGACTTAATCTTCGAACTTAGATATTCAACGCTATAATATTACTTTATCATAATATGTTTTTCTGTTACTAATATACACCATAGTTTATAATTATAAACTTCTATAATGGTTTACTATTTGGTTATTTGCCTATTTGGATGAATATTTTACCTAGCCCCTAGGGTATATCATCATTCTTTTCATATACGGTACATTGAAAATTCCATGCTCTGCATTGGGGAGGGAGTACGTTGTTGAATATCTGGAAACGTGATATGCCAGAGAACTTCCAAAGTGTTGCCATTCGTAGTGGCGGCTGATGACCTGAACATTAGAGGTGCTGTAGTCATAGATTTATATATATCATTGAGATATGTTACTCAACGTTAAGGCGTACATATTTATTTGTCTTGGCAGTAGCTTCACACGCTTGATAAACCGGGAAATTTCCGCCATTTTTGACATGTATTAGTGATGATAATATAGAATGCCTTGCTTAGATTCTATTTTTAAACGTTCAATATGGTCGCCAAAATTGGAATGAGCTTATGTCGCTATCAGCTTCAGGAGTAACGTATTTTGGTGAGGTAATATATATCCATGCTGTAGTTGAATGGAACAAATTATGTATAAAGCTACCTAGCCACAGAACAATGGGTTAATACTGGATACCCTTGCAGGTAGAAATTTTTTAGACCTGTAAAAGATGTTCCATTACCTTACTGCCTAAAAGTAAAAGGGTATAGTATACAGTTTATTGTACTGTATGCAATTTTTTGTTCTACATCCACATTCAGATCTCAAAATTCACTTCTATTCATAACTAAACTACAGTCATAGACTAAAGAAGACTACCAAGACAGTTCATGTAATGTTAAAACAAGAATCATTTTCCTTCACCCTCCGCCACACACCTCACCCTCTAGTTCCGAATAACAGCGCTACGAGTGCTGAAAATCATTTCATGCGATTGTGCTTCTGTGACTGTCTACGGTTATTTCACGAACTAACTGCGTTCGACAGAAATGAAATGTAGGAAATGTAGAATATGTTTAGAATTTGCTCTTTTCTTGAATTTCGTCTGGTAAATCCCGAGTCTCGGTGTGTCAGCGTATATACGATGGTTCGAGCGACCGTCTAACTCATTCATTACGTTCAGCGCACAGGTGTTCCGAGCAGCGGGCTCGCAGAAAGCTGTGAACATCAAGAATTGTGGCAACAATTTGTCTCTCGCTCACTTGGTCGCTCACTTGGACACACTAAGCATAACCCCCATGTACATAACGGTAACCTACAGCAATATGTTGGTGGAGAGTCTCTCGTATACGAGTATCCAAGAAAAAGGTTTCGAACGACACCATTGGCACTTTGGTTCATGCATTAATTTTGTCGTGTCATTCGCTAGGTTCATCTCATCTAATCATGATTCATAATCTAGCTAACATTCAATCTTCTGTCTGAACATTCAAAATTTAAATTTACTAAAAAACGCAAGTACTAAACCTCCTGTACTGCTGACATGCGAAATATTATATTCTTGGAGTGTACAAAAATATATCACACATATAATAATTATGTGAGAATAATTTTCTCATAAAATTCGATTGAATATTCCATTTATGAGAGAATGACCCTGGCCCTGCCCCAATGAAATCACACTCTTGAATCGAAAAAAATATTAATTAAATTAGATAATTGCTAAATTAACCCTTCAGAGTAAAAAAAACTTTCACATTCGATGCTCATACTACGGCAACTAAGTTTAGACTTCTACATAACTATGCAAACAAACGACTAGTCATAGTCTATCTATGCTATAGTGTCTCTTGGATCTCGAAAGAAGTCCTAACATTCTGTTGAATATATCATTCCATCAGTTATTGCAGGGCTCAGAATTACCTGCGGACTACCATGAAATGTATTGAATTGATTGACATCACCCTCGGTAGCTCAGTCAGCTGAGGCACCCCCTCGGAAACTGAAGTCACCGCTGGACGTGGGTTCGAATCCCGCATAAGGCATAGATTTTGTGAACGATTTTTCACATATCATCACTTCATAGTTTCATAATCACCTGCTCATTCGTACCCCCGTATAACCTAGCTGTTGGTGGAGTCAAACAATAATCAATTATTCAATATTAAATTGACGGTTGACATATACAATCGTCCATATTGATCTATAGAAGAGACGGTCAATCGGTTACATCCTACTCTGAGCTTCCGGGAATTCTAGCGAAGAGTGTAGGGCTCGACATTCTTAGTATTCTTTAGTCTATGGTCAGCTGTATACAGTCTTGAATGAAGAGGTTTCAAGCTTCATTATTGGTCGACATGAAATCAGGGAGGGTCTCAATGACGTGAAATCGAAGTTGTCACTTGACGCCAAAATTGACGTAGATATGTCCTCTTCGACGGTCTGCCACCGAGTGACAGCTTTTAGGCCTCTTACCAAATTCCCTACCCCGAGTGCTGGTAGCGCTTGTAGAACGAGTAGTGGCACGATTCGGACCTTCAACTCGTGGCGAGATAAATGTGATACTCACTTCTCCATAAGGATGAAATGTCTTGGTAGTAGTATTCTTTAGTCTATGCTACAGTCTATATGAATTGGGTGAAAGCTGAAAGGGAAAGAAAGAACAGCAGCTCACCAAGATTTATGAGTAGAAAGGCCTACTCATAGTGGATAGCCCGTAGATAGAACACAGAGATGAAATGAAAAGTACACACGAGATTCTGACGTTTTGGCTATTGCCTTGGTCACAGTAGAGTAGTCTGTTTACCTTGTCTTCATGGATTCAATGAAATTTCATTGAGCCATTTCCATTTGCTATAGTGTATCATTTTGATTTTATGTCTTTTGCAAACAGTTCTATATATTTTTTCGTATACTCATTTAACGAGCATATAGTTGTGTGATGATTTGGATATATTTTTTAGGGAATGAAATAGAATAAACACACATTGGTTTGAAACTGCTTGCTGATTTTCATAAAACTTGTCAAATATGTCTGGCATTCGTCACTAGAAGTAACAACAGTATGCGTATCTAAATCCCAATATAGCCAACAAAAAGTTACAGATAAACTATCAACAATGTTACATTTTTAATAAATGTCGTTACCTAATCCTAATTTTGTGACTTTTCAGAAGTTCCACTATTTACCACTGTCAGCGTGCTTGTAATTTTGTCTGTCATATTGTGTCCAAGGTTATATCTCAAAATTATTTTTTCCAGACTTGATTATTTTCCACATTTTTTCTGGTGTGACATTCTTACTGATATTTTCAAAATTGTAATAATCAATTTAAAAAAATCAACTGTAGAGTTCTATGTTTCGATTTTTAGATTTATATGGGGTTTGACGCCGCACTGTACTGATGACTACGATCTATTGGCGACAGTGAATAATATATGAGATGGTGGGATGATGATGTCGTGTTTTAAAGGGTATAGGAATTGAGATGCTCAGGTTCTTCTTCACTTACAAATCCAAGTTTCTATTTTTCACCTCTTCATTGTCTTTAACTCTGGTCACCTAGTCCCTTCCTTGTCTCCACCCTCTTCTGTCTTCACTTTCCCCCAGTGGTCATCTCCTAAACTACCGGTAACTTAAATATCTAGATAGCAATCATTCCCAGGCTGACAGCTGTCGGTGTCGGCTTCTACGACATGATAGATGAGATGAAAGGTTATTTCATCAGGTGTTTTTGGATAGTGGGGAGGAGTCGGTCATGGCCTGTTGTTAAGGTACCATCCCAGTATTGACCTGAATGACAAAGGGAAACCATGAAAAACCCCTGTCAGGATGATCGACCATGGCAGGAATCGAACTCCGGTCTCCTGAACAGTTCTATTTAGGACGACGAATAATACTCAGTATGTTTCATCTGGATGGGTTTTTCCTTGCACCCTGCGATTTGCGTACAATATTAACCAACAGAAAACAGAGATAGACCTGATTTGGACTGACTAACTTGACTGTTTGTCTTTGTTATAGCTTACCCAATGCAAAACGGTTAACCAATTTTTGTTGAGAAGACTTATTTTACCTACCTGGTATATACATATTCAAATATAGTACATACTACATAATCATGTTTTGAGCAAAGGCATAGAATTATAGCATCAAGTAATTTATATTACATATTATGTTTTCAATGTTCATGTGACATACTCTGTCTGTATCACGAGTGTAAAGATATGATGAAAGATATAATATAATACTATATTGAAATGAATGTAATAATAATGTAGTACAAAGTGCAAACATCCATATAGACAAATAAAAGTTATTATTTTTAATTTCACTTCTTTCAATAACTTGTGACCTTAGTAGGCCTATACCATAATATTATCTATCAAGGTTGCCATTAGATATCAATATTTCCAATTGGCTTGATATTTTAATACTTCGATTAAAATATTAAACTGGAATATTCGATTAATTTGATATTGTAACAATGATCAATAGTGAATTAGAAATCATGAATACTTGAGAGAAATAAGTCAAATAATCAAGTGGCAACTAAAAAAGGAATAGAATAAATAATACAATCGCATTTTCTCATTGCTGTCAGTGTGGTGTATGCTGAGTAGAGAAGAGAGCCCAACCGTACTCATAGCATGTACTCATAGCTAGCTACCAATACTGGTATAAGATAACTAAGAGATTGTCAAGGACTTTCTCATTTGAGAAAAGAATTGATGATCTTGACGGTCGAATAGAATTTGGTATATCGTTTAAAATGGATGGAAAATGAACCGGAACTTATATTCATGATTATATATATGATGATATTATGATATTATAATATGATATATTATATGATGATTATATTATGATTTATATTATATGACGAGATTCATGACTTTGAATATTGTATCTTTTTTTAATCCAACATTGATTGAAAATTTCAGGATTAAATGTACCAGTAATAATAATATAGTACAAAGTGGAAACATCTATATAGAAAAATAAAAGTCATCATTTTTAATTTACTTCTTCCAATAACTTGTGACCATGTGGTACCATAATATTAGAGTTGCTGTTTGATATCAATATTTTTATTGGTTGGCTATTTTAATAATTATTCAATTTGATATCAAATTGGGATATTTGATTAATTCAATATTGGGACAATGATCAATAGTGGATTAAAAATCATAAATACGTACTTAAAATGAGAAATAAATAACAACTGAAAAATGAATAAAATATATAATACGCTCGAGGTTTTTCATTGCTGTGAGTATGGTGTATGCCTAGTGGAGGAGAGAGCTCAACTGTACTCAGAGCATGTACTCATAACTAGCTAGATCAGTAGCGGCTGGTCCATTTGGGCACTGGAGCTTGAACCCCACCAGCGCTCCAGGAAGGCAGTAATGAATTGAATTTCGATTAATAAAATAAATATTAATTCAATACATACATTTCAATGTTCAAATATGATGTAAAAATATGCCTATAGTATTCATATTGAATACAAATGTGAAAAAATCGTTCAGTATCTGACAAGCAAGCTTGTAGTCATCGTCAGTACAAATTCAAATTCAAATTGTTTTATTTCTGCATTGAGTCAAAAACAGAGTATCACAGAATTGTCAAGACATAATTTCAATAAAAATACCAAAAATTTAAAAAAATGTGTTACTGATAATGTGTAAAAATATGTGTACTGTACGCTGTAGATCTCGTGGGGCTCTCATGTCAGTGAGCCCAATCACGCGTAAATTTAGACACCTGGCGCATGCTTAAAGCATAAAATGCAGGTACATTTGGCAGCAAAATAAGCAGTAGGTGGGCACTATTCATTTGAGCCCATCTCAGCTCGTCTCACAGACTGTGTATCGGAAATGCTCAACCGCGCAGTTGCTCACCGATGATGCACGAATCACCAATGTCTCACAAGACACTCATCATCAGGCCCTACCCACCCAACCGGTCACACTTCAATGTTCAAGTACTTAATTAATAGTATAGGTCTACATTTGTTTAGCCAATCTATCAATTCATAATTTCATTGTATTTTATATATTGATAACATATTATAATCATTTTCTCTGTGTTATAGGTCCATATTTAATAGCATTCTTATTGAGAACAACGTCGAGAACTAGAAGAATGAAATAATCTCCACTTTTCTTCAAAATTATCAATATCTGCACTTTTACGGAAATGGCAGTATACCTAAGAATATGTGTATTCAGTAAAACTCTGATTTTACATTGACCCACACTAATATAATTTTCTATATAGAATTTCTAAGAGGTTTTATATGGAGTAATGCAGACAATATGTCTTGCTACATATTAATATATTCCTATTACCTGCTATTATTCGCTTATTCATGTTAATTTTCAGTTACCATAATTATTCTATTATTCGCAGGTTTGGGTAGGAGACCATTTTCATAGGTGAACCCAGGCTACTGTGAACAATGTTACTATATGTATTATTACATCTACATCTTTTAGCTTCATCTTTATAGCTCTATTTGATTGAATACACAAGCGCATACGTTATAAATAATAATACCACTGAGGCACTGACCATCCGTGATTCAAATTGGATATACCGGTACTACACACATGCCTGTTATTTCATGAAATAGTTCATTTCAAAACGTATGAAATCGGGTTTACAAACTCCTTCTCTTTTCTGTTTGATTGCGGCCCACCTAATTCAAAGCACACCAGCCACTATTAAGCTACATAGTAGTAGTATGTACTATGTACTACTAGTGGAACGGCTAAGATCAAACAATCACAACAATCGCGCATTTAGTAGTTAGAGCGTGAAATTTGGTAGAGATGTACCTTTTGATATTTGAAAAATATTTGGCTATGATATCAAGCGATATTTTGCCCCTGAGGGCTGAAATGTCCAGTGGCGTTAAAAAAAAGAAAATGAGGGGGTAGTGTATATGTATTATTTTTTTTCATCTTTTTTTCTCTTATGTAGGCCTAGCAATTGACTGATATCTAAACAATATTATGTGCAAATTTTCCTCAAAAATTATCTAAATTCAATAAAATACGTCAATTTAAGGTCAAAAATGTAAAAAATCCTTTTTTTTATTGTATTTTGTTTAATCATTAGTTTATGGGGAAAATTGGTGTACATGTTCCTAAATGTATAATTAATGATATACTGAAGCGATATTATATATTATTTGCTTCGTGGGGTCAACCGTATGAATAGGAAATCAAATTTTGGACTCTATAAAATAATTATTTTTAGTCCAATTGAAAATAGCTATCCACTTGCTTTGTCGAGACTAAAATAAATTCATATAATATTTAATGATGGAAAAAAAAAGGACACAAGTTATTTCGAGGTCATTCAAGGTCACCAAAGGTAATTAGGTAATGTACAGTTGAAATACTGAGAGAATAGGATTCGTGCAGCCACCACAAGAAAACTGCATCGATATAGAAAAATGAGATATTTCACAAATTCACTCGTTAATGGTTGTTTTTAATAATCATAATGAATAAAAATGAATATATTTGCAATATCAAAATGTATCCTGTGCACTTGAGCGAAAGGAACTTCGAAAATACGGGTATGTTTTATTTGTGTTTCATCGTTTTTCTGTAAGATGGTTGGTGGTTCTGTTAACCATACAGGTTCGGGAACAAGCAATGTGTCTATGTGAATCCGCTAAAAACAATGTTAATTGTGTATCAACATATCTGGGCCTATATATTATCTATATACGGCTATATCTATATATTATCATATATTAACGGCTATATCTATATATAGATATATATATATATATATAGCTGTATATTAGATTCAAAAAATCAGAAGAGCCGCTATTGGTGTGTAGCATGCTCAGCTGATTTTAGTGTCGTCATGTTGAAAATTATTCAGTGCCTCAAAGTGATACCAGGATGCGCCACGGTAGGAATCCTATTCTCTCAGTGTTTCAACTGTAATTTAATCAGTTTCCAAATATATTGTAGCATTTAGCAAGTTGGTTTCTGTTTGATGTTAATAAAAACTTCCAACCAGTTTCCAGGTCTCACCACGAGGAGGTATCTACATACAGCGACCCACCCTCATCTACCCCAACCACTCACCATAATAATAGATCGAGGTTACTTTTATAGTATCTAGTGTTCGCAGTCATCACATAAGCACAATGCTGTGCAAGGTAATCCTGAAGTGTAGCAAGAGCAGCGACCACTACATCCTTTTTTGCACTTGCATGAGAGAAGCATCTGGGATGGACGACCATTTACTGTTTTCAACGTCCATTCCCATTCACTAGGCGAAGGCAACTCAGGTCGTGCAGTGAGCGAATTCGACCAAACGTACACCTGGTACATAGCTCTGCGTCAGTGCAGCCTTATAGTCGGTGGGATTCTATCCATTGGTTTTGATAGCTGAGTAAATAAATGCCTGCGCGTCACATCTATATGTTCGCAATCAGATGTTCTGGCATAGATTAATATAATAAATCTTTCAATGACTTATCACATTCTCATTCTTGATACCTCAAGAATACCAGATGACAATTGCTTGAAAGTATTGTTTGTTTCAGGATAAACCTTCTGAAGATTCCAGAATTGCTTTTTTCAAGAAGAAATCGTGTCGCATCCCGAAAATGTGTGGAAGAACAACAAGCCTCGAGCCTTAATAACCTAATCTATTGGCAATGTCATGAACAGGCATATACCGTAAACGGTCTCCTGTTCCAAATGCAATGTACATCTTATCAAGTACTAGTTTGTGAAACAATGCTATAGCAATAACAACTACATCCGTATCAACTTGTTTCATCAAAATAGTTCTACTTCCTCTTTGCACAGCATCTGGTATGTGCAAAAATATCCTGGTGTCCGCTTCTTCGTGTAAAGACGGTGCTGTAACGGATACGTCTTCTCTTTTAGGTATACAAATGACATTCTCTTGCTGTAATGTTACTATTTCTTCGTCAATTTCTCAATGCCCCATGGGCAAAATCTCGCTTGATATCATAGCCAAATATTTTTTAAATATCAAAAAGTACATCTCTACCAAATTTCACGCTTTAATCACTAAATGCGCGATTTTTGAGCTTAGCCGCTCCACAGTTTCACCACATTGTCAAGGACTTTCTCATTTGAGAAAAGAATTGCCTTGATGGACAAATATAGTTAATAGCTGTCAAGCATCACCTGATGAAGGACTACCTAAACTCTTAACTTGAATTGAACATAAAATATTTAGTTTTATAATTTCTGTATCTTCACCTGATTTATACAATGTATTTGTGTCCTATGAAAATCGTGAACCAACAATAAATAATTATCAATAGTTTTGAATATCATTATAAAATGGATGTACAATAAACAGAAACTTGAACTGTACATTACTAGTTTATTACATGATCAAGAGTCATGACTTTGAATATCGCATCTTTTTATAATTCAATATCGATTGAAAATTTGAGTATTGAATGTAATAATAATGTAGTAAAAAGTGTAGGCTAAGCATCTACCTGTATATAGAAAAATAAAAGTCATCATTTTTAATTTGGCCAGCCTTGGACACACACTATTGTGGAGCCAAGCAGCAAGCATGTATTTGGACACACACTGGTGTGTTTCTACTTTCTAGGCATAGCTTTATAACCACGTTGGTGTGCCTCCAGACAGACCTTTGGACATACAACAGTTCGATTCTAGATCTTTCAAAACCAATAATTATTTTGGGTGATTATGGACTGCCATGTCATAAAGCTGTAGGCTTACGATGGTAAAACCTAATTTGCAACTTTTCAGTAAATTGGAATACAATGTATCATTATGGATGGTATTATGGTAATGGTATAGTAGTGCAAAATGCACCAAGATAGGATGCACATTATTCTGAAACATGAATAACTTGGATTGAGAATTGAATCATGCTGTATCATTTTTAAAACAATTTCATTATCACGTAATTGAGTGTATAATATTCTAATACTTGTCATCACAATAATCAACATAACTGTCATTGAATGTGTTTCAATTGTTTCTTTACAATTATTGCTAGCAATAATTTTCATTGCCTCGGGCAAGTGTAGTCAAGTGCCCAGATACAGTACATACATATAAAAACAAAATTGTGCAATCAATGGATTTTTTTACCTCAATATTTACTGAAAACAATCACTTCTCATACTTGGCACAATACGTATTACAGCGAAACCTTTATCCATCATTTTTCAAGGGACCAGGAGAATAAAACCATCAATGCAGGAAAACTGAACATTGATTATATGGGAGTGGGGTGAGAAAAAATGAATGATACAAGCAGGGAAACGATGGATCCGGGAACAATGCATAGAGGTTTCCCTGTGGGCCTACTTACAGTTCCCACATTAAAGGAAAAAATAACAAAATACAAACTTCTAAATGAACTTATATAGTACTTTTTTTTTGCTGCGAACATGAACTTTCATAAAATTCTCCAGAAAAACGAACTTGAACTTCTGAAAAGATTGAATAATTAATTAGTATAATAGTATAAATGGTGAAGATGGTATAAATGATGATAAACTTTTAGATACAAACTTGCATGGCACTGGTAGGCCTACCTACCTGGTGGATAATCAGTAATCACGGAATCTGGACTGAATTAAAACTCAAGAATTATTAGTATTTTACATTATAAGATGATAGATTGAATTACTAATAAATATTAAATATAATGCTCGTTCAAAGTTTTTATATTTTATTAATTTTACAGAACTACATAATAGAGAAAATCATTATGTTGATTGTTGATAACATATTAAGTAGATCTATGCTGATTATAAAATTTGTTACATCGATAAAAAAAGACATAAATAGCACGAGATGAGGCCATTTTGTCTGATTGTTTAAATAGTATAAGTGATCACCAAAAGGGAAGACCTACACACTGAAGTCTTCACTAGTGGTTCAAAAGAAGTAGGCCTACATATCTAGACACATAACGAAAATCCACAAAATTTGATGGTTCGTAAAAAATGTTCAATTATTCATATTATCACTGCGTTTTCAACTACATATCATAATTACAAGTTTACAGCTGACGCCATACTCTATGCTATATTTATATTACACTGAAATTGCTTGCCGTGTACCTACCTCCAGGCCTATATTAGCATACAGTAAATAGTAAATACAGTGTGGTCGCAAAATGTTATGTCATCAATACAACAGTATAGCAATTAGCAAGTTACAGACCCACGAATAATAACTTCTTCAAACATACAAAAAAATCAGAGAAAATATATCCAAAATAGAAGACGTTGTCATTGACTTTGGCGTAGCTATTTAAAAATACAACAGTATCCTAATGAGCATTTCACACTTGCAGCTATAATTCAACCATTATTTTAAATCATTTTTGATGCTGCTGCAAGGAGCCAAAAGTATATACACAGATCAACAGAATTACTGCCAGCAAAACCCAACATATCCTAGAGTGTCATAGTTTCCATGAAATATTCTCATTTATAAATTAAACCAAATATAAAAAAGCCTTATAAGTCATGAGTTGCATGATTAATCTTATGACTTGAGGATAATTACAGTAATAGCAAATTGGCTATATTTGTGTCCAATACTACTACGTAGTAATATCATGACAATCTTGAGTAAATTCTAGTTGTTGAATTTGATTTTATAAGGCCTTCAAACATACCTAGATTGTATTTTGCTTTGATATCGAAATCAAGACAACAGAAAAAACACAACGACATTTTGTATTCCTACATTGTAATACTGTACAATAATATGAATTTTAAACTGTGATTTCTTCAATAATACAGCAGTAAAATTTGGATTATTAAAAATTTCAATGATTTGTACTCGACATCAAAAGAATCACGGTAGGGTCACATTGGATATACCGAAGTGATACAACAAATGACTTGGCTGACCACACAAGCAGTAAAGTTCAACTTTTCCGGCACGAAAACGCATTACGTACGTAGCATCATAGTAATCACAAACATACACCCAGAAACACTTCACAAAAACAATTCATAACACTTTTCCATTACTTTCAATGTTTTGACGAAGCAGTACCACACTGTTATACAACTTAATTGCTGGTCCAAGCTTAAAACCCATATATTTAATCAGGTCCTGCTGAGAAATCATCGAGAGAGCTTCACCGTCTATTTGATTATATTTGAATATTTCGGTCATTGTTTGGCATCCGGGAATGGATGAAACAAACTCCAATACCTGATCCTCATTCCAACTTCTCATATCAGACGTAGAAGCAGCACTCAAGTACGTACTTAAAGTATTTGAATGTTTTGCCCATAGGAAAGGTGTACAACTTTCTGCGTTCGATTCATAACCGGGATTCATAACAGCTTGATGAAGCTCACGTCGAACTTGGTCATACTCAAAGTTACGTTTTGCAATCGCTGCTTGTTTAAGTACTTTCTTTTGCCTCCGTTTCTCTCGATTCGCATTTTCTTCTAGCCAGTCAACATCTTGGGATGCTTCTTTGTCGCCATTTTCAAGTCTTTTCCACTTGGGAGGGCGGCCAGGTCGATTCTTCTGTTCAGGGAAGCCACTGAAAAAACAAACAATCAAACTTATTTAGATAATCATAATTACATGGAAGTCTTTCTTTCTCATAGATTCAACTCTTACAGCACATTTTTTTAGCCTTGCTCAATTAGGTTGCTCATTGAAAGCTTGTCAAATATTCTGATTAATTACATTATAGGCCTATACTGTCATATCACAACCTATCTAAATATACTTTAGTTGTATGTATCCACAAAAGAGTGCAAACCATCCAAGCAATAGTGGCATACAATAGGGGTCGTTCAGAACATTCTACTTTCATCGCTACAAGTACAGTAGATATACTCTAGGCCTACACAGATACTATTACTGCTTTTGAAATCTTTGCATGAAGCAATTGATAAAATCACAATGAACAAAATATAGAGAATCTTCTTTTTTTTAATAACATCAAAACTTGATGCAAAATCATTGTTGCCCACTCAAGGCAATGGAAGAAAAGAAGGATTGTTCAAACGGATGGTTGATGTTACCGCCCCGAAGAATAATTAAAAATAAGACGACTCATTTAACAAACGATAAATCCCAAGGTAATAATGCCAGGGTTAGAAAACAATTCAAACATTCACAATGGGGAGAAAGCTCGAATCTTCTTATCACCTTGATAAAATCTAAATCAATGTTGGTTTTCAGTATAAGAAACTCAACAAAGGCTTATTATTATTATTATTATTATTATTATTATTATAATTGGGTATTTTATTTCACTTTTCTTCCTCGAGTTCTCTCTTCCTATGTTGATTGCATTTTTCTCTACTCACTACAACTGCAATTCGAATATAATTTTGTTGGTTTATCCTATTTTGTTCATTCCTACACGTTCTTGTTAATGTGCTTCATTGTATTGTTATTATATTTTATTATCAGAAATGTATTTTATTTTTTTATTGCATTATAGATAGGCTATCTAAGTGAATTGTTATTATATATCTCCACAGATAAACCCATGAGGGTTTCGTGGAACCTCACAAGAGTACCCTTTATTGTTGTAATGCTTTTATTTGGAATCAATAAAAAAAAAAAAAAAAATTATTATTATTATTAGTATATTACTATCATTATTATAAGTATCAAGTTTTAAAATTTAAAGTATTATTGTGACACTCAAATATTGTGTGGACTTTGGTTTTCATTTTTCAATCCTTAAGCCTGAATTAGACGGGTCAAGGTTTCAATCAATGGCTTGACATCAACCCTCGATCGAAACCTTGACTCGTGTAATTCAGGCTTTAGAATAGATGTTATTATTATATGGTATAACCAGGCTATTCATTTCATATATCCAAATATAAATCAATTTGTTTATTGATTATAGGCCTAACTTGATTTTTTTTTTCAATTTACCATAATTCATAGTTCATGTACATTGTATTTTTTCGTATTTATACCACAGATAAGCCTGAATCAGGCTTCGTGGGTATTTTGTGAACAGACCTGATGTATACTTATATACTAAAAAATGAAATGAATTTCAACTTCAATTATTAATTTATTCTCAAATATCAATTACCGGTATCAATATAATTATCAATGCAAATTATAATTCCTATGCCTCTGCAATTTGATCAATTTGAAAGCAGGAGAGCACGGATTCATGGGGCCCTAATGAAAAACACATACTATTATGCCCGAGTATACGTTCGTTTATAAGAAAATTAGAGTGAAGTTAAACAGCAAACTATACATAGAAAGAATATTTTTCAACAAATTGTGGTGGAAACGGCATATTTTCTGTTGTTGATAGGAATTAATTAAGATTATGTTTTAGATAATTGAAATAAAGGAATGTCAATACAGTAGAAACTCTACAATAAGTCAATAGGTTCTTTAATAATTTCTTTTGGCCTCATATATATATGCTCCCCATGTTACATAAAGTAGGCCTAGTAAAATTTTCACTTTAATAAGTTTCCTGGTCTCCTGAAAAAAGTACCAAGTAATAAGGTTCCACTGCACCAGCATATTTTTTAGTTCCGACGAAGACGACTACCAGTATATGGTTTACATAGACATGTGCTAACAATGTAACTCACAATTCAAATCCAAAATGAACCCACCGGCACAGTAGCCGAGTGGTTAGCTCACTTGCTTCGTGTGACCCGGAAGGTGAAGGGACATATCGGACCCGGTTCGATCCCCGCCACCGTCCATCTTTACAGGGGTTTTTCGTGGTTTCCCTCTGTAGTCTAGGCTAATGCCGGGATGGTTCCCACAATATAGGCCTCGACCGCTTCCTTCCCACTACCCATAAAAACCACCATCTCATCATCCCATCATCTCATTAATCATTCATCCGACGCCAATAGATCTTAGTAATCATTACAGTGCGTCGTTAAGACCCAATATAAAAAAAAAAAATGAGAAACCAGAATTTAATCCAAGCAAAAATTAAAAATATATGTACCATTCTCATTACAATTCCTGGAAAGAAAATTCTTATAAATAATTCTAAAGCTGGACTTCCATGAAGGAAGAATTTGCAAAGCGGATATTTTAGCCTCCATGTTGGAAAAACGACGAATGAGTGACGAGAGTGGCGCGGTGTCTGAGTGTTGAGCTTTATCGCTAACAAAAGTGAAGCGCCAATCACGTTCATGGAAGGACAGTTCAACAGTTCAATTCAGGAGCGGCTGGTCCATTAGGGCACTAGTGCTGGAGCCCCACCAGCGCTCCAGAAAAGACAGTAATGAATTGAATTTCGATAGTAAAATGAATATTAATTCAATAATAATATCAATATATCAATATAAATTATATTAATTATTATATTAATATTAATATTTACCATTATTAGTTCAAATGATGTAAATATACCCCTATAGTATTCATATTGGATACAAACGTGAACAAATCGTTCAGTATTGACAAGCAAGTATTTACTGTATGCTGTAGATCTCGTGGGGCTCAGATGTGAGTGAGCCCAACCACACGTCACTGTAAGCATCTGACGCATGCGTGAAGCATAAAATGCAGTGTATATTATAGCAGTAAAACAAGTGTTGATGGGCTCTATTCGTTTGAGCCGCAACTCCACTCATCGCACAGACTGTGTATCGGAAACGTTCGCTCACTGATGATGCACGAATCACCGATGTCTCACAAGAAACTTCAATTAATGTTTAAGCACTAAATTAATGGAATTCATTTTGTTTAGCCAATCTATCAAATTTTATATCATTATTATTTTATTTATTGATAACATTTATTAATTTCCTCTGTGGTATAGACCCTATATTTGATCAAATTATTGTTGAGAACTACATCGAGAACTGAAATAATGAAATAATCTCCAATTTTCTTCAAAATTATTAATATCTGCACTTTTTACGGAAATGGCAGTATACCTAAAACTAAAAGAATATGTGTATTCAGTAAGACTATGATTTAACATCAATCCACACTAATACGGTTCTCTATAGAATTTCAGAGAGGTTATATATGGAGTAATGCAGCCTAATATGTCTTGCCATCAATATATTCCTGTTACCTGCTATTACTCACTTACGTATTCATGTTAATTTGTACTATTATCATTATATTATTCGTAGGTTTGGGTAGAAGACCATTCTCATAGATGAACCCAGACTACTGTGAACAATGATTCCATATGCATTATTATATCTTTCAGCTTCATCTTTATAGCTCTATTTGATCAAATACACGAGCCGCATATGTCGAATAATAATACCACTGACGCAATTCAAATTGGATGTAATATGTTCCATACAATGCCTGTTAATTCATGAAATAGTTTATTTCAAAACGTATGAAATTGGGCTTACAAACTTCTTCTCTTAGTCTTATCTCTTTGATTGCGCCCTACCTAATTCAAAGCACACCAGCCGCTACTGGTTCAATTGTATTTCTTTCCGAAATTAAGAAAATATAAATGGTGAAATAAAATTCCACGTACATTGTACTCGTATTATCGATAAGAGTCCGCCACTTTGGTGGACGTCCGGGGCGGTTTTTCGTCGGCTCAGGAGGTCTGGATAGAAAAAGAATAATAAATTAATGGAGTGTAAACTTCTTTTGCATCAACAGATAAACAGACAGAATTCCAATATCGTTCAAGATAACTTAGACCTAATGTGAAAGTATATGACTTGAGATACATAAATTGATTTAGCTATAACTATTAACTAAGAATGAGAAATAAAACATTATCGCAAAGAATTCTTAACCGCTAATTTAAAATTTTACCTCTTCTCTCCGATGATGGTTTGTTCAATAGGTTTTCCAGGTTTGCTGTTAAGTCGGTCTTCAACTTCTACTTTAGTGATGAGGTTCTGGGGGTCGTACGGGCAGCTTTCGACTGTATGGCGCAACAAGTGCTTGGATTCTGCCACATGACCCTGACCTTGACATTCAGGCGTAGGACACTCGGCCAGTATGTCATCGGACGCTGGAAGGTTAATCGTTATCAGTTTTTTCAACACCTCTTGAAAAGGTACGCCATATGAATATGTCTCGTAGAGACGGGAAGGAATTTGTCACAGCCTGATACGGTAAGGAATACTTCCGAAGGTCACTTTAATAACTGAGGACGATACGAAAAAGTAAAAACCAATAAGAACAGGCGACTGATGGAAAACGAATCCCAGTCTCTTGAATGACAGTTCAGAGATTTTTACACAACATGCTGCTCATTATCACTTGGGGGAGGTTACCCCATTCACTTGGGTGAGGGAAGTCTACTCCCTACATAAGTGCTGTATCTTATTATTACAGACATGGTCACTAAAGATTTATGCATGGCCTAAGATGAACGTTTCAAGTAGAACTTACAGTGGAGTATAATTTTGAGTCGAGTAACAATACTACTGTAGAATAAAGAATATTATTTTGTGATGGATGATATGAGATGACTGATAGATGATGATGTGGGTTAAGAGAAACTAGTGATGTGAGAATGATGAGGTGGGTGCAGGTTGGAGCAAATACATAGATAGAGCACAAAAACACAAAACACACGCACATGTGCATAAAGTGATGTTGAGGACGACTTTTCTGATGAACAAAAAAGGCCAACGCCGTATGTAAAACGATGGAGTTACGCTGACATCAATGACCAATAAGGGTTAAATAATCTACAGACATTATATTGTGAATAATTCAGAATGAAATCAACTCTGTATAACTTTTCATACTATCGTCTTGAATAAGAATGTGTTATATTGTTGAATGTGTGAATGTGTTTTAAGAATTGTGTTTAAATATAAAAATGACGAGTTTTGACTTTATACATTTTTGAAGCGATTTAGTAACGTCACAACATAACTCGTTAGGCCTACCTAGTCACAAATGTGTCCTCAAAAAGCAGGACAAACAGGACTGTTGAGTTAAGATCTGACGAGTTTACTTACTTAGCAGTTCTTAAACTGATCAAGACATGTACAGACACGTAAGACTAATGACGTAAGACATGTAAGACTTGTACAGACATGTACTACAGATTGGTGAGACTTTATGATTAAATTAGATCAGTTGAATAAGAAAGGGTTCCCATCTCACTTATGGCACTGGTCACGTCTAATCTAGTATGACCTACATCATCTATCACCTTTCTATCACAGTATCATCATCTAGTATCTACCAAAGCCTTTGTGCATGGCTAAAAATGAATTGTGACTAATAATTATTCAAACGTCGATAGAATAAATAGAATAATATTGGCCTATTATCAAGGATTGTAATCTGAGTGATGAACAAGATTGACGGCAAACCTCCGGCAAAATTAGGAAGTTACGGTAATTACACAACGATAAACGCAAAAATATTGATAACTGCATCTCGAAAGCTGGGGCCAAACAAACAAACAAACCGAAGTTGTGATAGGCAAATATAATTTAGGAGACTATGTTATCTACTTATTATAACCATATGTGATATCACATCTATTAAAATCCAGAAAAATAGTTATTTATTAATACTTACTGAACGGAGGTTCCAGTTTGTGGCCAGATTTTTGGCACCACGTCATTGGGTGGATATCCCGGCTGTCGTCATCAATCCAATAACTGTAGATGTCCGACCAACCTTCGAACCTGATGCGTATCTGATGTTCTCGAATATCGTCAACCATTGCCACTCGTACAATCGCTGGCATACGTCGATCAACACACTCCAAGCGCATACCTTTGCGGAAACCACCCGATGGACCACGGGGTTTGAATGCACGCGATGGAGCTGCAGTACTTTTTGTTTCCTTCATGTATTCTTCCCAATTGAATTTCTCGCCTTTGAAATCTGGAACATTGTGTACTTTGTACATCGGTTATCAAAATACTTTTTTTTATGAGGTCATGGCTTTATCGATCATTTAGTTGCGACTTTTGATTATAGTCCAAGTACTAATTTAGTGTATTTCCATTAAATACACACTTGGAATAATATCAACTCTGGAAACTGAGAATCAATTCTCGAACCATGAGAATCGATAAGGAATCAATTCCTTGAGAAATTTGTATCAAAGAATAGTTGTGTGGCATTTTAAATGGGTCTCCATCTATCCGCCATGTTTTACGTAAGAAAATGGTGTTGCTAGTCATTTTGATGTGTGCTGTACTATTTGCCCAGCATCTCGAATTTTTCTGTAAGTGTTCGGCGATGTAAGGACACTTATCGATCTTCTCTTTATCCTTCCTTTCCCCGTCACTGTCATGCGGGCAATGCTGTCTCTCACTCTCTGCCCATCCATTGTTGACAAAGATTTCAGTTTGACAGTTCTCTATTCATAATGAATCAATTCAAACTGCTGAGTACGAAAGATGAGAACCACAGGGATAAAAAGTCAAGTATAGCACATTATTGCTTTGAAGGTAGCATTTTTATGATTATTTGTGAATTAATAGCATGATATACCGGTAGTGGGTTATTTTTGTCAACATTTTTTATAGTGTCGCCTTCCAATTGATCACTGAATAAATAAATAAAATGATAATGATTTATTTATGAATGGTTGTGTAATTTCATCCTTTTTTTTCATCCAATTTTACTTCTTCAATAATTTGGATTTCCTGAGTGATGAGACATGATATTCTTCCGATGTTAGCTATTTAGTCATTGAAAACTTCTGACAGACAAGCATGCCAGCAGTGTGGAGCAGACAGCAACACATGAGCTGGCTACACTATGCAATCCATGAACATATTTTTGAAACATCAAGGTATCCTACAATTATTGAAATAGTAATACAGAATGAAATGGAATTTGAGAGGCGAGACTGGCAAAGTAGGGGTGAAATATGGTGGAGGAAGTATACAACGTAACTAACAGTAGTAATGACATGTGCTCGCGCTGTCGCCGGCGATTTCCGTAGAGTACAGTTATTGACAAGAACAAAGTACAAAAGAATCGATTCTTCATTTTAAGAATTGTTTGGCATCAGAATCGATTCTTAATCAATTCTCGATTAATCAATATTATCCCTAATATGCACTATAATTTCATTTTTTTCAGATATTTACACACACTTTAACACAATATCACATTAAATACACCTACAAGAGTATGGTGCATACATAATTAAATAATTAAGAAACCATTTCAACTAACTGTTCGGTGGAGTGAGTACGTGACCATTCTCGTCACACCATCCAACGGGATGAATGTATGATGAAGTGGGTTCCGCCCAATAGTCGTAGATAAAGTCCCAGCCATCGAAGTGAACGAGAATACGATTGTCAAGTAGGTCGGCGACAGTTGCCACGCAAACAAGTGCAGTATTTTGACGGTCGACAGCTTCAAGCTTCATTCCCAGACGGAAACTATTTGGACATACATTCTGAAAAGAGAAGTACAATTTTTGTCATGCTATTTCCATGTATATTCTGAAATTTCATTATTAATGAAAATCAGATTTTCTTCTAGTGTCCCCAAGACTATACAAGAGTGTATACATTATACATTTGTTTTTTCTATAGGCCTATTGGGTTTTAACGACGCACTTTATGATAATTAAGATCTATTGGTGTTGAATCAATGATTGATGAGATGATGGGATGGTGAGATTAAGGTTTCTTAGGTATCGGGAACGATAGTGAGAAGGAAGCAGTCGCGGCCTATATTATAGGAACCATCCCAGTATTAGCCTAGACTACAGAGGGAAATCATGAAAAACCCCTGTAAAGATGGACGGTGGCGGGGATTGAACCGGGTCTGATATTCCCGGGTCACATGAAGCGAGTGCGTTTGCCACTCAGCTACATGTGCCGGTACTATACATAATGTGAGTCATAATACTGGCAGCTAATGAAAAGTAGTATAATTGGTTTGCACATCTATGCATACCAGTACATGGTAAAATATTGTTATCCAACTTGATATAAATTCAAACTAATACTTTATACTATTAGGTCTACAAGAGACCATTTGAAAAAAATAGTCATTTATTGATAACTTCACAAGTACGGTGGGAATGACTATGATTTGTTGATTGTTGTCTGAGTTATCTCATTAGAATAGTATACTGGTTATTATAAACTGTATATAAGTACACGCTACGAGCACGGTCAAGATGTATACACATTAGGACTGTGCGAGCAGAGCCTTTTGACTTCTAGCAAGATTCGACTTTTTTTGAGCGAGACTCAAGGGAGTTCTAGCACAAATTTTAGTTTGAGCAAGCTCGAGCACAATCTTAGTTCGAGCAAACGAGCTCAAACCCTCGTTAATCCGAAATGGAGGAGACCCTCAAAAAATGATTTCGATTCATGAGAATTTGGATTAACCAAACACATCCTTATCCACGAAAAACATCACTCCCCGGTTACAATTACGGCAATTTCGTATTGCGTAGGCCTACGGGAGAAACCAGGCGAAACTACTCGATGAGTTGATAGAAACCGTTGCTTCAATGATCGCCGATAGAAACGGTTGAGCTTGTGTATATTAGGTAGTTCCGACCGGTTCCGACAACGCGCGAACATCATATGGCGCGCTACTATTGACGCTTGGCCGTCCCGAGTCGCTTGACAACACGGCGTGATGACGTTTCGATCTGTCCTTGACAGAGTGAGGTGTGTTCTGGAGAGGGGAAGGAACTGAGGAAGAGAGAGATGAGTGTGCGTGTCTGGTGGTAAAGCTACGACTCAGCAGAACTCACTCACACAGAGCCAGTTCAGGGCTACTGACAGTATGAGACGTTGATGCGTGTTGTAATCATTCAGCAAGTTCATATTCAAAATCAAAGGGAGAAATAAAGAAACAAAACTTTTTCACAAGTTTCCGACACTGTATATTCAATACCATAGCATTGAATCATGAAAAAGATGACAAGTTTATCTTTCCACTCTTGCTCGCTAGAAATAGTTCGAGACTAGAAAGTATTTCGAGACTCGAAATTTCGATCTGTGAAAAAATCTTTTTGGGTGAGTTCGAGTCTCGAACTCGCTCGAAAATTTCTAGACTCGCACAGCCCTATTAGGCCTAGGCCTACACATACACTCAGCGTACGTCATACTGACAGCAACAAAAAACCGTGAGTGTATTGTCATTTCATTCATTATTGGGTTCTGATTTGAGCTATTTATGATTAGGCCCTATTAGTTTCGATTATCTCTTCAGTAGGCCTACCAAATTATTAAACAATCATTCGATATCGGATCGAAGTGATAAAATATTGAATTGATGAAAAATATCGATATCAAACGGCAACCATATGAAATACCCACAATGCAATACCACCGATTTTGCCCGCAAGAGAGCGTAGAAAGAAGGCAGAATCCCTGTGCATAGAATTCTTGAAAAGGTTCATCACTGTTATATTAGGACTGAATTACAAAATAATACGGAACTGTAATGCAATCTATCAATCACTGACCTGACTAGTTTTATTGTAAAACAATCCTTTTGGAGATGGTTGTCCTTTACATTGCTTCAAGTAACTCGTCCAATTAAAGTTGGTCTGTGTGTATCCTCGAGGTGGTTGGAGGACACGTCCATTTTTCTCACACCATCCCGGTGGGAAAATGTCCATCGAGTCAGCATTTGTCCAGAAGTCATAATTATCTCCATAACCGTCGAAATGAAGTTTGATTCGATAGCCTTGTACATCGGTTACACTAAGAACACAGAATAATGATTGGTGTTCAGGATCAATGCCCTCCATTTTCATGCCAACCTTGAAACTATTCTTCGAGTACGGAAACGCATCCTTAAAAAGTTTCGCAGGAGCAGCTTTCACTTTATTATATGCCAAATACACTTGCCAGGAGAACATACTCTTCCCAATTTGCCACGGTAAACGAAATTTAGAGGTTCCCTGCGACCCATCATTGGATAAATTGTCTTCTTCACTAATACTTGGAGTAGTTGCTATAGATTCATTACATTCTGACCCAACAGCAGCAACTTCATCTAGCGTTGCTTCCAGTTTTATTTCTGCAATTCGAGCCTTTTTCTTTATTTCTTTCTGCTTTTTGATAGCATCCAGTCGAACCTTACGGCGTTTATCTTTCAGCTCAAGTACCTCTTTATCTTTTTTAAGCTGGATATCTCGCTTGATTTTAAAGTCTTCTGTGCACGCATCGCTACAGAACTGAGGTGTGACGAACTCGGACGCTATTCCGTAACAGCCACAAGCATCACAACAGTAAATATCATCATTTCGTGGCTTACCCTTAGCTAGCTCCAACTTGGCATCTGTTTCTTCATCTTTGACCTCCACACTATTCTTTTCAATAACTAAGGAGGCGACAGTTGTTGGTTCGCTTTTGACACTGTTTTTGTCATTCTCGTCACTATCCACCATCTCCATCATTCCAAATTCGTTCATTCGGAATTTAAGATCACTTCCAGGAAGGACTCCAACGTCACCTCTCCAGGCTAAAACCTTCAGAGGATCGATTGACTCATTTTGCATAGGTGTCGTTGAAGTGGTAGGCATTTCATCAGTAACAGACTTTGCCTGAATCAACTCAATATGCACATCATCTTCTGGAATTTGTTTGGCTGGTTCTTCCTCTTTGATGGAAGAAACTGGTACTTTCACGAGAGTAACTTCATTTGCATCAGGGGTTTGTGAACTAGATGGACTATTTGATGAGAATAAAGAATCAACTGCTTCTTGTAGACAAAGATTCAAATCTTGATTCGCGTTTACTTTGTTAAGGCTGGTCGAACCTTTACGAGCAGGAACTTTATTGATGGTGATTGGATCAATTGGTATTTTCTCCACTATGGTTTCAGAATCAGTGTTGATATGAACTTTACCTACAGCAGTAAGCGTGGTATCAGGTAGATGTATTCCTTTCGACTTGATAATATTAGGCTTTTTGGACATCGTTTTGATGGTAAATGATTGAGTTGGCGATTGACTCACGGTTGACGCACAAGAAACCAACGATGATGGTTCTCGTAAAACTAGGACAGAAAAAATAATTCAATGAGTTAAGCTAATATGTAGTAAGAGCAGTGAGAGGTAAGAGTTGAAAGGTAATAGGTAAATAGCTACTTGTATTTTGACCATTTTTAAAGAAATGTTTCACTGTTGCAACTGATTTTGTATTTATTTGTCTTAATTAAACATGAACTAATAATTAAATCAAACATTAAATGTTGAAAAATAATATTTTAATACAAAATTATCATACAATCGCATAGGGCCTAGGGGCCTACTGGTACAACGTCATGACTGAGGCAGGAGTCTGTGCCAGTCATTATGAATCAAAAAGAGCCGCTCCAAAGTATGTGTTTTGATCGAATCAACAGGTTTTGAATGCTTATATACATACTGGTACTTTCAATGTCATTTCAGACCCATTGTTAATTTATTTCAACATTTTGGCTGACCTTTCGTTTTACGTGGATTAAAACTAAATCTACCATTCGTTTTATAAAGATTAAAACTAAATCTAGAACGCATGCATGTTGCCTATTGCAGTGAGATTATACGTACTCACAAATACTATGCAAATTCTTCACAACATTGTCACTGGCTCCAAATTACGAACAATCCTTCCAGACTTATTAGGACTTACAATTATGAACTGTGTGCTTTTGTGCATTTCTTCACAGTGTCCAATTTCACACTATTGATTTAGGTATAGTACCCTATTATATACTGTATATATATATATATATATATATATATATATATATATATATATATATATATATATATATATATATATATATATATATGCAGTAAAATAATCCATCAAAATGTGTTTATATATACTGGCATGCAGGTATCATTTTGGGAACTGTCAAAGATACTATAGTTACTATGTAGTTATAGTGACTACTGAATCTCTAAATCACTTTTGCTTAATACTGTAGGAATTCAATGCTGTAAGTAACGTAGAATTTTGTATCCATACTGGTAACACGTTCACAGCCATTTTAGAAAATTCTTGCTCGTAGTTCGTAAATTGAATATTTATACTTGCATAAGTATTTACAACATATGATACTTGAATTGGGCTAAGATTGTAAAAAATGAATAATAACAGCTTACTGGAGACAGCTGGTTGACCCTCTGTGTGGATCATCCCGTTCGATATCTTCAGGTTTATCATTCCGTTGCAATTTCCACCCATGGTAACTTGATTTGGTCTACCCACATGTAATTTTCTAGTTACAACGTTAGGAATGACATGTCCTTGGATATGGCCACCATGAGACACAATACACGGTCTCTGTGGTAGCGTGGGAATTTTGAGCTGTGGAGGTTGGCTAGATATGGTGACAGGTATTTTACCGTCAGAGTTCAAGATAGTGTTGAGAAAAGCAAAAGCGTGTTTTGACCCCGGTAAAATACCAGGATATTCACCAATTTTCACTTTGCCTTTAGGAATTGCCGGTCTAGGTGAGGGAAAACCAGTACCGCTTACATTAACAGTAACGATTGGTTTCGGAGCCAGAACAGAAGGTCGCTGGATAACGATGGTTTTATGAGATTTAAGTGAGTTAGGTCTACTGATAACAGGAATAACATGACCTGGCGGCTTAGGAGCCAATGTTCTTGAAGCTGAATTATTTGTTACTGTACCGGTACTACTGGATGTGGCCAATTTGGCCAATTTAATTGTAGGAACAGTAGTTCCGTGCAAGTAAATAATCTGAGGAGAAGGAGTCGTATTTGGGGAGATGACGGCAGGACTTGGAGGTAGTGACTGTGTTACCGTGACGTGTGTAACAATATCTGGCAATTTAGCATCTGGCAATTTGTCTTTGTCAGGTACAATTGTGTTGATGGCTGCAGTGTCTATTTTTGGCAAAGGGTTTGGTGTGGGCGATTGAGTAATATCCATCTTGCCTGGAAAAGAGATAAAAATCACAATGGGTTTGATGGCTTTAAGCATATACATAAAGGTAGGGCCTACATACATGGATCATTAATAGATTAGATAGTAACACGATCGTTGAAATATATATGTGGTGAAGTGAAACTTTTATGCATCAATACCGGATCCATTGTTTACCTGGTTCTATCACTTATTTGGCCCCTCCCACTCCCATATTAAATCATGTTAAGTTCCCCTAGGTTGATTGTTTTCTCGCATGGATGCTATTTCCTCGTTATCCCTTGAAAAACAAAGGATGAAGATTTTACTGTACGAAAATAATAATGAGCCCAATCTTGAAGGTTTACAGAATAGATAACTTGACCTATAGTAGTACCATACTCAAAATGACATGCTATAAACCAGACATACGGTACCGGTAAGTTTCCACTATCGGTAGCATACGCTGAAAGTTTAGTAATACTAATTAGAAACCAAGTTACAGTATTTATAGTCCCACAATCATTTCAAGTAGGAAGAAAGAATTGTGATTTTCATTTTATAGTGAAAATCAGAGAATTTTTTGAAATATAGGCCTATGTCATTTCTCAAGTGATTCTTGATATTTACAAGCAGTTTTGGAGTTCAATAATTGAATCACTATGGACATTACCATTACATTACATTACAGTTATTTTTAATAGTATGATCAAAGGACATTTTCGAGGCTATTTTCGCGATTTCTTCCAGAAAAATTTCCAGCGGTGATTTTTTTGGGATGGTCATTTTTCAAGTGAATTTTGCAATTCACAAGCAGTTTTGGAATCTAATAATTGAAACATTATCGAAAAAGAAGGAAGTGTGAAGTAGCTAGTGGAGTGTAGGCCTACTGATACCATTCATATTAATAAGTAATAATATTTCATTGTGTGTTTATTCGTGGGCCAACATTATATATTTTTAAAGGAGGATAAATTATTGGGCGGGCGTAAATGTCGATTGGGTTAGGCACCTCTCCCCCCCCCCCTTCCTTAGACCCCCTTTAACGACGTCGCTGCTCTAATGCTGTTGAAATGTGGTTACAATCATCGAAACCGTTATGACCTACAGAACTGCTCTTGCAATGCGTACCTTTGTCAAAAATCTTGCAGAAAAGGCAGAAAACCTTGTCTGATTTATGTGAATAGATTAACCAATGGCGATAGTAACTTTAATCATTAGTCAAACGCCTCGACTTGCAGTGAAATTAAGAAAACTACGAAAACTACCAATTTTTGCGCCCCTGAAAATGTTGCGCCATGGGTAGCTGCCCAGGTCGCCCAACCCACGAGCCGGCCCTGAGCAATATTCCATTCTAGCACGACGTTGTCAAACCAGACCCAAACCAACTGTCAAACCTACTCGACCTCTTGTGAATAGTGATATCCAAATAGACCTACATTCAACACGTAGTTAGGTCAGGTGGAAGAAAGGTCAGCTGACTGAACCTCTCCCTTTTCGATTGCATGCGTGATGAATAGAGACTTTCTATCTGATGTAGCAAACACTAGCCTTTATATTTGTATAGTAATGGTTTTTTCAGGATATTAGATTATTTAGGATGAGCATCTCAACCACAACCTACAAAAGTATTAAATCCTTGAATTTCATAATTGAAGCGAGATAATGCAATTATCGAAGTTCGACAAATATTTATACGTAGTTGGCAGACGACCTTTTTCTTTCAAGGATCTACAATTGTATCATATGCCGTACTGGCCCGTACTGCCATACTTGTAGTTTGCAAATGTCAAAATCGACGTAATATTGAAGTTAGAGATACCCTAGATGATGACTTCGAATATTTTCTACCT
Organism: Brachyptera risi; assembly: GCA_964007535.1. NCBI lineage: Eukaryota > Metazoa > Arthropoda > Insecta > Plecoptera > Taeniopterygidae > Brachyptera > Brachyptera risi. The sequence goes on from OZ023328.1 coordinate 19,864,997, forward strand.
AGATGTAGCACGAAATTGATATGAAGGGGTGAAATATCATGTCATAATTATGTCAACAAGCATAAAAACGTTAGCGTAGGCCGCCTACTTCTCTAATTGAATAGGTAATTGGTATACACATGTATGATAAATTTGTACCTTTAAAAGCATGCGAGACCAGCATTATGAAATAGACTACTAGGCTAGAGAAACTTCAAGGACAGCATTTTACTGCTGTCGTAAAATGATCGTTACACTGGCTTTTCTTGACGAACAAAAAAATGCTTGCCAGGGTGGCGATGAGAAAACTTTGATTTGAAATCCAGCATCACAGATTAGGAAGTATCAAATTTAGCTAATGTGTACCCTGGTTGGCCCTAATTATCCTGAACCTGGCATTAAGGCTAATCAGGCCATAATTTCACTTCCAAATTATTTGTTAGGTCAACTTAATTAACCTTTTACAATGAATGTTAGTATACAGAATTATATTCCACACTAAACATAGGCTATTGAGTACAATTATTTATAGAATGAATAATCCAGTCTTTCAACCAAATTTATGCACTTATAATCATTAGGCATTACTTTCTAGAATGATTTCTAGCAACCTTGGTCAAGTATAGGCTTCTATAGATATTGCTATTTGTGGTACAATAGTTTAAATATACAACAAAACTAAATGATAATTAGCATCATTGTAACAATAAAGATATTCAGGCGTATTGATCCATTACTAATGCATTATCAGCATCAATATAACTTCTAGCATTCATCAGAATAATAAGAGGAAAACGATTTAGATAATCTTATTGCATTACTTCAAAACAGAGCAATAGGCTGAAGACAAAACTTTACGCGTTTCACTAAAATTGAAGTAACAACACCAACTTACAGAGTAATGGAAAAGTCACTCTTCGGGTAAAAACATTTATTATCACTTAAGTAACTCGATACTGAGAAACACACTTCGCATTTAATTACTAATCATATAAATGAAAAATACTATTAAAAGCTTCTTTAGATCACAACCTTACAACCTCGGACGGCTGCAAACCAAGGTTTCTAGATTGTCTTTGGAGTCAAGTCCGTCAAAGCACAGCTACATTATAAAAATAGTTAAGTAAAAATCAACTGGCGTACCTGTACAATACAATTGATTCATTAAAATTAAATTAATCTGGTGCTTGGCTCAAATTCATTCAAACACTGATATTTCCTCCACAAGAATATAAAATTTCACAATTTATAACTTGTAATCACGCACAGTATTATAATGCTTTTCGATGACGGTGCCATGAGTTGTTGGCTCCGCCCATATTCAAAGAAAAAGGAACTCCAATTGGTCGAGGCAGAATAATGGCCTGCTATGAAATGGCTGTTTTCCCGCCAGTCAGGAGAGATCCTAAACGCATGCATTCGTTTGATTTTTGTACACAGCAGTGGATGAATATTTACACTCTGGTAGAAAGCTACCTACTCAATATATTTAATAACTTTGCGATTCTGTGATATTGTGATGATAGTGTGAGGAGAGTACTAGGTGCAAATAGAAAAGAAATCAATAAAATTTAAACTATTCTACAATTAGAGTCGGTAAGAGTTGTTAGATCGCAGCACTGTCGTTGGTAGCATAACCAACAGAATAGAGCCAACATCAAATATCCAAATACTCGGAACATTTTACGTATTTAATCATCTTACAGGTCTCCTTAAGAAAAATATGAAGGAAAAAAACCTCCATGAAATTGCATATAATGTTCCTCTTGTTCGGCTTAAATGAAAAACATATAAAAAGTTGTTTATTGTGATTCAACTGACATGTGTTATAGCGAATGAAGTTGGTTACGGTAGTAGGAAAAACAGGTGTTTTTGCACAATCGACTAGTGCTGCTGTTGCGGACTCCAAGAAACTGAGAATTATTTGACGTTTGTACGCTCACGTCGAAATTGCAAGCTATCTAAGCCATTTGTGTATTAAGGATTCGGAGGTATGTTACAAGACTATCTGTACGTCATTTTAATATTTGGGAATATATTTGTAATGTATTTTTGTTCGCTCAATGTTCAGTAATGGTTCTTTTCATAATACAGTGAGTGGGATAAATAATGTTGCTTCAATATTGTTGGTTTGACTTTGACACAAAAGATAGGCCTCTGCTACTACGTTGTTTGTTTTCATTCATCCAGCCCTAGGCTAACATTCCATAATCTTGGCCTTACCAGCGGATTTTCGATTCGATTGACATTAGATGGCCTGACATAACTGGAATTTTGGCAGAAGTCCTAGAATACGTTATGCAATTATTCACTTTGTTTCCTAAATTAGATTTGAGTGTGGTTGCCTAGGCCTAGGCCATACCTAGGCCTAGCCAACAACACTATTACTCAATGGCCTAGCTAGGTCATGCTAGGTTCAGTTTTCACACTTCATCGGAATAGACACATAGATAGGAAATTTCTAGAGGCAGGCTAGCAATTGATTTTTCAAAATGGTTATAAATTCAATGGTCTAGGCATTAAGTATAGAGGTACTTAATGAAAGAAGTATTCATCAATTGTACAGCCTATGGCAGGCTGCAAAGTACAAATTCAAAACTGGGCCCACAAAACAAACTACAAACTCAGTGGCCTAGTCCTGCCTAGGCCTAGATCCTAGCCAGTACTGGTGGTAGGCCTACTGGCCAGTAACTAGTAAATTTTTAAATGCCTATTAGTCCTAAGAATATGATACCCTCATTGGAAATAGAACAAGTGGAGTTAGAAATAGCCAAGCCTAGTCCTAGCCACCTGTATCAAGTTGACCTTATGAAGAGAGTGAATCTTCAAGCACAGTAGGCCTACACATGGACAGCCACAATTGTCTCAATCACCATTGGCTTGACTTTGTTCGTGTTTGTGTCACTTCAATCGCTGTTGATTGGATTTGAGTCGGTGAGTAGGCCTATAGAGGAAGCTTTGAAAAACACCAACTCAGTTAGTCGACTAGCGGTCAACAACCAGTGGGAATGCAGTAAACGTATTGACGTCACGTCTGTCCTCTGCTAGTAATTTCGATTTTCAGTCTTTCATCTCACATAGGCCCTACTGGTACTGAATATTGAAGTTCGATTATATTTTTACTCATTTCGTGATGGGCTGAGCTTCATTTACAGGCCTACCGTGCAAATCAACATCTACCAACTTGTTAATGACACTTGGATCATGATATTTGGAGATGATTCAGTATAGTTGGCCAACTCTTGGCAATTGTGAAGACTGGAATAGTTTGTGTGTACTGTGCAGTCTGTGCTTCAGTTGAACTTGGTATGATCAAGGCATAGGCCCCTAGGTAGGGTCAGGCTGTACTAGTAATAATATTGTTCTTATTATTGATATTGTATTTATAATAATATTTAATATTGTACTCGAAGTGGTATACTAGTATTTTTGTTAACCCTTGGCCAAGCGTCACAATTGTTAGCACGTACAACAATGATTGTAGGCCTCAAACCATTCAATGCCAAAACTGAGCACATTTAGTCTCAATAATGTGACAGTTAAAATGTCTTTTTCATCCGAAAGATGAAAGCCAGGATATTTAGTGCCAAATAGTTTCAGGACTTATCACCGGACTTGGTTATAACTCGTATTCATGAAAAAGTTTAAAAGCAAAAGTTTCAAGAATAGTTGGTGATGAAGTTATCACCGGTCCCGATTGATTTTAGTGGAGATACAACACTCATCTCGTATTATTTGATTTCAATGATTTTGGAGATTTCGCTCACTCAAATTCAATCAGTACATCTTTAGAAGATTAAAAATGAAAATCTAGAGAGGTTGGGAGTAAAGACTCGATTCGATTTTCGATTATCATTTTAATATTCAATCTTAGCCTCACATTTGGGAACTCTAACTAACAGCTGATAGAATTGACGGTAAAACTAATGCATAGTCTTCTTGATGATCAACAACAACAAAAATTCACGACGAATAGAAAAAAATTGTAAAAGTAGGTCTATAGGCCTATACAACATTTTATTAGTTCATTTTGATTTTAAATATTATCTAGCTGTAGGAAAAAGTAATTGATGTTTATATCGTTACTAGTCAAACGCGAAATGTGCGTTGTAAAATGAGCGAGATATCCCAATAAGGTATAAAAGTCGTTTAAGTAGTTCTACCCTTGCTACTTTATCGACTCTGGTATTCTACACACCTTGATATCTGAATAAGCTATAAAAGTCGTTAAAGTAGTTCTACTCTTGCCACTTCATTGACTCTGGTATTCTACACACCTTGACGCATATAAAAAATACTTCATTGTTGGTCAACTCTTGAATCTAGGAAGCAGTGAATCTCAACAACTTAATTCTGTCACAATTTTTATGATATATTTTATGAATATTATCAGTCATTTTATTTTTTTTCTTCGAAACGACTGATCAGAATTGCTTACAAAATCGTAATGATGTGTAAAATCCATGTACATGTATACACATTTAGAGAAAATTTCATCCCATTTGGAGAGATTTTATTTTTCAACATTCTCCGCCCAGCCGAATCTTATAGGGTTTTTAGAAACTTTGAGATGATTTTTCTCAAAATCGGTCCGACCGATTCATTCCAAAAACTATACAGTTCTAAGTTGGATGAGTTTGCGTGTAAAAAAAAAGTTTCATGTTGATCAGTCAACCCTTGCGACCTGTGGAGTGCTTACAAACAAACAAAAAAAAAAAAAAAAAAAACACAGACAAAGCCCTATAAGAGTGGGATGGAGACTTCGCTACGCTCATCAATTACAAACTAATTGACATCCCGCTCTTTGCTCACATTGGTTGACCTTCGATGATACCGTAATGACGTCACACGGCAACGGCACGGACAATTGGGGCCAAAGATAACACCATGTGGTAAAATTCTCTTAAAATTCTTTGTGAATAGAGAATAAGGATAGAACTGTGGTAAAGTTAGAACGTGGTATCTCTGTTTTAACGTAGAATGGGTTGAGCAAAAATGTTTTAAGATAAAATTCTTTGTGAATCTAGGCCCAGGTTACCGTACTGTATAGGCCCAAGTTTCGTTCAAGTTATTTTGATTAGGTCAGTCAGATTTCTTCAGTTTCTTTTTTCGTTAGGTTTCTTTAGTTTTATCAAATTATTGTCTCGCACTTGTGTGTGTGCACTAGTGGCACAACCAGAGTTGGGTAGGAACGTAACAAAGGAACGCGGAAACTTTTGAAGGAAGTGAGTCAAACTACAGACCTACCCTCATGCATCGATGCCCACATGCATGGTACGCTTCATGCAATCGACGATTGATCAGTCCTATTAATGCTTGGGTGTCCCATGTATACTATAACTCATAACAAACTATAAACTCAATGGTTCTGGGTACAATTTTGGTGAAAATAGAGAAGGTCTAATCTAGTGACAAGGTCAATCTCAAAGCTGATAAACTGTGCAAAATGTTATTGATTCTATGTGTTGGTAAACAAATGATAAACGTTCAATCATGATTGAATAGACCTTGTCCTAAAAGGGAGGCTAATTATAGATGTTGATTCAATTTAATAGGCCTTGTGAAATCTTCATCTAGGTGGTAGCATTGGCGGTAGACCAATCGTTTTTTCAAGAGATCAGGAAATATGTGTTCAATTTGGTGTATTCAATTTGTTTTCATCATGTTTTCATAAAACCGTAAATAAATACAAATACAATTTGATTGTTAGATATTAGTCTTAGGCCTACATGAAAATTTCATTTCACTTTACTCTCATTATGCAGGAAATTTCAACTTTGGTGATGCGGTGTGTTAACATTGGTGTTATTATATATGCATAGGCGTATATATAAATATAAATATAAATATAATATATATATATATATATATATATATATATATATATATATATATATATATATATATATATATATATATATATATATATATATATATATATATATATATATATATATATATATATATATATATATATATATATATATATATATATATATATATATATATATATATATATATATATATATATATATATATATATATATATATATATATATATATATATATATATATATATATATATATATATATATATATATATATATATATATATATATATATATATATATATATATATATATATATATATATATATATATATATATATATATATATATATATATATATATATATATATATATATATATATATATATATATATATATATATATATATATATATATATATATATATATATATATATATATATATATATATATATATATATATATATATATATATATATATATATATATATATATATATATATATATATATATATATATATATATATATATATATATATATATATATATATATATATATATATATATATATATATATATATATATATATATATATATATATATATATATATATATATATATATATATATATATATATATATATATATATATATATATATATATATATATATATATATATATAATATATATATATATATATATATATATATATATATATATATATATATATATATATATATATATATATATATATATATATATATAAATATATATATATATATATATATATATATATATATATATATATATATATATATATATATATATATATATATATATATATATATATATATATATATATATATATATATATATATATATATATATATATATATATATATATATATATATATATATATATATATATATATATATATATATATATATATATATATATATATATATATATATATATATATATATATATATATATATATATATATATATATATATATATATATATATATATATATATATATATATATATATATATATATATATATATATATATATATATATATATATATATATATATATATATATATATATATATATATATATATATATATATATATATATATATATATATATATATATATATATATATATATATATATATATATATATAAATACCGGTTTATATAGGCCCATATCTATAATATATCAAATCAACGCTGCTCAATGACCTCACCAACAGCTAGGTTATCCAGGCTACAAATAAGTGGGTGAAATGAAATGATGAAGTGATGATAGGTGAAAGAACGTTTACAAAAACTCATGACTTATGCGGGACTCGAATCCACACCCGACCTGACTTCAGTTCCTAACGCAGTACGATAATTGACTGAGTCACAGGGGCGGCTATATATTCATATAAAATCAATCTTTGATAGCAAAAGTGTCACAAACCTTGGTGTATTCAATTTGATTGTTATTGGTACTTCAAATGAAAATTTCATTTCCAGTTAAATCGTGGTTGTTGATTACGTATTCCCTTAATTTTTGCAGGTAATTCAACGAAAGCCTGAAAGATGGGCGGTGCAGTGAGTGCGGGTGAAAATAATGATGATCTTATTGATAATCTTCTTGAAGCAGACTATATTAAAAGTCCAAGTGTTGAACGTGTTTTCCGATCTGTTGATCGTGCGCAGTATTTAACTCCAGAGTTTAAAGACAATGCTTATAAGGACCTTGCATGGAAAAGTGGCAATCTACACCTCTCTGCACCTTGTATCTACAGTGAGGTAATGGAGAGTTTGAAACTGTCATCTGGATTAAGTTTCCTCAACTTGGGCTCTGGCACAGGATACCTAAGCACCATGGTCGGGTTGATTCTTGGACCATATGGCATCAACCATGGAGTGGAGATTCACGATGATGTCATAAAATATGCTAATAAAAAGCTCGACGAGTACTGTCTTGGCTCGGCAGCATTAGATGAGTACGAGTTTTGCAAGCCAACTTTTGTGAAAGGCAATTGCTTGAGTCTTGGTACTGACGCACGTCAATATGATCGTGTATATTGTGGAGCAGCATGTCCTGAAAACCACGAGAATTATATGAAAAACCTTGTTACTGTTGGAGGAATTTTAGTTATGCCTTTGAACGACCAATTGCTACAAATTACGCGGAAATCTCAAACCGTCTGGGAAGTGAAGTCGGTACTTCCAGTTTCATTTTCTACCCTGCTGTCAGACATTACTGAACCAAAAGAGCAAGTGGTTTTGCGTATGTATACCCAATTTACTGTTACATTACCAACAATAATATTTTTAAGCCAATCATATTGTCATCATAACAAGTCGCTTATTATTTTCAGCCGATAGGGAGCCGTCATCTCTGCAGGATATATGCCGTTCTTCCATTCGATGCATCCTTCGTAGAAATGTTGAATGCGAACATCCGGATCTAACAACTAGAAACGTCCGCCAGCCGAAGCGTCGCGTGAAGCGCAGAGCTATTCGCCGTCTTGTAATCCCCATCTTTGAAGACTCGGATGGCGATGGCCCGCCCATGGAGGAGGAGCGAGACCGTGAACTGGGAAGATCTGGGCTTGTGTATAACATTCAGAGGCAACAAGCGGGGCAAATCACGGCTGTGATTGAGCTGGCTCGAGCGATGGACATGCATCGAGTGCGAGCGGCACGGCTCGAACGATCGACTCGAGAAGCCATCGATGAGCTCGTTGATGAGGATGAGATTCAGGTATGTAACATTATAGATCACATGTCTTATTCTTTTGGATAGTAAATTAGGTATAATGGTATTTGAAAACTTGTATTATTCAGTGTTGGTCTAGACTAGATAAGAGGGCACCGGTAGAGGAATATTTAAGCAATATTGATTACATTTTGCCTGCCTATTGCATTCAATAGAAATACTACATGCTTGAAAAAATGTATATTTCATATCTGATTCATGATGATGATTTCACTTGTATTTATGAGGGATGCAAGGATAACCCTGGTAAAATGAATACATATTACTCCAATAAAATTATTCAAACATATTCAGCCAGCCATACATCGTAACTTCACATATAGTACTACCAGTAATTCATCTAAGTTCTTCCATTGTATTATACTGTGGAGGCCTACACAGTGGTGTGATGCAAATCAGTTTGTATTTTTTGCATGCAATATAAATTGAGATTCTACAGATACGGTAATTAAGAAATTGGACTGCAAAATTGGAAATTGGCTGTTCTGAACGGGGTAGAATCGTATTGGCTTCCTAATCATTACTTCTGAATGTGAATGTGCATCTTCGTGTCTAATCTTATAGGACATAACAACCGCGAAACTAGATTTTATTTAATAATAACGATACCCATTCATTTCTCTTATTTCAGAAATACTAGAAATCATCATCTCAATTTCAGAAATTTTAATTTATTCATTTGTCCTCTAGGACAGGGACACGGCCCCTTTTCTGAGTTATGACGTAGACATTACTTGATTCTGTTCATGTTTCTAAACAGAATTGGTAATGCCTACATCATGACTCATGGTCCCTGGAGGACAAAAAGTTAATTATAATTTCTGAAATTGTGATGATGATTTCTAGTTTTCTCCATAATAAGTGTTCAAGTAAATCTTCTCATTAATCATTAAAATCTAGTTTCAGTGTTGTGTTGTCCTTCGAAGACCGTTTAACGTTATTAATTACAAAGCTAGAGCCCGTCCAGAGCTGGTATATAAAAAAATCAATAATCTACGTTATTATTAACCGTAACTCAGGTGAACCGCGAGGAAGAGAGCCGAGATCCGGCACAATCAAGTTCAAGTACATCTGTTGAGAATCATCAGCGTAACAGTAAAGTTCCCAAGCGAGAGAAGTTTGACAGTGGTCTTGGTGAAGAACTAATCAATGGAAAGGGACTGAGTTCCGAATCTGAAGAAGATGCTTCCTCTTCCATGGAGGTCGATTCATTCTCTGACTCCGACGAGATGCCCGATCCGGGTTACACTCTGCGCATGATTGAGGAACAGTGCAGTCCGTTCGGTATTAATCCACGTCCTGATAACAACGGGCGGCCTTGTCGTCGCGAGTACGACCGTGAAGACAGTGACGTGTTAGAAGAGACACTTTCTGGTACGGAGGGGGAACACAATCATCATTCCAACGTGGAAGAAGAAGCTCAAACAGAAGTGAGTTTCGACACGTATAGTTATTATATGAAACGTAAAATAGAAGGCCTTCCTGTGCCTATGAGGATCAAAGATTATATCAACTTATATCGAGAGTTCTAAGAAGATGGACATTGTTAGTGCAGTCGATCAATGTTTGTATCCAGATTGCCTTTCTATGGGCCTCTGTCTAAATTATAACTCGCAATGCACATCAAGCTTTCAAAATAAGAGTGTTTGTACAATTGCTGCAAATACTACAGGTATGCAGTACTAGTTTCCCCAGAATAATCCAGTGTTTAATAATTTAGTTTTACCTACTTCTTATTCAAGCTAGGTCCTACTATACTTACCTACATGCCCTCAGAAGTATCTCAATCTCCATTAGGGTATAGATCTCAATAAATTAATTCATGAATGTATATTCATCTGCAAAATTCAATAATTGGTGGGCCAAGTACGTGAATATTTTCCTCTTATAACTTGGTTGGAGAATCATTATCAACCGTGTAATATTGTGTATTTAATAGTTACCTTGTAAAATGATGAATATGAATGAATTTGTGCTACATGGTGTTAATGTGATTGTACATTCATCTTCTAGCAGGTGAGAATTACTGGCAGTTAACGCACCTATACATATTAGCTGTCACCATTTACTGTTGAATTACTGTTATCCATTTGATTTCAATATGATTGATTCTTAATATAGTAACTAGGGTATTTTGGAATTTGAAAATATAATCATGCTTCTTTATAGTAAATGTCATATTGTATAAAGAAGTTGAAACAGAAAGTATTTTAAAGAAAGTCAGTAGGGGCCCTACAATATACCCAAGTAACGTTATATATAAATATTAGAATGATACTGTAATAAATAAAATTGTAGATTATATTTCACTGATGTAGGTGCTTAAAATCAGAATGTTACCTAGATATATTTTTAAAATAACTGCAATTCTAGTGACTTTCTTATGTAGTTCTTATGTTCTTATGTTTCTTGGGTATATAATAATCCTTATAAGCAATTGAAAATGGATACAGAATGGTTAAAAAGATCAGCCGGAACCTATTAATTAGCCCTTCACTCTTGTGATCAAATTGCTCGATAGCTGTGTAGTCCTACTTAATATTATGATGAGTTTAGTCCTCATGGAATTGTTGAAATTGTGCAGTCTTTTAGGTGTAGGCCATACTCAATATTGGCATATGACAGTTCATAACTAGAACTTATTTCGTTTTAAAGATTGCAATTTTAGAGTTGATCCTACGAACTGAATAGTAATTTTTAATTTAGTATTATATCCGACATGTTACTAGATACTGTAGTGTTACAGGTATATGGATTGAGATCATTTCCAGCTTTTGTTTAGTGTAACATATAGTTATAATATCCATCTAATATCAATTATGTAAAGAATTACTATACCCTAACTAATAACACATATATTTTTATATATATATAGAACTAGAAAGTAAAAATATTTTGAATAAATTGTAATTATACATTTCATAATGCTAGAACATTGTTAAAGGCCTAAACTTACTCTTGAAATATAAATATTTGATATAGATTATTGGTATTGGTCAGTTACTACAGTACCGGTAGTTAAGAGTTATTGTTAATTGTAAGTTAACCGTTGCTACTTTTAATAAATAATCAACCAAATTTTGTTCAAGATTGATAATTCCAATATGTCCTTTCTGGTGAATATACCGTTACTTAGTTAGAGTTATTGTTATTGTAAATTAGTGCAACCCGTTTGCTAATTTTAATAAATAATCAACCAAATTTTGTTCAAGATTGATAATTTCAATATGTCCTTTCTGATAAATATACCTGGTATAGACCTATTCAATTAACTTGTTTCTATATGATTTTAGCTTATTGTATCAGTAGCTTAGTTTCACCTTCTGATACTTGAATATCAATTAGTTAATCATTCCTATTATGAGTATCAAAAGGGGAGAACAAGTTGATTCACCAGTTATCAGTACCCACAACCAGCTATTAGCCTATTAGCTATTAATAGCTATTAGATGGTGTTTTTAACTATTAGCAGCTTAAGGTCTCATATTTCTTCATCACTCACTTTATAATGTAATGATGCAGCAATGTTATTTTGTTGAAGAAATACGAAACAAGTAGGCTTACCCATCATTAATAATACCAAGTGACGTTTCTTTATCACCAAATTAATTGAACGTATTATGTGATTAACTATTAACTGTAATATGACTGACTTCAATTAAACAACCTTTTTGAACAAGAACACTAGCAAATGTCAAATGTATGAAAACTGAATCAATTTGAGCACTGTTATTTAAAGCAATGATTATGATTACCAACCTGAAGGCTGCGGTTGAGGTACTTTCGAAATGTTGTTTCAATTAATTTTATCAATTTTATATCATTCATTTCATTTACATTTTTTGTATACTGGAATTTGACATTCCCTAGCATAATTGTTCAAAAAGTTTTGTTTTATTAAAAATATGTGTAAAACATCATATAATCTTCTTCTTGTAAGACTGACTTTCTTTGTATGAGAAAGAAGCTTGAGGCTTAGTAAATAATTTAAAAAAAGGAAGAGGCAGCAGCTTACTTTTCAGTTGATTGTTGAAAGTTCCACGGTAAATACAAAATGAAAATACAAGTAATCAACGAGAGGCACCTATTTTTTTCTCTTCCCTGTTTCCTATTGTAATTGGATGAGTGTATATACTTGAGCAAAGATTCAATTTTATTGTTTTATTTCAATTTTTTTACTTGAATTTTTTTTGTGTGTTTCACAGGCAAAACAAAATGAAAAATTGTAATGAAACATGTGTGCTGACTAATTTTTAGGCCTACAATGATGCATACTTTTGGGGTGCAATCAGTTTGACTTCTTTTAAGAAAAAAAAACATTTTGAAAAACCCATGAGAATAATCCAGAGGGAAAAAATATGAAGAGATGTTTTTTACGGAAAAATTGAAATTTCTATGGAATTTATATTTCGCATACGATGATACACATTACTCCAAAGTCTTACATCAATTGGATCAGTTGTTGCAAAGAGAAAAATGTTACCATGTACATTAATTAAAGCTACGTAGTGAAAATTCAAACTGAGCCACATGGTAAAATCAATTGGAGCTTCGATTAAAATAAGCCACATTGATTAGAATTGTTCAATATGGGCGGTGACCTACTACCGGTAATCTCAAAATCAAGGTGTGTTTAAATAACTTCCTATTACAGTTCATTTAAATCTTGCTTGACGCATATCCTGCATTTTCCTACTTATAATTAATTCAAGAAATGAAATTTGATTAAACATTATTTCAAGCTCAGGGAGCTCAGGAACTGTACATTTATCACATTTGCTTACTTGATCGTTTTCGTAAAACATTTTTAAACAATTCTGTTCATTTTTTTTAAATGACGCTTTGTGAAGACAGCCAAGATTTGTTTGCATCTGTGAATGATGATTGAATGATTGATAATATTTCTTTTTTAGACATTTGAAAGGAATTGGTTACATCCCAATGCTCTTTTTAAGAACGGTCAGCATGGCGGGAATCGAATCCCGGACGACCTGAATGACGGTACAGGTTGCCACCTATTGATCCAATCGTCTGTTTGTTTGATGAGCAATAGCTATCAAAACTTCTATTATTCTAACTTCTCTTATGGAGCTTTGTAAGCCTATGTACATTTTTGTTGTTGTTTGTTTGTTTGTTTGTTTATTTATTTGTAAGCACTGCACAGGTTGCATGGTTTGTCTGATCCAACGGAAACTTTTCTTATCCATGCAACTTGGAACTGTAGATTTTTGGTCAATTTTCCAACCCATTATGAGAAACACCATCACAAAGTTTCTTAAGACCCATAAGATAAGCCTGAGTGGGAAAATGTGAAAAAAAAATCTTCAAAAAGAATCAAACTTCACTGAATAGTGAATATAATCACTACAAATGATTACATTATCACAAATTTGTATTCTAATAAGATCTGTCGTTTCGAAGAAAATGATTCATTGAGTGCTTTTTATTCATCAAATTGGTAGAAATGATTGCAGAACCAAATGGCCAAGATTCACTGCTTTCTAGACTCGATAGTTGCCAAGTCGAGTATATTTTATACGAGGCAAGGTGAGTAGTTTTCGATTATACTTCATATAAATATCTTGCTCATCTTACATTGCACTATGCTGCATTTGTCTAGTTATTTATAAGTTGATAATAAACCAACTGTGAGCTTGAATCAAAATTAACATGTGCCCCAAGAGAGCGTGGTCTTGCTCGGGGTGGCTGGCCTGGCTACCCTTTGATAGTTACCAATGCCCCTGGTTGAATTGGATGCTGGGAATCTAATTTGGAAGATAATTGTATGCTCAACGACCCCACCATTATTATAGCTATTTGGGGGTAGGCCTATGAAAGAGCAAGTGATGAAAAAAAATGAAGTGATGATGAGTGAACTGACATTAACAAACACCCATGCCCTATCTGGAACTCAAACACACGCTCAACGGTGACTTTAGTTTCTGAAGCGCTGCCTTAATTGACGAGCTACGAAGAGCGGCTGTGATATTGAATATTTTGTAATAATAATATCCGCAATATCATCAAGTATTAACCGCGTTCTGATATATTTTTATTTACTGCAAAATATTTCATTTTTCTGTTAAGAAATGATTACGTAGTAGGCCTACTTTTTTTTAAATCTTATTTTTTTGGGAAAAAAATGGTTTTTGACTCACCCAAATATAATGAAGGAATAGGAAGCTCCCATTTAGACACACCAACTCCATTTCTCTATAAACCAATTATTTCGTCTGGTAATAGTCCAAAAATTTTTAAATGTTTTCAGATGTTTTATACTCTCTCCTCCCCCTACCCCCCTCACACACGAAAATCTTTAAATTGACCTCTCTTAATAATATTTCTGTGGTAAACGTTACTACGGTCACAAGATTATTTATAAACATTCCTTCAATATTGAGGATTGAAGAGATTGAAAAATTAAAGAGCTAATGAAAATAATTCGCAGTCTACAAAATATCTATATTATTGTTTGGACGCTCACTCGAATATTGGCAATCAGTTTGACTGCTTTTATACCAAGTTATTTTACTATTCACCACTTTCTGTTTATAAAAACGGTGAACAAACACATTACACATTAAAAAAAAATTGTTAAAAAACAACAAAACAAGGTTTAAGGTTGTAAAAGATTGTTTTTCCACCTGCTCAGTTGTCAGCCAGTGAGGGCCAATTGGCTCTGCGTTGGAAACTGAAATAACGTTAGGAGTTGGGTGTTTGAGTCTCAGATACTGCATGGACTTGGGTAATCATTCATCATCCACTCATTTATGTCGCCAGAGAAGGTAGCTGGCGTCATCAAGCGACCAATACATATTCATCAAGAACAAGCGCAAAATTGTGACTCGGTCTCATAGTCAAGAAGTACTTAGTCTTCTAGGACCTCCTAATGTTGTCTATTCTAAGCGCTCAACATCTTTACAGCTTATCATTTCAGGTAATTTCAAAAATTTCTCGACATTTCAGGGATTTCAAGCGAATCCAGGAATTAAGAGATTTCAATATTTCATTGGTTTCGTGAGATTCCAATGAGATTTCAATGAACAAGAGGATTTCAAGGAGGTATCAGGGATATTTTTTTTCCAGACAATTCAAGGAGATGGCCCATGGCAAGTGTACACCACATTTCAATAGTTGTTAACCTTTTGTCATATATATATTTAAAGATCAAACTTTATCATTTATTTTTTCCAAGTTTAATTAGAACTTCTTCCATAATACATTTTTCAGATCCAAAACATTAATTTTGAGTGTGGTTGCCATAGTCATTTCCATAGATATCATAAACTAGTTATAGACTATGTGATGTAGTGTAGACCTGACCTATATTCAAGATTGTAATTTCTCTCTTGACGTCTGATGATCTTCATTTCTACTGCTTTCATTACATTGACCTCGCCAATGTGGACCTATAAATCATGTAAACTAAAACTTATTAATCAGATCACTATCAGCTGAACTGAACATCACTTTTGTCTCCATTGTTGATCACTAACACACAGAGAAAGGAGATTGTGTGCATTTGTTACGATCATCGCTTCCCCCCCCCCCTCCTCCCGCAACCCAACTCCCCTCCAAATTCTGTCACCAAACGCTCGAGAGCATGCAATTTTCGCTAATTACAAAGGAAAAAGTTGGAGCTCGATTTTTAATTGACTATTCGATCTTGATTTTTCTGGATCGATGTTATCCCTAAATAATGTGTATGTATATATATATATATATATATATATATATATATATATATATATATATATATATATATATATATATATATATTCTATATATATATATATATATATATATATATATATATATATATATATATATATATATATGTATATATATATATATATATATATATATATATATATATATATATATATATATATATATATATATATATATATATATATATTAAGTTTAACACGCATTAAAAATGATCCGGTCAAAGCTATATTCATTACTCCTAAACAGGATCAAAAGTGTTTTCCCTCTTTGACATTTACCCTTAATGAAGTGAAAAATGTTTCTTCCGATTTTTCATCTTTGATCTAATATTCCGGTCTCATCGCAGCTGGGACGTCCTTTCCCTTAATCTTTGTACCCTGGCCGACGTGACTCGAGTCGTCTCGATACCATGGCTTCTCACTTACTCCTGCCGGATATTAGGTATGCAACGGCGGCGACTGTAATCGGGCGTACATACGGGAACAGCCCGACGCTTTGGATGCGACACACACTCGCCCAAGACGGCACTTAAACAGAAAAAAAACAAACTTTGACGCTTTATAAGTTGTCAGTTGATAGTTGACAAATTTATAGAACTTTGCTGCGAGTCATGCTACAGTCATATATATATATATATATTCCAGCTAGTATAGTAATTCAGTAATCTATAGATATTTATATATATGTATATATATATATATATATATATATATATATATATATATATATATATATATATATATATATATATATATACACATACATGTATATATCACAGACTCTGCACAGTGTAATGGATAATGGATTAAAATTAGAATGTTTATTGTATCATTTGTAACTATGGTGGTAATTTTTAATGTCGATTTGGATTGGAAACTTTACAAATAATATTTTAAAAATATATCTGCGATGGTTTTGAGAATATCTTGACATTTTAAAGATAAATCTGAAATTGATTTGAAAACCTTTGAAGAAAAATGATGAATAAAGTATTGAACACCTACTGAAAAAAATCAACGTTAGAAAATGAAAAAAAAATTCCAATACTTATTTCATTTTCAACATCATAGCAAAAACTGTTGATGAGTGCCTCTTATCTTGGTGTATAGTTTGATCGTGGTTAGAGGATTCCCCCATTGAACCTATTTGTTAGTGGGATCATTAACCACCATTACTCATTATGGAGAATTGTACACCTACCGGGCAACATTATCAGTGCCAGAGTCGAATGTAAACTAAAACTATCCTAGCGACTTTCCGTTTGAATCATTCGGAGAAATATCATTTAAAATACTTTGATTCCAAAACAAACATCGCACATTATACTATGTATATTAGGATCTGTCGTGAGGTGAAAATTATTGCTAAGCATAATTATATCAGGGTTTACTATAATAAACGTTCATATCTGATATCTCCATTTGTGTTTTTACAAAACTTTGATGCATTAGTATTTTGTACTATTGCCTGCACCTTATACGAGTGACTTTTTTCGTAGCTTGCACTGTTACGTTTTAATTCAGTTTCATGATCAATTACATCTGTAAAATCATCCCAATAGGAACTTTTTTCTCGCAGATGAGTGAGTACGATTTAATTTGTAATTTTGATAACTTGTGTTATTCATTTTCTTCTAATGAAATATTAATTTCTAGAAAAAGTTGAATTTCATTTAAACTCAGAAGTTAATTAGATACCGTACTGTTACAAGTTACAGTATACAGCTTATTTTGTTACATATAAATTATTATAATATAAGGTCATTCATTCAAATGTACATTTTTACTTTGAACTTTTTCTGCAGAAAAATCAGATATTGAATGTATAATTTCCACTAATGAGAGAAAATAACATATTGATGATAGCTGCATGGTTATCTGGAGGATAAGTGACCATGGAAAATAAGCGAACGCCTAATATAAATTTAGAATTATACTTGCCCAAAGTAAAAACGAGTAATTACTAATGAAACTAACTAACAAATAGTAATGACTATTTGTATGTACAAAACTGATGAAAATAATAGAAAAAAAAATGATGATGATAAAACTTGCAAAATACGGCTTGACAGCAATGAATGAGAAATTTAAATTATGATTTGAATTAGTTAATGTAAAGCGTTGTGCAGATGGATAGTATAGGACGATTTTAGTAAGATCGTGCGGACCATTCCTTGAATTAGTGATCAAGATAAATTATATGAAATTTAATTTAAAAATGTATACATAGTTGCCCTTGCTGCAAGAAGTCGTGTAATGTCCCAATATTTCTTTAGTAGCACACCTCCGTAGCACAGTGAGCTCAGGCACCACTTCAGAAACTAAAGCCAACTTTGGGCTTGAGTTCGAGTCCCGCATGAGACGTGGGTTTTTGCGAAGGTCCTTTCACTTATCATCACTTCATAGTTTCATTCAAGATGCATTGAGGGTTGCGTTTGTTTGCGGCCGGGAGATGGTGCCCTCACTTATCTTGAAAACACGTACCATTCCGTGAGGACATTTCTGTGTAATATGGATCGCTGCTCTATCTGGTGTGTTTTTGTAGAAACGGCTGATAGGCTGGCAAACTTGATGACAGCGAGCCGGCCTTGAACGCGACGTTAGTTCCTTTTATCACCACTTATCTACGCACGGTCAATAGTATACTTTAAACTTGGACCAAGAATCGGAATATATTTTTAACATGGGAGGGATAGGAAGTGAAGACACCATCTCCAACGGGCAAACGCAACACTCAATGCATCTTGGTTTCATTTTTACCTGCTCATTCATACTCCGACATAACCTAACGCATCATCACCCATAGCATTTCTCCGATAATATAATACAGGCCCACTATTGCATACATAATAATATTGCATATTATAATCACAGATAAAGGAAGGTTATATAATAATAGTAATTCAAATTGAATTTGAGTGAATATGAAAATCATAAAAAATGCAGAAGTCTCTGTTTGACTCGCAAATCATTGGGGAAAACAATTGTGTACATTACTCGATTCGTCAGAACCGTTTTTTCCTTCCTATGTTCAATATAACATCTAACTCAGTCTGAAAATAAAGCGTTTGATAACGATATTAATTTTACAGATTTTAATAACGAGAATAATAAGAAGAACTGTAATGCAAGATGCTAAACAGAAGCAGTAACAAACTTCGTCAATTAATCTGCCATTTCATCATCCGTATTTCGGTCATAGTGCAACGTTTCGCAGATCGTGTAAATCCTACCACCGACTACGTTCACTTCACGCGTCACTGTCGTCACATGCCATCCACAGTAATACATTAAAGCAGTTGGTCCACATCAAACACATACATTATACGAATTACAAAATGAAGCAATTGTGGTACTTGAAAATCTATTATCATCCTGACTTTATTGGTAGTTTATTGTTTTATTCTGTATACGCAGTTTCATTAATTATTATAGTTGGCCATTGGTATTCACTTTTAATGGCCATTCACTTTGCTATTCAGTGCATACATTTATCACTCACAAAGCATTCGTTTTTAAGTGCAAAAGCTGTTTTAACTTTATTTTAATACTGACTTCATAATGGGGTGCCGTTGGTAGTCATCAGTTATTATTTGATGATTTTATATTCAAACACCATTCGTTTGAATTCTCTCATTCATACCACATGAAACCAAGCTGAGGGTTGGACATAATATTTATGATTATTGCTGTTACCGTTATGTTGTATGATTATCATATTATTATGGTTTAATTACATTACATTCATATATCGAGTCGACACGTAGGAATATGTTGTATACTGCAACACAAACAATGGTATGCATATGTAGCAATGTCTATTAAAAGCCATTGCTCGCAACCGAGATGAAATCAGGTCATCAGTGAATTTAGTGTGGAGCTGATGGTTTATAGTTTGCTATCATGTAGCCCAAGAATTAAATTACTGTTGTCCAGTATAAGGTATAGGCACATTTTGAACATTTCAATTAATTGTAATAATTGTAAATGGCTTGAATGAAATGTAATATAATATAATAATTCATGCTTCATTTTTTATATATATAGTAAATGAGGTGCGAATATAATAATCAAATCGCAATCAGAGATGCTCTTGTTTAAATTCTTCATTATTAATTATATTATTATATTATGTAGTGGCAATTAGGCCCATGGTCTGGCTTAGCTAATTTATGTGTCATTCCAAAGGTATTCCGTAAAGTTATTTAACTAGTAAAATTTACTCGCAATTCATTTCTGGCCGTGATGTGATTAAAAACAATCACATTCCTAATTAATTGAAGACATACCAGCATACATCAGCCAGGCAATAATGAGTAGGATTACACTACATCATACGGAAAAAGTAAAATGTAAACAATATATATAGTATCAAAATTGACGCAAATAAACTCGAAATATATCAATACCAAATTGTATGTAGCCTAATAGTTAAAATAAGTAAAAATAGTACTTTTCCTTTCTTCAAAATTATAGTGAAGTTTCATCTCACTGCTTTTTAGTTTTGTACTCTAGACTCTAGTCTTGAATTATATTGGGTTTTAAGACGCACCCGAATGATAACTAAGATCTATTATTGTCGGGGATTGATGAAACAGATGATGGGAAGGTGACATGATTTTATCATAGGTTTATGAGACGTTAAGAAGTAAGCGGTTGCTCTTGCATGGAGGAATCACCCCAGTTTTCACTGCAATCACATAATTGGAAGCGATGTAAAACCATTGGTAAAACCTTGCTGCGTCTACAGTATAAACACTATTTCCGCTTCACTGTCATTACTATTCACTCTATCAATAGTTTAGACAAGAGTTTGGGTATTAACTGTCCGAATGAAAGTGACAAACATATTTACCAATATGATTTGAATGAAAAACTTCTATATTATTCTGTGTAGGGTTATTCAGAAATCTTTTTTTTTTTTTAATAACATCGAAACTTGATACAAAATCCTTGTTCCCCAATTAAGGCTAAGGATGAAAGATAGGATCGTTTAGACGGGGCACCACAAGGGCGATCTTACCACCCCATTTTGATTATTTAAAACTAATGAACTTCAACACCAGGACTGCGCTGTCTGTGACATAATTTTTCGCCGTAAATAAATAAATATTAAAGTAAATAGAACATAGAACAAGTAAATAGAACAACTTTATAACAAAATATCATATATCAACTTACGTGGAAACTAGAGTAACCAATAATAGTAAATAGTTTGAATATAACATAAAACTCATATAACATAAAACTCATATAACATAAAACATATAATAACATAAATGACATATAACATACAACAAATCTAACATAAAACAATACACAGAACTCACAAGCATTTAATATTGAGAAAATGAGAAAAAGAAAAAAAAGAAAAAAAAGAAGAAAAAAGAAGGAAAAAAAGAAAAGAAAGAAAAAAAAGTTTGAATTATAATAATCAAATAGGCTACAATAACAAGAATGAATGAATTGAGAAAAAAAAATGAAAAAAAAAGAAAAAAAAAAGAAAAGAAAAAAAAGAAAAGAAAGAAAAAAAAATGAAAGAAAAAGAGGAAAAAATAAAAGAAAGAGGAAAAAATAAAAGAATGAGGAAAAAATAAAATGAAAAATAGAAAATGAGCATAAAAATGAATGAATAAATGAATGAAAGACAAAAGAAAGATGAAGAAAAAAAAGAAAAAGAATAAAAAAAAAATGAATAAAAAAAATGAATGAATTAATAGGGAGATGAGAGGGAAAAGAAAAGAAGAGAGCAAGAGAGAAAAAAAAGAAAAAGAAAAAAAGAAGAAAAAAGAAGCAAAATATATATATATATATATATATATATATATATATATATATATATATATATATATATATATATATATATATATATATATCAAACACTACAAGAAAAGAAGAAAAGAAGAGAAGAAGTTGGAAGAAAAAGCTCAAGACTAACAAACACCTTTTTTTATCCATCCTGACTTGGTTTTTCGTGGTTTTCCACAGTCCTCGAAGCAAATGCTTGGATGAAGTACTAATTGGCCACGATCATTAATTAGTAGAACGATAGGCCTAATTATAACATTATAGGTCTATCACTAATTTAATTTGTGCATTTTGTATAATGATCAGTTTTACATCTGCTGTCAAGGGAAAGAAGTGATCATTGCCCAAGAGACTTAGTTCAAAGTGGAAGATATCAACATTCGTGTGTTTATACTGAAAGACTTTTATCTACGGCGAAAAATTATGGTCACAGACAGCGCAGTCCTGGTGTTGAAGATCATTAGTTTTAAATAATCAAAATGGGGTGGTAAGATCGCCCTTGTGGTGCCCCGTCCAAACGATCCTATTTTTCATCCATAGCCCTAAGTGGGGAACAATGATTTTGTATCAAGTTTCGATGTTATTGAAAAAAAAAAAAAACAATACAAAATGACATCAATTACCGCTCGACAACAGTTTGTTCTCTTGTCAAATCAACAAGAGTGATATATGAGGATCGTTGATTTGTACTTTACTAGGAAAACGCGGGATTTGCATTGTGAGATGAGCTTATAAGTATGGAAATCTAGAATGAAGAATATTCCGTCAGATCAATCCACATCTACGGACCTTGGATTATTCAAACGTTCAAAAACCTTACATGAAGTACATGAAAAAGTACATATAGCCTCACATAAAAAGTTACATGTAACTTGTTGATATTTATAGTGCTGCAACCAGTCGCATATACACTTTGCAAAACCAATTGATCCCAACTTTCAATGGAAATGATACTTTTATTGCGTTTTCTCTGTTATTTCCCATTCGAATGATGTGAAAGTCACTGAAAATATACGTAATTATGTTTTTCATATTCAGTGAAAATTTTGAATTTTTTGAAAATTTTCCTCATTTCAAGTATTTTTCATCCGTGTTATTATTATGAGGATTTCTCAAACTTTCCGAATTTCTTCCGGAAAAAACTTTCGGTTGATTTTTCTGAAAAACAATCTCAACCTATTCTGGTGACAGAAATAAGTGAAAAAAGTTACAAGTCGATAGTATTTTTTTCTGAGCTGTATGCCGCGCGCAAAATTACAAAATTACAAACAACCAAAAAAAGAAAGAAAAAAACATAAAAACGAAGCCCATTTTTTTCGGAATGTGAAATGGAATCTTCGCTACGCTCATCTAATAAAAAATAAATATTGTTCTGTTGTCTAGTTTCATTTCTGAATAGAACCGACGAACTTGAAGTAAAAAGCAAAAGTGCTTCGTACTTATATACTATGATGTACTATACATATTATACTGGCCAAATTTCAAGAAACCAATTTAAACTTTCTCTTTTTTTCTCTTGAAATATATCTGCCGTAGGCCTATTTGAAGAAAAGAAAGTACAAAGTATAAGTTAACTACCCTACTATAATGCTTTCTTGTTTTCATTCATAGTCTTTCTCCACAATCCAACCGTATACTTCTCATAATTATTCTTTATTATATATTCTTTTCCTTTCTCTTTCTCCAGCACTCACAATTCAATCACTCACTCTTTCATTCCTCACCCTATATAATTTTGGTAGAACTGAACAAATTTTAAGTGAAGAACTTGGTTATACACTTGATCATTTGTTCCATTTAGATAAACCTACTTGAAAATGAATGCTTCGTGTAGCTATATAAGCCAGACGAGGACTGAGAAAGAGAAACTTTGAACCACGCTGAAAAGTAAATACAAGAAAATACGACTGTGGAAATGCAGTATAGGCTTGAAAACTGTACATAAAAAAAACACTGAAATATAAATGAGATTTAAAATTTAAATTCTCCTTTCCCTAAAGAGGTTTCGTAGTCTGTGAACGAACATCTTAAGAAAAGTTAAAACAAAACTATACTCTTTACATGGGATAGTATAGTGGAAATAGCTTTCAAGCGCATTAGTCCTTTGAGATGACGCGAGTTAAGACGTTAATTACACAATGCTTTATAACCCACCGTTTTTAGAATTCATATACAGATGATTTTCATACATAAAACATGCTCGTATTGGTTCAACTGTACAGTCGGAAAAACGAAACTTCATTTATTCGAGAAAACCATATTAAAGCAGGTGCGGCAATTGCAATGTTATTTTTAATACGCACATATATCTTTTGGACGTCGTAAACTTCGTAGGTTACTTACTACTACATTTCGTATTCGTTATCGTACGTAGTCCCTTCCGTAGAGCACGATCTAATAGAATCTCGTGGGTTAACGTTCAATTAAACTTGGCTTTTCCGAACGTAATATTGATGTAACCAATATTAGAGCGACCAATAAATTACAATAATACTTCCTTTACTAGTTTGTTTTTTAAGTTCAATTGCATTGGCCAAAACGTCGAATTGCGATAGCTTTCCTATATAGTCAGTTTGAAACAATCTTAGCGAAGTTAAAACTTTTGTCCTGAAACTCTTTAAAAGTGTTTATTTTTTTGCAATATTTTTTGTTCCTATTTGCTATACTGTTCTCTATACATTATCGTCTTCTTCTTTCTTTTTGATCACTTCCATTCGGATCGCGTTACGTTTCTTTGAGTCTCTGAGTAATGAGGTGTAATAATCAGAATTAATTATTTTTCTTTGTTAACCTAAAATCGTGCAGTTTAATCATGAAGATACTTTTTAGGAGGGCAGGGTTATTGTTATGCCACCCTTGTTCCCCCAACCTTCCTCCATCCCTCTTTTCTGTCCAACACTCTCTGTTTCATAACGAGCAAACTCTTCTCAAGTATTGCAATTAGAACTTTAAACTAATTTTTATTAAGAATCGCTACGCGTGTTTTGAGAGTTAAATGAATTCCCGTGATACTCTAATCCAGTAATAAACACGAAGTTATACTTGTGTATATCCACAAGTGATGAAGGTTCCGATCGACCATCTCGTTATCACCGCACCACTAAGGGCACGGGCGTTTCACGCCTTCGTCTCTCGTCAGTATACAATCATAGCGAGTTACATTTTAATAGAAAATTGTATTTATCAACATTTTGAAGTATTATATTTATGTTTTATATAAATAGCGTTCACTCTTCTATTCGACGCTATTTGTCATCCACCCCATATCTGTTTCGTTTGAACAGAATGGTCAATACAAAGACAAAATCTCGCCAAGCGTATACCCTTTGGTACAGCCCCGTGACGCAGAAGGCAAGGTCTGGACGTGGGACTTTGAACCGTTCGAAAAGCGTTTGTCCGTGTATAAAAAACACCACAACTGGACGAACGAAACTAGTTGAAACTATATAAGAACTTGGCAGAGAATCGCAAGGTTTAAAAGAAATTGTACAGAGATGGCCTATGTAGGATTCGCAAGAAACGATGATATATTATTCTAGCACAATATCTTAAATATAACTATTGCCTTCTGCGCTGGTTTTTGGTTGGCTCACACGGTTCGTTATCTTAAGCCCCATTTTCTATGAAAAAGAAAACTTATGACTTGAGACTCTTTTCCGCTACTCTTTCCCAGTTCTATGACGTGACTGTTCTCGGGTTGAGAATAATATAGTAATGTGGGATGAGTAATCGAGTGCATCCATTCGTTATATATATTTCTCTCTCTGTGTTTTCTATTCGTTGTAGCCATACTCGTCATATTCATTTTAGGGCAGATACCCTCTTTGCCAACACCATGTGACAGCGGTCCCTGACCGATTCCTGACGCTACCGCTAGACTACGCTAGTCTACGGCGTCTATTTCCACGGGAGATGACGTATACTGTATAGGGAGGATAATGCCAAGCTTATATATGTGGCAGAGCTCTACCGACTCTATACTAAAGCTGGACCGCAAACTACAATGGGATGTTCGTAGTCAATATATATTATAAAGGGGAAGATATTGTAGTGCGGAGACAATTATTGCTATTGAAAACCAGCTGTAGGTTACTATAAGCCCTGCGGAGTCTTCAAGCCCCACAAATCTCTTTGATAACATCGGGTTTAATATTGTGAAGTTTTTAATTGTGCAACATGGTTACACCATTATATTGAAACTACCGTCTACTTTATATTGGAGCAACAATACTCGCTACAACATGATACTGTGTCTGGTATTAATGGAGTGCGATAATTATTGGAGTAGAAATAATTCGTTTTATGAAGAAGCTAATATAAAATCTTTCTGAAGAAAACTGCTGTATTGACATATTACAACATTTTCGCTAAAAGATCACTATGTGCATGGAGGAGATTTTTTTCGATGCAGCACTGAACAATTTACATAACTTGGGGTCATATTAGATGAATAACAAAAATGTCTCGTATTTGCGCACTAGTTATTGGACCTATAAGCTTCACGACCTGAACATTCTGTTCTAATAACAATGTGTTTCACTTCGTCCTTTAATAGTTTTTAGTTCTCTGTTTGAGTTTTATTACCCTATGTACCTTATATCTTTTATACCTTATTACCATATGCATGATCATTTATTCCATTATAGAAGTTTAAATAGTTGGTCGCAATTTTACAGTGAAATACAAACTCAGCATATAGGTATAACTATAAGTTGAGCACATGCGTTATACGATGAGCTATAGTTATGTGAAAATTACAATAAAATCTTGTTTATAATCTTGAAAATGATAACATCTTGTTTTATGCATATGAATGATTACATGAAACATTTCATTCTTGAATAGATGTCTATGTAGAAGAAAATATTATGATTTATGAATGAACATAAGAAAAGTTGGAAATATTGAAATATTGACAATTTCAATGAAACATCAAGGTCGATGAAAATAAAACACGTATTCATTTGTTTGGTTTGACAATTGTTACAGAACAATTGACAATTTGAGATGTATTTCATTTAATTTTGTTGCTAACTAACACTAAAAAACATTGAACACTACAAAATGCGATTTTAATAACTATTTTTTGAACATTTCTCGCAACCTGATAACGAAAACAAAATCGTCCTAATTGACCTAAATTGACCTACCTAATTGACCGATGTAGATCGTCCGCCCTCGTGATGTCACAAAATATAAAAAACAATCAAGTGGACAGTGAACCAGGGGAAATAGGAAATGACCAATCAAGGTATCTAAAATTTCCCCTACTTCGTATAAGTCACGCCCATCTACATTGGTCAATTGGACCAATTGTCTATTATACCACATTTTTTGACATTTTCAAACCAACCTGATCGTCAATAAGTTTTCGCGATTCATCATCTCTTAATCCATTAAAACATTTACATTTTGTGTTGAATATGAATAGAATTTCGACGTCCCATCAAAAAACCGAGATTGAAAATGTGGCAGTTCTAGAAAGCGTCGTATGATCACGTGTGACGGAAGAAACTTTCAAGAAACGTTTCTCTTTTATACCACGTAATTGAGGGTGTTTCTTGCAGAAAGGACATGGTGATTGAATGGGAAGAAAATTCCAAATAAACTATTTTCCGATTCGAGCGAAATAAAATGAAGTCAGGTCGCTTTTCAGTGATTGAATATTGCTGAGGATTATAAGCAAAAGTATGAGCTCAAAAATAATCCTCACTATTTGTTATAGTCATCCTAGATCCAAGAACATATAACATCGAAGATTCTGTATACGTATGTCCACAAAAGAAGAAAGTCGACTAATGCAATATCAAAGAGACCCTCGTGGCACAGTAAACTATCGCACCGCGTTAGGAACTGAAGTCACGGTTGTGCATGGGTTCGAGTCCCGCATAAGGCATAGATTTTTAGAAATGTTCTTTCATCTATCATCACTTCATCATTCCATTATCACCCACTCATTCGTACTCACATATAACCTAGCTGTTGAAGAAGTCGTTGAGCAGCATCAAAATAAACAAGTAAAC
Source organism: Brachyptera risi (assembly GCA_964007535.1). NCBI lineage: Eukaryota > Metazoa > Arthropoda > Insecta > Plecoptera > Taeniopterygidae > Brachyptera > Brachyptera risi. The sequence goes on from OZ023328.1 coordinate 19,893,146, forward strand.
AAAATATCATACACAAATATCACTGTTTTATCATGCATATTTGGGGGACGCCGACTAGCGTATACTGGAATAAAGTATACTCTTCTGTGTGACATGGGCCATGTGGTACTTTTGAATGGATAGTTGTCACTGTGGTTTAGGTTCATTTGAGGTTGAACATCCAAGCCTACGTCACACAACCGAGTAACCTATATTCTGGTACACACTCCTCAGGCACTTCTATATTTCTGTTACTGTGGTAGTTCGGGGTATTATACCTTTTCTCAACGGGATTAATCATAGATGATTTATGATATTCATGATTTATTTATAACTTTTCCTAAAAGTTGCAGTTCTAATTTTTTTTTCACATGATTATCGGAATTTCTACGATTGAATTTCAGTTTGTGGGCGACCTTTTTGTCTATGAATACACGTATAGTTCCTTTCCATCTTAACCTACATAGGTAAATTACTATCACGTGTATACATACGATCTACTCAGACGAGCAAGGGATTAACCATTTACAATGATACACGACGCACGATTTACTTCAGCTTTGCTTCTTACATAAACCACCCTTATCATGTTCCCCTGATCTACCTCGAGTAACACGTCCCTAGTTGATCCTGTGTCTAAACCGCGACGACTTCCGTGCGAGCACAGATTAGCTCGACCACCGCCAGTTTGATCCCGAGTAACTTCGTCCAGCCACGGCAACTGGATATCGAGTTCCTCGTATGCGGGTGGGTGGGTTGCATCCGCTCCGGACATACCACAGAGAAAACAAACTAAAAGTTTGCGATTTAATCATGCCTCTAAAAGGGGTTAAAAAAAAGTTCTTTAGGACTTCTTTATTGAAATCAGCAGGAAAACTAATAGTTATGCCGGAAGATCTATACATATGATAAACATGGCTTTTCATGATGCGTGTATAGAAAAGTGAAGAGAGAGTTATTTTCTATCTAGAAGAAAAAAAAATGGAAAATTGATTTTATATTCGACGTCCATAGATTTCACACATCCTTGAAGTTATTTTCTTTATAGCATGCCTTTACGAATGTTCCTGTCATTTTAAAATGGAAAAGTAAAGCGATCAATTTCAAAATTGTTGGCATAGAAAGGTTGCAGAATTACAGAAGAAATGAAATTGTGAATAAATTCAAATAATGTAGGACTGAATTTGCGTACATAAATATCTTGTTGAGAAATTGTGTCGACTTTTCAACGTACACTTCAGTTAAAAGTTGGTGAGCAATAGAGTCGGGCGTCGTTCTTTGAAAAGCGACGATCTTCTCTGAAAATAAATGCAACCGTAGAAGACAGCTGAAAAATGTTTTTTTTAATGAATCACATTATTATTTGTGAAATTGTAATTCATTGTTTTATTACTCTTTGTCAATTTAGTCAATCCACGTCTATATATCTACACGCTTGTAAAATGTCAAAACTGAACAAATATATCCATGTTGTTAATTGATTCACGAGCGAAAGTGGGAGTGACAAAATGACAAATGACACGTTCAATTTGCGAAACAAATTTTATAGCAATTCGAACCCTTGGAACAATGAGCTTTGATAGCACGCACTTGTTAGTTAGTGTTCAACTGTTATATCAAATTGAAGAGAACACATGGAAACTTTCTACTTTCCGCATAGTGTACGGTTTTATAATTAACTAGTCAAACGCGAAATATGCGTTGTAAGATGAGCGAGATATCTGAATAAGGTAGGCCTATAATAACAGTCTTACATTTGCTACTTTATCGACTCTGGTATTCTACACACCTTGATATCTGAATAAGCTATAAAAGTCGTTAAAGTAGTTCTACTCTTGCCACTTCATTGACTCTGGTATTCTACACACCTTGACGCATATAAAAAATACTTGATTGTTGGTCAACTCTTGAATCTAGAAAGCAGTGAATCTCGACAACTAAATCCTGTCACAATTTTTATCTTTGATTTTTATGATTGATGAGCGTAGCGAAGTCTCCATCCCACTCTTATAGGGCTTTGTCTGTGTGTTTTTTTTTTTTTTTTGTTTGTAAGCACTCCACAGGTCGCAAGGGTTGACTGATCAACATGAAACTTTTTTTGTACACGCAAACTCATCCAACTTAGAACTGTATAGTTTTTGGAATGAATCGGTCAGACCGATTTTGAGAAAAATCATCTCAAAGTTTCTAAAAACCCCATAAGATTTGGCTGGGCAGAAAATGTTGGAAAATGAAACCTCTCCAAATAGGATGAAATTTTCTCTAAATGTGTAAACATGGATTTTACACATTATTACGATTTTTTAAGCAATTCTGATCAGTCGTTTTGAAGAAAAAAATAAAAATAACTGATAATATTCATCAAATATATCATACAAATTGTTAAAGAATTAAGTTGTTGAGATTCACTGCTTTCTAGATTCAAGAGTTGACCAACAATGAAGTATTTTTTATATGCGTCAAGGTGTGTAGATTACCAGAGTCAATAAGGTTTCAAGATTAGAACTACTTTAACGACTTTTATAGCTTATTCAGATATCAAGGTGTGTAGAATACCAGAGTCGATAAAGTAGCAAGGGTAGAACTACTTCAACGACTTTTATACCTTATTAGGATATCTCGCTCATCTTACAACGCATATTTCGCGTTTGACTAGTATACTTTATGTTGGCTATTTGATATTTTGCCGAGATCTTTTCTGGTGGATTGAAAATGGATTGAAAAGGATTGAAAATGTACAATCAATTTCCTATTGAAATTCGTAGATTGAACAATATATTCAAATTCAAATTACATATCACTAAATGGATTATCCATTTTGGTCGAAATGTTTGTGTTCATTTATGTAAGGTGCTCAATTATTTGGATGTTCATGCAGTTTATTATTATCATTATTCATCCAGTTTTATCTGTACTGGTATATCATGACATTAATATAGATTTCATTTCATCAGAATGGATGTACTTTACTCATATTATCATCATTATAATTGTTATCTCGATTATTATATTGATTATCTTGATGTATAAAGATATTAATTTTTCAATTTCATGTCCACATATATACATACTCATATATTCGATTCTGTATCCCTTAACTATTGAATAGTTTTCATCTATTTTTTCATTGTATAATTTGAGATTTGTGAAAACAGAAATAGCTGATACACATGTTGTTGTATTTCAGGTAGACCCAACCCTTGATTTATAAGACAGTGAAAAAAAAGTAAACACTTATTGAACTTGTTTCATTGTTTCATGATATAAACCCGATTTTTTCCAAGCAATTAATTCTATTTTTCATCCCACAGATAAGTTTACTTGGCTTTGTGGAAGAGCGTATCAATTAATTTTGTATGTACGTATTATTTAAATTTAATGAGTAAAAAATTCATTATTATATGTATGTTTGTCTGCTGAATTTATCATTTTATTATTTGTCTATTAGCTAGCCCGCACATAAGGTGTTATTTCTAATCATATAATGTTTATTTATATTTCTCATTTGATATTCTTGTATTACGTTCTTCATGTGTGATGTGTGAATAAAATTCATATCAAATTGAATTGAATTGAAATTGATGGTCACCGTCATCCGTAATGAAGAATAATTCTGATAGCGGTCGTTAAACAATATCGGTGGGTGAAAAAAATCCATCCCATAACCTCTACACAGAAGCATCAATACAGATTTGAGAGGGAAAAAAGGCCCTGGTAGAGTTTAGACCCTGAATTCCGACTGAGAAATCAGACGTCTTAGCGCTGAACTAAACAGAAACTCGTTCTCAAAGTGATGGTTGAGATGATAATAATAATTTCATTTCCAAATTTGCGTTTACAAAATTACTACCCTTATGATAAGGGTGTTTGGAAAATATTATTGATGAGCGTAGCGAAGTCTCCATCCCACTCTTATAGGGCTTTGTCTGTGTTTTTTTTTTTGTTTGTAAGCACTCCACAGGTCGCAAGGGTTGACTGATCAACATGAAACTTTTTTTGTACACGCAAACTCATCCAACTTAGAACTGTATAGTTTTTGGGATGAATCGGTCGGACCGATTTTGAGAATCATCATCTCAAAGTTTCTAAAAACCCCATAAGATTTGGCTGGGCAGAAAATGTTGAAAAATAAAATCTCTCCAAATGGAATGAAATTCTCTCTAAATGTGTATACATGGATTTTACACATTATTACGATCTTTTAAGCAATTCTGATCAGTCGTTTTGAAGAAAAAAAAATAAAATGTCTGATAATATTCATAAAATATATCATAAAAATTGTGACAGAATTAAGTTGTCGAGATTCACTGCTTTCTAGATTCAAGAGTTGACCAACAATGAAGTATTTTTTATATGCGTCAAGGTGTGTAGAACACCAGAGTCAATGAAGTGGCAAGAGTAAAACTACTTTAACGACTTTAATAGCTTATTCAGATATCAAGGTGTGTAGAATACCAGAGTCGATAAAGTAGCAAGGGTAGAACTACTTTAAGGACTTTTATACCTTATTAGGATATCTCGCTCATCTTACAACGCATATTTCGCGTTTGACTAGTATTTATGAATATTATCTATGATATTATCAGTCATTTTATTTTTTTTCTTCAAAACGACTGATCAGAATTGCTTACAAAATCTTCATAATGTGTAAAATCTATGTATACACATTAAGAGAAAATTTCATTCCATTTGGAGAGATTTTATTTTTCAACATTTTCCGCCCAGCCAAATCTTATGGGGTTTTTAGAAACTTTGAGATGATTTTTCTCAAAATCGGTCCGATCGATTCATTCCAAAAACTATACAGCTCTAAGTTGGATGAGTTTGCGTGTACAAAAAAAGTTTCATGTTGATCAGTCAACCCTTGCGACCTGTGGAGTGCTTCCAAAAAAAAAAAAAAAAAAACACAGACAAAGCCCTATAAGAGTGGGATGGAGACTTCGCTACGCTCATCAATTACATGTATCTAAAGACGATCTGAAGTAGTTAAGAAAATGTTGCATTCCATTATAGTTTGCAGACAGTAATCATTTATCTTAAAGCGCGACGTGTTGGATGGATGGGAATCGTTTCAAATAATATTTTTAAAATCTGGACTTCCTATAATCTGATGTTTTATTATTACAAAGTTAATTCATTCATTTTATTTCATAGCATCCGATTCAGTTTATGATATTTTATTCATAATTTAAATATAAACACAGACAAATAAATTATACACAGAAGGATATATACTTCGGAGTTCAAGATAAACGCATTTTATTTATAGTTTCACACAAATTATTTACAATTTCAAAATATATATGCTTGAGAATAACTCAACAAACGAGTGGAGAAAATAAGATAACAACCAAATAACAGAATACGACAAACCGTGTGCACTTGTGATCACTCATTTTATTATTTTTCCAAAATTATAAATTCAATTTAAATAAAATCCACATACATTACCTGTATATTTTTCGCTTGAACTATGCGTGGAGTGCGTGTGTACTTGTATATTCTATAGTTTCAGTGCGTCTAATATCAATGTACATAGTCTCTTCATGATGAAATTTAACGTAGCTTGGTTGACCTCTTTATGTGACCGCAACGATACATCAGAGCCTAAATTAGTCTGAGTATCACAGCGACTAATTTATTGATTAACGTCCATCTTGAAGAAGTGAGTTTCAATATATTCTGAGATGAGGTAGATATAATAACATTGTACTTCCTTGTTTTGTATATGAATGCGTCGTATGTTGGACATATCAGGATATATCTAAGAAGAATGTGTTATATATATATATATATATATATATATATATATATATATATATATATATATATATATATATATATATATATATATATATATAAATTCTTGAAACGGAAAGAATGAAGACCACATCGGTCACACTGCAGATAAAAATTAGATGCATCATTTTGTTAATTGATTCTATCCATTCTATTTTTAATTCAAGACTGAATGAATAATGTTCCAGAATCATGTTTAAATTATGAAGAATTCAAAGAAAACTAAAGAAAACTTTCCTTGCCCAACACTTCTTTACTTTTTACTTGTACACTGTGGTGAGATTTCCCGTGGGTTAACGGTTGGGTAGGTTAAAACATAAAAATCCGACAATAAATCCTGTGGGATATACACATTGTGGTAAAATGGTGAAAACAGTTGGTTCATTTATTTTTGGAATGAAATCACGAAAAAATGAATCCAAGATTCGTACTTTTTTATAATTCAAACAGACAGAAAAAAATCACGTGAGAAACTTGAAAAAACGGATGGAAATGTTTTAAAGTTTCACAACTATTTTGAACGAGTTGGAAAAATACCGTCAACTTGAACATAATTTATGAGCACGTATAGTGCTACATCTGTATACAATCGTATACAATCTGGTAGACATGGAAGTGATTGGACTCTTAGTTGGAGTGAGAGGCACAATTTCTCACTTCTTCTTTGAATTTTGTAAACGATTTAACCTTGGTAATAGTTTTCAGTTTTATAGTTTTCTCCCAGCCTTGAAAGAATCAATTCCAATTTTCGGAAACCATATGTAGTTTAAATGAAACAATGTGTAGGCCTATATGTATCGCTTTCATATCATTTGCATTCTTTTTCCTCTTCTTTTTTAAATAAGTGATCAATTACAATGTTATTTTTTCCAGACTATCCAATTTTATTATTAATTTCTGTATCAAACGCTATTGCAATTTATTTTTGAACTCGTCATCAATTTGTTAAATTCATTGTTACATATATTATTTTTAGTCTAATGGGTCGTTTTTTACTAATGAAGAATTTATATAAATTGATGACTATTCAATTTGTATGTGAAAACGGTGGTCTATTTTCCGTGTTCCGAAACACTGCAATGACGTCGACGTTGGGCAGCATGTAAAGAAATCTCTTAATTAAAACTCTATAAAGGAATTACTTTCTTTAGAAAATAAAGTACACGAAAATATATAATTCATATTTCCAGATTTAATGTGGCGTACTTCTGTTCTATAGTAGACAATTGGGAAATAACACAATGGCGATTTTTTTTTTCAAAGTTTCATTAAACCCGACTACACATGAGGGGGAATCTGCTATGCTACTCATAATTTCTTCTAACCGATCGACTGAGAGAAAATAATCATTTATCTCATCTTACATTCTCAATGCATCTCATCCATCAATGTTTGAGTGTGGATTGATGGTGAATGTCGTAAATGAGAAAGTACGTACAAGAGAGACAAAGAATAACCAAAAAGGGGTGCAATTTCCCTTCTTAGATTATTTTCTTATTTTTTTGATTTATGTTCTCGTTACTCGCTGCGTCGAAGGGGATGAAAGCAAATAGCTTGAAATCGATGCAAGATCCATTAATTGTGATTCGGGGCTGTTTTGTTGCGGCTTATATTTACAGGTCAACAAAACACCCCTCTTAACGGGTCCCTTTTCCCCTCGCTCTCCGCCCAGTCATTAGAAGGTTGTTTGTTTGTATTATAGCATCACTAATGGGCCATTGAATATGAAAATTGTGATTATAGGGTATATACCCGAGTCCATGCTAGTAAATGGAGTGTTGAGTGTATAGGGAGGTAAAATAAATGTGGAAAAAACAAAAATTGTTCATTCTTGAAACTGGAATCAGATTTCAAAACAATTTACATTCAACTCATTTTCAAACTTTGTTGCAATGTATCGATCTCAACAATACAAGTGAGAAGCGTTTACACGGACTAAGCTTAGTGAATATATTCAATCTTGTTTGTTGACCCTTCATTAACATTGAATCCTACTCAATAGGAACATTAAACAAACATGTATAATCATTTACTGATTCAGCATTAACAGACTCTGGAATACTGTAAATTGGAAACTATTTTTAGAGAATTGTAATAACAAAATTTCTATTGACACGCGTTTACACTGAAATCGATTTCACACGCATTCATAATCATGATCGGGTCTCAATAGGTTTGAGTATGAATTAGTTTTCATAACGAAAGAAACTTTTCCTGTTTTTCCACAATATTCCCGGTTTCCCAACGAGTACATCTCATTTAAAGCGTGTATTATACAATATAACAGCAGTCGTAAATCATGTGCAATGTGAATGGATTCTGATTGATTTTTGTCAATGGTTTATTATATAATCGATATAATCGTGTACTTGGCACAACTCAAACATACAATCGGTTGGTAGCCTACCTTCAGGGGTATGAACTTTTGAAAACACTTTCATGTTGGAAAGAATTCATCATGAACATATCCGGTTGTAAATATTATTTTTCATTGGAATTGTTTGATCGTTGTGTATAGGCCTACGTTGTGTCAAGTGAAGTGTATTGACTGATTTATACAGTGGCCAAAGGCAGAACAAGTGTTTCCATCCAAACATTCGAACATGACTTTAATAGCGCTATGATTATTGTTTGAAGACAATTGGTTTTATATTTGCTAAAATTGATTAGAAGGTAGAACAGTTGTCTCTTCATGCAGCTTTCATAGAGAGATTGATGAAATGGAAGTTGACATTGTGATACAAGGCTGACAATTTGTATCTTTTATAATAAACAAGAACACATATTCGAAATTAGATACAAAATATGATAACACTTAGGTTGAATATATTCTTTCTGTTATTTCATTTCATTTGGGTTACACAGGTTCTGAAATTTGAATGATTCCATGAGATCTCCCACTTTCATTCATAGCCTTGATATGGAAACAATTATTTTGTTTCAGATTTCGATGAATAAGGAAAAAAAGATATACATATATTCATATATATAATAATATATAATAATATATATATCTCAAAAAAGATTTCAGAATTTCATACACGACTTTAATTTTCCTGTTGAATATATATCATTATTATATATATATATATATATATATATATATATATATATATATATATATATATATATATATATATATATATAAATATATATATATACATATATATATATATATATATATATATATATATATATATATATATATATATATATATTATATATATATATATATATATATATATATATATATATATATATATATATATATATATATATATTCCACGAGGAATGTAATTGTTCAACAAAATATCTCACGCAATTTTTTTATCGAATCTTTCAAGTATCACAATGAAAATGTCTCAGAGTCTATACTTTGAAGTTATAATGATTATCATTTTGTGTAATAAAAAATGGAATGTGACTATAACGTTCAAGATAAGCTTCAAGTTGATTGGATCCCTCGTTTGTAGTGTAGAAGCGGGAGCAGAAAAACATCATGAAAACATGATACGACTTATTTTCCAATTATATGGGCATGCAACTTTGTCATATGGTGCAGGGTCAGTTCTGATGTACTTTTTTTTTTTTTTTTAATAACATCGAAACTTGATACAAAATCATTGTTCCCCAATTAAGGCTAAGGATGAAGAGTAGGATCGTTTGGACGGGGCACCACAAGGGCGATCTTACCCACCCCATTTTAATTATTTGAAACCAATGAACTTCAACACCAGGACTGCGCTGTTGGTGACCATAACTTTCCGCCGCAGATAACAGTCTTCTAATTTCCGAAAGTCCGGAACACATTATAAGTAAAAACCGTTTCTGTATCCTGTGATATATCCGGACATTATCAGCATTGGTATTAAGAGTAAACAAAACACACGAATGTTGATATCTTCCACTTTGAACTAAGTATCTTGGGCAATGATCACTTTGTTCCATCAACAGCAGATGTAAAGTTTGTCAATATACAAAATTGGAAAAAAAATGAGTGATAGGCCTATAATGTTATAATTTGGCCTATCACTCTACTAATTAAAGGTCGTGGCCAACTAGTACTTCATCCAAGCATTTGCTTCGAGGACTGTGGGAAACCACGAAAAACCAAGTCAGGATGGATACACAAATGTTTGTTGGTCTTCTTTTTCTCTCAACTTCTTCTATTCTTCTTTTCTTGTGATATTTGATTGTCTTGAAATTATTATTAATCATAAATTAGACAAGTCCAATGTTCAAAAATTATTTCCTTCTTTTCTTGAAACCTTGATAGTTGTTATGACATGCATGCAAGAAACACCAGTGGCAGTGAAAAGTCTTGTTGCTCCAGGCATAGTGCTCCAGCCCTCTTGACGTTGATAACATCCTGATAGCCGTACACACAATTTTTCTTCCAAGGTTCTTGCATTCTATTGAGTGATTTTCAAACTTCTAGGACTCAAATATCTTGAAAATCCTAAAAATAAGAAATTCTATACTGGTGTATATTCCTGAGTGAAAGTTACCATCAGCTATATAATCACATAATATTAGCTATTATGTTAACAATTGACACACTCTATTAATCCTTACATTGACTTCATTTGTATTTGACAAAAGAAGTAACACTAGAAGGCGCTTCTAAATCTAAATATGGCCAACGAATGGTTACAAAAGTTCAGTCAACAATGTAATATTCCAGTCAATATCATTGTTGAAAATATGCACTCGCTTTATTCTGTGACTTTTCTCTAGTTCCACTTACAGCGACACTAACAACACTACAGCGACACGACCACTAACAGCGTACCTGCAACTTTTTCTGGCGAATAGTTATTGTTATTGGTAGAGAAATTCCGGTTTGTTTATCTAATGACTTTGCCAAAAAAGAAGAACCGAATTTTAAACGAATGAATGTCTTACGAAATATTGTGAGAAAGATGTAAGTATGAAGATCGTCCTCCTTTAAACATGATTCAAACCTAATGGTCAGTGTAGCGTGCGAGTCGGACAAGCGCGGTCCGGACCGGACGTTTTATTTCATCTTTTATTTCGTCTGGCAAGAGAAAGTTATTATGTCGTATTGATATTTTCTGTATGCCAAGAACGAACGGGGTGTTTCACCCCCTATTGTTTTACATAATGTAGTTTGGCAGACACTGTAGTGTTGGTTTGCCTTCCAACATTAGTTGCATACTATTGAACGATACTGAACACATCACTACAACTCACCATTTTCGAAAGTTTAAGAGAAGTAATTTATATAATGTAATACAACTGATTATTAATTATTGTTTGCTCAACGACCCCACCAACAGCCAGGTTATATGGGGGTACGAATGAGCAGGTGATTATGAAACTATGAGGTGATGGTAAGTGAAAGGACGTTTACAAAAACCCATGCTTTAAACGTAACTCGAACCCACGCCCAGCGGTGACTTCAGTTTCTGAAGTGATGCCTCAGCTGACTGAGCTACCGAGGGTGGCTTTGATGTTATTCGTGTATTTATTGAATCATGTATTTTTAGATGAGCGTAGCGAAGATTCCATTTCACATACCGAAAAAAATGGCTTGGTTTTTTTTTTATTTTATTTTGTAATTTTGTACGCGGCATACAGGACAGAGAAAAAATACCTACCGACTTGAAACTTTTTCTACATATTTCTGTCAAACCAAAATAGACTGGGATTGCTATTCAGAGAAATCGTTCGGAAGGTTTTTCCAGAAAGTAATCGGAAAGTTTGAAAAATCCTCATAAGAATAACCCGGGGTAAAAATACTTGAAAAACAAGACTTTTTCAAAAGCTCTCAAATTCTCACCGAATATGAACAATACTATTATATACACCTCCTCACAATTTTTTGCAACAATCGGATAGGAAATAACAAAGAAAACGCAATGAAAGTGTACATTTTATCGAATATTTGGATCAATTAGTTTTGCAAAGTGTATATACGACAGGTTGCAGCACTATAAATATCAACAAGTTGCAGGTGAGGTTTTTGAACGTTTGAAGTAATCCAAGGCCCGTAGATGTAGCTGATAGAATATTTTTCATTTTACATATCCATACTTCTAAGTTCATCTCACAACGCGCATCCCGCATTTTCCTATCAATCAACATAGGGTTTAACGTCGCACCATAATAACAATCAAGGTCTCTCGTCGTCGATGAATCATGCATGTATGAGATGATGTGAAGATGGCGTAACAATCATCAGATGTTTGGGATAGTGGAAAGGAAACGGTTCAAACTAATTTTGAAACCATCCCAGTATTTTCTCCAAGGACTAAGTGAAACAATGAAAAATGTCTGTCAGAATGGTCGATCATATCAGGGATCGAACCCCGGTCAGGAGTTTCTGAATGACGGTTCTCGCCGTCAACTGATCCACCTTGTCTC
>OZ023328.1:19910310-19955310 GCA_964007535.1 Brachyptera risi
ACGTAGAGTATACGATTGTTAAGTAACTACGTAACTATCTTGCATCAATTAAACGTATATAAAATTACTCAATATTTAATATATTCATTAAGAACTTATTCCAACTAGAATACACTATATTTGTCATTATCGTGTCTGCGTATTCATTGATATAGAATTTCACTTTATTACATATTTTACTTTCATCTGAATAATAATAGAGAACATATATTTCTTTGAAGTCACTGGACTTCACAGTTCGATCTATAATGTTGTTCCTATACGTGAATGCACGAAATAATAAGACCGTCTAGCGTCTATCAACGAGATGATTGACATTGTCATAACTAGTACAAACTCCCTGAAGCATTGAATATTGACCCTTCTGAAATAGTTGAATTTCTGATTCTGTCATTTGACCATCAACAACGTTTTTGACAACCTTGTTTTGACAACTACAGAATGATGGTTTGACAGAATTTCTGTACAGAATGACAGAATGTGTTTATTATGTTGGTAGAGAGAGCTCACACTCTCCTGAATACAAGTATAGTTACGCTTTTATCGTTTTCGTTATCTACAATTCTTCATTTCAAAAATCGTGCCATTTTTATTTTGAGTGAAAAATGTAATAAATAAACATTTTACATCTCATAAACATGTATACTTGTATCCATAAAATGAAAAGGTCGTCTATACCAACAAAATAATGTTGAAAACTTCGGTCATTATTAAACCTCAACCCTACTTCAAGGTTTGAACGCTTATTAGAGAAATTTCTCTTTCTTAGTGTAATCATCGTCCGAAAAAATTCGGAATACCCCAAAAATATCACGGACATACAAATATATATATATCGGTTATATATATATATATATATATATATATATATATATATATATATATATATATATATATATATATATATATATATATATATATATATATATCTATCTATATATATATATATATTTTATATATATATATAAATATATATATATATATATATATATATATATATATATATATATATATATATATATATACATTATATAATTTTTATTTTATTGGGTTTTAACGACGCACTTCACTGATCTATTGGCGTCGGTGGATGATGAATGAGATGATGGGATGATGAGATGAAAATTTATTTTATTAGGTGTTTTGGATGGTGGGAAGGAGTCGGTCGTGGCCTGTTGTTAAGGAACCATCCCAGTATCAACCTGAACGACAGAAGGAAACCACGGAAAAGCCCTGTCAGGATGGTCTACCATGGCGGAAATCGAACCGCGGCTCCCGAATGACGGATCAGTGTGTACCACTCGGCCACGCGTCTCAATATATATACATATATATATATATATATATATATATATATATATATATATATATATATATATATATATATATATATATACACATATGTGTGTGTGTGTGTGTATTCCCCCTGTTGGTAGACGACTTCTCGCTGCCTCGCTTTGTGTCTAAAGTATGAGAAAGCATTCTGAAACAAGAATATTATACAAGTTCTTTGAAATACCTCAATATGAGAACAATTGTTGAATATTTGTTACAAATACACACACTTCTTCCGACATTATTCAAGTCTCACTAAAACAGAAACTAAAAGAGATAGAAAATCGGATCAGACGTCGTGTTTTTTTCCGCTCCGTGTTGTTGAGGTTATTGAAGGAAGCCCAGCCCCTTCTGTGAGAAACCCCTGAGAAATCACGAACCTTAAACTTTGATAAATGGATCTCGGGGCTATACTATGGTGAATGACGTACGTTATACTTCAGCAAGGTGGTCTCAATGGACAAGTAAATAACGTCATCATTGCTAAACTACAGGAACGCAACAATTTTATGAAACACATGTTTTTGTATAGTTGTATCCAGGATAGAAGGTCATCTACCAGCATAACAAACTGTACCGCCTATATATATATTTGTATAGCTGTGTGTTATTGTTGGAGTATTAGGTTTTTTCAGAACATTATTCACGATAAGGAAAGTCACAGCATTTTTCAAACGATTAAAACCTGAAATTTTGTCTCCACGATAGAAAGTCAAACTTTACAAACCAAAAATAACCAAATAACAAACTTTAATATCACCGTTATATTTGTATAGCTATGTGCTATGTTCAGAATGTTATCTTTTTTCAGGACCCAATTCACAATAAGAAGAGCCACGTCATCTTTTTATTTCAAGCACTCAATACATTAATTAATATCACATTTGATAATAAGCTTCCAAATGCGTTGAAACCTGAAATACCGTATGCAGCCTTATTCTGTAGTTACCGAAGTTTTTACAAGTTGGTTGACGGTCTGTTCTTTCATGAATACAAGTGTACTTGTGTTTACGAAAGACAAAGGGATGTCTATCCAATAAAAATTCGTGATAATTTCGGTAATCCTTGGTGAAAATTTATTCGATTCTTTTATATTAAAACTAAATAAAAAATTTATGTATGTTGTCTGTTCGAAGCGACTGAATTCTAAATACTATACTTTTCACTTCTTCAGATCTTCTTGATTCCAGAATAATGTTGAATGGATTGCTTTTTTATTTCAAAAATAGACGTGAACATGACGTTAAATATTCTCTTTTCTCTTCACTGGAAGTGGAAATACTGAAGAAATTCATTACTCAAACAAGTTTCACCTGTGTATAGTTATGATCACACTCCACATTGTTGTATTTTCTTGTTCAACTTGAAAGTTTTATTCCTTTATAAACAACTTAGTTTTCATCATCTTTGCTTTTGGATAATTCATTAATGAAAGGTTTGAATTTTAGTAATATATACCATATATTATTGGAAATCCACGAATGATGACTCCAATTCAAACATAGCATCGAGGATCCTGGATAGTTAATTTCATTCATATATTACACTGAATAATTAATAAGTACTATCCACTACTTACTACATTACCTATTTATATATCAAAATACTTACTATTTTGAAGCTATATAGTGACTTTATGATATAATATTTATGGTCATCACTAAATAACTTTGAGTGGAATTCGTAGCTAGTCGTCACTTGGTGCACACTTAGTGTGAGACCTTCCACGAAGGGCACCACATAGCTTAATTTTGATTTGCATAGTCAGAAAACCGCAATGTAGACTGCACTAAGGGTGCCCTTTAGCTACGCGTGGTCATGACAACCCTATGGGTGCACTATATGTGCGGAAAATTCCATTCGAGATTCTATGTATTATTCTAGATATTCGTTATGTACTGTATTATTGATGAAATAAAAATACTACTCACCTTACTTGTATTTTCAGAATCATATTTCCATATGACTCATTTGGTATTCTTCCGTTCTCCGCAATATCAACACAATATATATGCTCATAATAATGCCATGTTTTTCATGGACTCTTCTTTATATTTACACTCCCAGCTGAGTCACGAAAGCAAATTCTCTTATTTTGTTCGTTACAGTGTTATTTTATGATTACAAACAATAGATTTTGGAATGTTGGTTATCAGACCGATCTTGAGGTTCCGCTTTCAAACGGTCCCAACTTATACCATCTATCATTCTATTGGAAAACGGTGATATTGTATCAAGTTTGTTTCCATGGTCCAATACAAAAAAAAAATGAAGCAGTCGTTGTTTGGAAGAAAAATGTGCAATTACTTATTTTGCTCGCTTGCCTCATCTATCAACGTATTCATCTGAAAACGAGGCTCACGATTAGACTGTTACATAGCTGAGCATAGAAATCTAGCCTCACATTCGAGTTAGATCATCACATCCTCGGGGAATCGAATGGTGTACTCTACAACCCGAACCGATAAAGCAGAGATCTACTTTATCGATTCGGCAATAACTCTCGTTTTATCTGGAACAAATTTGACCTTATGATGCGGTCCACCATTCAACAGCTTCACATGCGTGTATGTGTCTATATATATGTATATACATATATATATATATATATATAAATATATATATATATATATATATATATATATATATATATATATATATATATATATATGTGTGGACCATTCGAGAGGAAATTGTGTAAAGTAGGCTACGTAATATAAATAGGTCAAAGTTCAAACGTCTCGTCCATCCACTGGTCGAGGGTTACGTTCTGTTTCCGCTGCCCTTCCGTTACATACACACACGTTCATTGTTCCACGTTTCCATATTATATTGCGATTTTATTTAAAATATTTCAACATAAATTTACCAAGAGGACAGAGCATTATGTGTTGAATACAACAGTTGTCCACACATTGTGGTATATATACCTCGACACGATTGAGGTGAAAATTGCGATTAAAGTCGATTCATCACATCGAAATCTCATGAGTATCGCAACTTTAACCTCGCTATGCTATACTATCGCCATTATGATTGTATAGTCAATTGCTACGCTCTTTACCGGATTACGTTCAAATAATAATAGTATTAACATAATAACTCATACGTTTATTGGATTTTTGACCTATATTTTGATAATGCTATTCCAAATCGTTTTAAGAACCATAAATTGATTGAAATTGGATTATAGCGAAATAAAGCTTCATCATTTCTGTAAAATTGGGTTTATTGCGGAATTTTCTCACGAAAACAAATCAAGTCATTGATGAATCTACTATACCATCTATAAGACTCTCAAGTCTTGGTACTTGGTACAGCCACTTGGTATATATTCACTTATTCGTTATTGGACGAGTTTCAACGACAACTATTCTCGACTTCTACGACATTTGCCTCTGTGCGCTATGTTATATTTCAATGCATGTGTATTTTTTTCGCGCGCTCCACAGGTCGGATGGGGTGATTGATCACTTACTGTACGTCGACACTAAGGACCTTCCCATCTCAAAACTGTCTGAAGTTTTCAAAGAAAACGTGACGGTTGTTTTAATCTTAAAAGTAATCAAATCAGTACTTTTAGTAGAGAAATGTTGAATTATTTTTTTAATGAAAATGTAATTTACAATCTGTTACTCTTCGTATACTACAAAATATTTCCTTTAAGCTACTTCCGTTGATCGCTGTGTTCGTGGGTCTGATATTACGTTATGGTCAGGGATCTTTCCGTTGATAGTAGATTTACGTATTCAATTTCTTCATTTCGGAATTGACGCTGGATTATCAAGTTTGCACAATATATATTTTTATTCATTAATACCTTGGATTATGGTTGTCGCTATTGGTATGTACGATAGCTTTAATCCAATTTAATACCATATTTATCACGAACCTTTTAATGACTTTAACGTGTAACAATTAAATGAAGACACGCCAAGCAACATCAATTACATTACCTATGAAGAACAAATCAGTATTTATATAAAAATAAAAACAAACTTGCAGTGTTTTGAGAAAATAAAAATGAACACTCTTGTACAATTTAAAAACACATCGGATTTATTCTCTCTGCCTTGCGTTGTAGAGGGTTCAATGTAAATCCCACCACTCTGACCACTTGGCTTACGCAGTCTGAGCCCCATCGAGGGTAGGAAGACAATTCAGCAAGGAATTAGAGTGGCCCCTAATGTCGCGAATGAGGATAATCTGGATCCGTCTGGACCTAACAGACTTCCAACTGACCTCATGTGAACTAAACAGCTTTTTGCCAATAAAGAGAATTTGTCCCCTTCACATTGGGTTACGTCACGTTTATTTATTGGTAAGCCTTTACTGTTTATAGTGGTATATAAATCGATTTCTTTTAGTAATTTGGAAAAGTGGAATAAAATCCTTCCTTTATGGCTGGATTCACAATGCGAATGAATGCTCCTAGTGGCTAATGCTGGTGTGAGATAGCTACGGTTTTAATTCTAATTTCACACCAGGTTTAATCTCAATGAATTGACTTGGAATATATTTCTCAATTTCTGTTTTTGCCTCATGAAATTTCTTTTGAATTTTCTGACCAATCAAAAGACTGAATTTAGAAATTAATTCTAATGGATTGTTAATAAATCTCGTTAGTAACGAATATACGTTGCAGACATTCTCGCATTCTCTCTTCAACTCATTACATTGAAGAGAGAGAACAAAGGAAAGTGTAATGTAACCATAGACGATGAATAATGCTGTAATGAATATATTTCGTCATTATATCCGTATAGGGCAGAAATGGGTGAATTAAGTGAATCGTGAAAATTGTGTAAAGTTTACTTGACGTCTCTGAGTTTTGAGACAAATTGCCCAACTATTTTTGTAGTGCTATGAATATTTTATGAGGTATGAAAATATCCACGTCTCAATCTTAAAATGAAATGTACCTCCTTTTTTTTCCTACTACCCTCACCTCCACAGTTCCACTTCCTTCTAACCTGTCACCACAATATGATGCAATCGATCGCTAATAATCTCAAAAAAGCGTCATTATCCTGCGCGATTGTGCTGCTTTCGCTTGTCATTATAACGAACCAAGTCAACGAACTGTTCAGATTGCTATGTACTCGAAATTTTGAATAGCGCTGAGACTGCAGTGGCAGTGGCTCGGTTGTATCACTCATTGCGTGCTGAGGGGACTGTCAGATTTCAAGGGGAGTTCAGTTTCGTTCTGCCGTAAGAATAAAGTATTTTGGGAGTGGGCCTATATCTATACCTATAAATGTATAGCCCATGGACATTTTAATATATACACTACTCTAGCTGCAAAACGTAGCACGGGCAGCCTTAAGAGTACTTGAGGCCAACATGGCGTGTGTGCTTGTGTGCACGGGGGGAGGGGGGGGGGGGTCAGGCAAGAAACCACGTGACTCAGAGATGGGCAGCAGCTCCCGTTAGATTACTTTGGCTACCGATCACCGATCACCTCATAACAACGTTACATTTTGATCCTCAGAGGATACTGAATACAAAAACGTGTGTAAGTCACATGAAAAGACGCAGAAATATAATGCCGATTATCATAAAGTACATTTCTCAGTAGAATTGCCACATCAGTTAATGATCAATGAAGAAATTCATTTATTTAGTCCGACTCGGAGCTCTGCCATGGATAACGTGTAAAGAAATATTCCCAGTAAGACTATCACCACCGCATCACGTGACTTACTCTCACCCCGCAGACCCCGCGGCACCAAGCATGATGGCTTCATCTATGCGCCCTCTACTAGTTTTTGAGCTCTATTGTATAGTCCGTATCAATAAATTATCATAGTAGAACTGCATCGTAGACTCTGGTAGTAACTAAAGCATGTAGAAGAGCACACTCTGAATGACTTGGAAATTAATTATGATATTTAACTTCTATCCAGAAGATTTTTATACTCACCAAATTTACAATAGGGAAAGCGATATTTTTTATGTGTGAATGTAAAACCATACACTTGCAAATGAATAAATCTGTCTCGTCGTATCGTGACATCATGAGTGACTTTTATTTGCATATACTTGAAGAAAAGAAATTTTGCTTCAAGCGATCAAATAGAATCCTTCTGCCGTAATAAGTATATCATGTACGTATACGTCTACTATACAATATACTATAGTATACAATCTGACAAAGGAAAAGAATAGTGTCTACATAATTCAATATTATATACACTCGTATTCACGATAGAAGGAGGTCGTCTGGCAACATAACAAACACAAATATCACCGTTATATATTTTTATAGCTATATGTTATTTTTACTGTAAATATTATTTTACACATTTGAACATTTTAAGGTAGAACTTTTTCGTGACGATGTTTTCTTATAAGAAATATGATGACACTTTCAACATCATTACATTATATCATTCAAGTCGCAGCTGGATTATGTAATTATCAAAATTCTTTCAATTATTAGGTGGACGGGCGGGTGGACGACTTTTTTCTATAGATAAAATCGGTATAGCGTGTGCCATTCCTTCTCCCTGTAGAAGCATGCGATTGAAAGCTTCATTTTGTAACAATTTTATATTGTTTATAGTGAATAATGTATTAAATTTGTTGTCTTCATACATCTTCACACCTAACCGTTCCCTTGTCAACGCGACAACACCAAAAGAAAAATAAGGAAAATCAATAGCTTATCACTTTTTACTGCTCATAAATCTTTCCAAATAGCAATAATCTAAGACAGGATCTCCGTTTATTTTTTCTCAAATCCTTTTCTTTTTTTTATATAAAACAGTTTTCTTTTGCTCATTTTTCATGAAACACTTTGTCCTTTCAATCACATGTAGGACGCATACCACAAAGGAATACCCGACGGTTTTACTCTACAAGCGGAACACCTATATAAAGTGGATTCTTCCCACAATTTCGACTAAACGGCGACGGAAAATTGTTACACAACACAATTTTTGAAGATTAACCTGAGGTGTTATTTAAAATAGCTTTTATACTTTTTTTTACATTTCCTCTCACTCCTGTTTTTGTAAAGAACTTGAAATTACTTTGGTGGAATGTTTTGTTATCTACTTTATTGTATTTGGAATTTTAGTATGTAAAGCTTACAAAGTATAAAGTTAAAAAGTTACAGTGTGGTGTTAGTGTATATTATATTCACCATAAAGGGAGCGTGTTTTTACACTAGGTATAAAAGCCATATACTTGTCACATTGATAGATGAACGACGTGTGGAAATGTAGATTTATAGATGACATAAAATGTTCTAGTAATTTGTATGTAGAGTTCAATACAAAAACCCACATATTTACCCAATCAACATAAAACGTGAGTACGTAATTGAAAATACGGTACACAAAATGAAACAATTGACTGAACATTTTTTAAATGAGAAAAATGATCAATATTCAAGTGAAAAGAAGAAAAATAGAAGATTTGAAAATAAAAACATAGGAGAACTGAGAATAAAGATCAAGATTACAAGAAAATTGAAGATTTATTCTTTTCTCAATGCAAATGTTCGAATTGTTCACCATTCTTGAGATTATTCCATTAGGATTTATTGTTTATTGAATGAACTGCTTAAGAATGAATTATTTCTTTTTGGGTGGTGAGATCGTACTTGTGGTTTCCCGTCCTCACTTCCAATAATGGCGAGGATTTCATCCTTAGCCTTATTAAAAACAATGCTTCTGTATCAAGTTTCGATGATGACATTAAAAAGAAACACGGAATAAATAGAATTTTACACAAAATATTATCCTGTATCAAAACAAAAACTTTGTGAGAGAAAAATTTCAAGACAATATGACTCAGATAGGATATAATGAAAATAGTAAAATAAAATAAAACTAGTGATATAGGAGATGATTGCCAAATATTATCATCAGATCTACGTTGGTGTGAGATCAAAAATAATAATAACTTCAGAGTCTTCGCCAAATTTAATTTCGAATTATATTTGGATTCAACATTTTTATTTGGATTTAATTGGATTCAACACATTGATTAACTCCTGTATTTAATGTGGTCAGCGTAGAGTGACTCAACTATTTCAACTTATTTGACACAATGACTCTTTGTTTCTGCACATTTTTTTTCTGTTGTTGGATATCACTTTTCTTTATAGGCCTAATGATAACATAATTAAGTGCCGATAAGTTATAGAAAATATACTGCTCTCAAACGATTCCACATGTCTGTACAAACCCTAAAAAATTCAGTGGATGTCACTTTTTTGTCCGTATTGAAGAAATAGGAATGAAGAATGATAACTGATGAAATGAATAAATGATAAAATGAATGAAAGATAAAAAGAATGATAAAATGCGCGAAGGGTGAACCTATGAGAGATGCTCGACACCACACTGTTGGGACTTTGATCGCTGACGCCTTCAGACAACAAAAATGGAATGTTCACGAGGAAATCCCATGTGTAGGAGAGGATGGTTCCAACAAACGAGTCGATATCATTGCTATACGACCTGATGAGAAGAAAGTTATCATTATGGACCTCACTATCAGATATGAGACTGAATGTGACCAATCATCTCATATAAACACTGAAAAGAGAAAACATTACATTTCATGCACCAAAGATCTGTCAAAGAAATACCAAATTGATGCGAAATACTGGTATGTAGTGGGATTGATGGTGGGAGCTCGTGGCACCATTCCTGAATTTTCATGCACTTTTCTCGATACTTACAAAATCCCAAAGAAGGTATTATTAAGAAATATTGTAAACTCAGTTTTGATAGATTCGGTAGGTCTTTTACAGCACCATTTATATTCTTTCAAATAATTTCAATTTTTTCAATAATATTAATAATACCTTCTTTTTCTATTACCTTCTTCCATTTTCATATTTTTTCCGTACTTTTGTTATCTACCCTCAATTAAATCAGTTTTATAATATTTCAGGATTTTTCTGTAATCAATTTTTTATCACTTTGTAAATAACCATTGTACTTATATGTATTGACCATATTACGCTGTACCATCTTGGTATCCCGCTTTGCGGACAGCCGTCAAATAAATTGTCATTCAGTATATATATATATCGTCTATAATTATACCCTATAGGTTTTTGTGCCATGAAATGTATTGTGTATAGTATATAGGTATACCCTGCTTACCTCTCAGCTCTCAATAGGAATCGAATATTGTAATAAGGATAATTACACAATTTCGTATTTTTCATTCGACATTTCGATCAGTGGTTATCAATCAAGAGACAAAATTGTTTCAAGGATCCCTTATTGATTGAATTCGGATATTCGCTTCTTTCTTGCTATAAACTCAAGATAATAGATTTTAGGCGCGGCGCGTATTTGAGCATTTTTAAACTAATTACTGCACGTGTCGTTGATTGTATTTGTACAATATGATCAAATGAATTGTCAGATTGTCAAAAAATGACATTTCACGGTAAAACCTGACTTGAAAATTTCTGAATAAATAGTCTCGTGAATTTTATCATCACATTCTCCACAATATGATAATTTTTTCATATCAATATTTCCACCGTAATTTTGAACTTGATAGTGAGAAGTCGTACTTGTCGCACCATGATATCTATATATCAAATTCGAAGTGCATACTTTGGTATTCAAATTGCATATTTATGCAATTTGTGAGTGAATATTCGAAGGCTTTTTAATGAATAAACATTACATAACATATAATTACATAACAAATAAGGGTTTGAAAAATATTTGAGGGCCATTTAAAAAATGTATGAGGAATAGCGAAGAGTTGATCCAGCGAGAGTATACAAACCGAAATTGCTACGAATAGGAGAAGAATCTGCTATTTTGTATCAAAATAAAATTTATCAATTTTTTTAATTTTCAATTTAATTTATCAATTGATGAATAAATTTTCATTTTCATATGAATAGCAATTTCTTTTTAGATCGCACCATAACATTCTGTTTGTGTAACTGATCCACATTGCATAGGTAATACAGCCTCAAGAATTTTAGATTGATCAATTTGTCTATAATAGGCCTTATTTGCAGACGTTTACCAAATACATATATCATAAAAACGACTGATCACATTTACTCAAACATTTCAGAAATTTGTGGGGTGAATAAAATAATATCAACATTTGAGGAAAATTACTTTTATCGATATTTATGCGTTATACACATTTTACGACCTGGAATAATTTCATACAGTTTTGCTTGATTATTATTTGGAGTTTTTTTTTACATTCTCGTGAGCTTTTTTTAGAAGACAAACACAATATTATATAATTGGTATCAATTCGAAGTGAACATCGGAATAATTGGGTTGTTATCAAATTGTGCTAACGTAATTGGTCGTACCACATTCTAAAAAATACAAATAACGTTTAATGGTAAAAGACGAGCGGATTGGCTGAAGGCTTTCCGTTCGACTTGACCGTACTTCTTGTGCGCTTGCGCAATCTTGATTGCAGATTGCAGGCTACTTCTTATCTTAACTGAATTGAGTATATAACTATCGTGTTCGTTCAACAGGGTTATTCATTTTTCCCTTTGTCTTTTTTTTTAGAGTAGTAGTGTTTATTCATTTGACCCTCTTTCGAGGAAATCGGTACACAATTTACATGTAAGATCGCTCTTATGGTGCCTCTTTCAAACAGTCCTAAATTTTCATCCTCTGCCTCAATTGAGAAACAATGACTTTATACCAAGCTTTCGATGTTGATAAAAAAAATCTTTCTATACAAACCAAAAACTCCGAATCATCTCAAACCAGTGGCGTAACAAGTCACGACGAGACAGGAGTGCAAAATGTATAAATGGGCCCTCCCCCTTTTTCCCTATTTATCGAAGTCCCAAAAAATACTCGTGTGCTTCCAATTTATTTTATTATAAGTGTGATTCAAATTGTATTTGCATTTTCATACCATTCATTGCACATAAATTATTTCACTCACTTATTGATTGCTATTAAAATTCCTTGGCCTTACTTTTTGCTTTGCAAAAATGTCTATAACATCACTAAAATGAATCCGTCTTGTTCTCCCAGGTTCAATTAATAAAATTGAGTCTCGTTTATAGAACAAAACAATATATAAACATATGAATTGGAAACAATAAATTATAAATTATCATCTCAGCAAATTATGCCAGTCTCAGTGGTCCCTCCAAAGTAAATTTAGTCGTGGGCTCTTGTGTCACTACACCGCTTGCACTGCCGAAATTTACACCACTGTCTCAAACAAAAGGTATTTTACAGAGACAGCATTACTAGAAAGCCATCCACCCAAATGGTTGCCGACAGGCTTAAATATCCAGTCAGTAACGATATAGTGTTAAATCGAATATCATAATATGTGTTTAGTGCAAAGATCTTGGGTTACCTCGACCTAATCTTGTGTGTTCAAACAGTGATCAGAGAGCTTAGCATTGCGGCTAACCACACCACACCACACCAACACAGGTCTACCAATCTGTATATGCTCATTACTATCTCATGTACAGCAATCCACTGCAAATCGACCGAATTGTTAAATAAAGCACACCTTCTTGCGGAAAAATCATAGAGAAATGGTTTTCACTTTATGGTTACGAAACTGTGTGAGCTCACAGCCCAAGATTTTTCAAGACCGTCTCGTTGAGTATGCAGGGGGATGGAGGGGGTATTTTCTTATCGAGCAGTTGTTATGTCAAATGTGAACCTGTGACCCTCGTTTGAGCGAATTGGCACATTGGTAATGTAGATAATGAAGTTGGCAAAATTGTCATCAGTGAATATTGAGTCACTATATAGATAGCATTTGAGCTAAATAGTTGCTAATTAGTATTAATATTGAGAATGATTGTATGTTAAGGTTTGGAGGTGCGTCGACAGCGAGGTCATTTTGCGCCTATGTGCATTTATAGGTACCTACTTTACTTTTTTACAGTTGTCAACGTTTATGGATGCTTCAAGCTTATGGAGGAAGCGGGCAAGAAAGAGGAGAGTAAGGAAAGATGAGATCAGAAAAAAGTGTCAAGAAAATGAAATAAAAACGCAACTCTCATTACTCCCTCCATATACTCCTGTCACCGAAAGCCTTCCACTCGACTGAGACAGCCGAACTTGGTCTGGGCCCTCACTCCAGCCCCATCTTCATGAGTAACCCTTCTGGGAGAAAATACATTGCTTCCGACGACAACTCTGGAGACCACATGGCCATTTAATCCCCATCATCACTGCAAGGTGTCCGGATCCTTTGAGGGGATTTGAGATCAAGACGTATTAGTAAATATATGTCATATACAACATATAATGGAACATATATAATAAAACGACGCGATTTTGAACTCACTTGATTACTAACAAATCAAATCAACAACGAATCACTATAACCAGTATTTTTATAGCCACATTCAATCAGTAGCCAACACCCCAGACACGAGCGAACGTGACGGAGGCTCGGCAATCCAACCAACGAACACAATTACATTAGACCTATACCTTTACCTTGGATACAGCTACAGCTATTATATGATATAACACTAACTTCGACAAGCATGTAGGAGTTAAGGTGGTTTTCACAGTAAAGCAGTGTTTCAGAAACAGACAGATTGAACGGTGACTAACAAGGTGAGTACAAGTAATTCAAGATTGTACGTCATTCATGAAGGAGTTAGGGTGGTTACCTCAAAACACTTGGGTACAGCAATGCTTTCAGTTATAGCCATAGACAGTGTATATCACAATTGAAGTGTCAATGGAAGTGGTATTCAACACGACGGTGCAAGTGCGTGTAAATGAAGGTTGTTTAATTAACACTCCGTTCCTATATACATTCTTTGAGACATTCTATTGTTTACCCTTTCAAATGAAGAACAGGTTATAAGAATTATAAATGAGTTATAATGACACGCTAAACGCTATATTAATCAAAACTTTGAGAATTATTGTATGTGAAGAGTATATTCATAATTGCTTTTCGAAATGAATGTATATGCTATATTTTATACATTTGCCAAGGACAATAAATTAAACATGATTTCATTCGGTTTTCTGTTTATTTACTGTTTAATACTAGCTTTATTTTCAACACACGTACTTCATAGCTATCTGAATCGAGCCAGTTCGATTCCGCGAAGTTAGCAAATTCACGAGAGAAGATTACGTGACTTTTTGACCAACTTTACTCTCGTATCGTGAAATTCCTCCCCTCCTCCCCTCCCGCATCCACCAAACACTATGTCTGTTCTCGTGGTGGTGTGTTGAGGGTGCATTCGCGTAGCAAACCGACACAGATGGGGGGAAAGTTATCTTCCTTATGCCTTTTTATATGGGCCTATCTATGTATACAACGAGCAATTTGTGGGCTCTCTTCACAGTTTTAAGAGAGAGACAGAGAATGAAATCGGATTTCTTTGGGTGAGATATTGAATTGTTTGTTGTTTGGTCATCCAAATTTCATCAAGATCGGTTTTACGAACTGATAGCGGGTTAACTTGTTATCATCCTTGGCTACGTATGTTATGTTTGTACCTTAACAGATAGTTAACTGATTAATACTCAACTGAATGTCCGTAAAATTTGCTCTCAGATGAAATAAATTCAGATTTCTGTTTACCGTACTATAGTTATTATGAAGTTATTTAAAATTAATTAGAACCACCCACAGGGTTTTTTCAGAATATAGAGAATAGAAATAGAATGGATTTGTTTGCAGGATCCAAGTGATGGAGTTATGATTGAAATTGTCTGGGATAATCTTAATTGAAGTAGAATTTCTATGGATTCTGATGTAATCTGAATCAAAATTGAAAATCATTTTGTTTTGAAGTCAAAGGAAAATACTAACGGGTTTCCGATAAGAATTTTGTTATTTTTTTTAACAAATGGGTGGAGAAAAGTGCTTGTTTTTAAAATGGTCACTTGCTTCTCGCATACAGTTGAACGCATAAAATGCTAATTTTATGATATATTATCATTGATAATAAGAACTATCTGACACAATTGAAATCCGAGTCCCGATGCTTTATCGTACTTCTTTTGGCCTATAAATATTCGAAGATTCAATTGATTTCAAGCAACCAAGTTGTTATCAGAAATAGGTCAACCCTCGACTCACTTCAATTTGGTGAGTTCTCCTAAAATACGCTCATAATGTTCAATCACTTGTGACGATACAATAAATTTCCTGTCATTTTATGATCTCATTGGATGAGCGTAGCGAAGATTTCCATTCCATATACTTAAAAATATTGAACTTCGTTTTTATATTTTTTTTTTGTAATTTAGACGCGGCATCCTACAGGTTAGGAGGAAAAACTAATCGACTTGTAACTTTTTATGCACATTGGTGTCACACCAGACTGGGTTGGGATTGTTGCTCAAAGAACTTGGTCGAACGTTTCGTGGGGAGATAATTCGGAGAGTTTGGAAAATCCCCATGAGAATAACCCGTTGGGAAAATATTTGGAGAATGAAAATCCTTCAGGAGTTTTGAAAAATTTACTGAATATTACTAAAATCGTTCTGAATGAATTGGTGAAACTTGTTGCTTGGATTCAATTGGTTTCTTGATAGCATTGATTGATGTGGAAAAATTACATATAAATGCGTTTTCTCCGTTATTTCTTCTTCGATTGTTGTGAAAATCACTGAAAATGAGTATGATAGTTTCATTCATACTCAGTGGAATTTTTAGATTTCTTTGAGGATTCTGGTTTTTCAAGTATTTTTCCTGTGGGTTAATCTTAGGGGGATTTTCCAAATTTCCCAATTTTTTCCGGGAAAACCGTTCCATCAATTTTTCTGAAAAACAATTATATAAATAGAGAAAGTTTCAAGTTGATTGGTTTTCTTCCTGACCAGTGTGGCGTGTACAAAATTACACACAAAAAACATGGAAACGAATCCCATTTTCTCTCGGTACCGGTATATTGAATGGAAATCTCTTCGCTACGCTCATCTAATGAGAAATATTATGTCAGCTCAATCAAAATCCACGGATCTTGGATCAATACAAATGTTCAAAAACCCCATCTGCAACTTGTTAATATTCCTAGTGCTGCAACCTGTCGTATAGGCCTATGCACTGTGCAAAATCAATCGATCCCAATGTTCAATAAAATGTATTTTCATTGCGTTTTATTTGTTATTTCTCATCCGATTGTTGTGAAAATCACTGAAATATGTGTGAGGATGTTTTTCGTACTCAGTAAAATTTTTGAAGCTTTTGAAAAATTTCATAATTTAAGTATTTTCCATTTTCCAAACTTTCCGATTTTTCCAGGAAAACTATTGTATCAATTTTTCTGAAAAATAACCCCAACTCATTCTGGTGTTACGCCAATATTCAGAATATTCTAGTTTGTATAGAAAAAGTTTCTAGTTGAATGTTTTTTCCTGACCTGTATGCCACGTACAAAAAAAAAAAATAGAAACGAAGCCCGATATTTTCGGTATATAGAATGGAAATCTTCGTTACGCTCATCTAATTATCAAAAAAACAATTATATCTGAGCAACAGGTGTCACCAATATATATATATATATATATATATATATATATATATATATATATATATATATATATATATATATATATATATATATATATATATATATACATATATACATATATTTATATTTGTGTATACTGTATAATATATATAATATATAATATGATATAGTATAATATATATATTGTGTAATATATATTTTTTTAAATATATAAGTTATATATATTTATATATATATATATATATATATATATATATATATATATATATATATATATATATGAAAATATATATATATTTATATGAAGCACTTTTCAAATGAGGTATGAAGTAACAGAGTCTCTTGTAACCGAGCCAAAACCTTGAAATCTTGTTTTTAGACCAGAAAATGCATTACTGCATTTTTTTTTCAAGGCTCTTTATTGGATAACATAAGAAATTGACCCTGAACATAAATCCACAAAACCCCAAAAGGGTTTATCTGTGGGATAAGTACACATATAACAATGATTAGATAGTGAGCAGACATGTATAGTAAATTACTTGCTTCTATAAAATTAATCTGAATAATGAACCTTATCACAATTTACAACGAAAACGAAAATACAAAAATACAAGAATACAACGAAAATACAAGAAAATAATGATTACACAAGAAAGACATAAAATCGAAAAACTGAAAAGTAAACATATTAAAGTGAAAATAGGGAATTCATCCAGCCATATAGCTACAAAAAATCAAATGTCATGAATAGTAGAGATGAGCCACTCTTTGACACATCTTTTAACGGAATTATAATTGTCAAGATTCTGAAGATTGCGAGGTAAGTTATTGAAATTCAAGGGGATAACGTTCATTGGGCGCCTTTCTCCATGTTTATTATTCCATAGAGGTATCTGAAAATAATCACATTGAGCAAGTCGAGTGTTAAAAGGATGGTCATTGGCAATTTTGAATTCTTCCGAAAAATAGAACTGTATAATAAGCCGATAAGAATAAAGGAAATGAATAGGTAATAATTTACAATACTGATACAGATATGCCTGATTGAAGTTGAATTTTATATTGAAAGGCACCATCGTTCTTATTATTCGATCTTGAATTTTTGCAATTTTATCTAAATGGTATTGAGAGGCATTACCCCAAGCCAATAACCCATAAGAAATTAATGATTCAACCAAGGCATGATATACAGATTTAAGAATTTTGAAGGGTAATATAAATTTCAGATTATACATACGAAAAGCACAAGCGCGTAGTTTATTGCTCAGTGCGTCAATGTGAGGTCTCCATGTGAAACTGTTGTCAATAGTTAACCCAAGGTAAACAAGAGAAGGGACTGTACTTATAAAAACTCCACATCTACAATCAGTACCGAATGTATGTAAACAACCCAGAGAATGATAAATAATATTCACGTTATTGGGTTTTAGCCGATTCAAGGGTGTACAAATGTGAACAATCTTTGTTTTATCGGAATTAATAACTGAATCATGGTCGTGCGTAAATTGTAATATGGCCGTAAAATCCGATTGCAAATTATATTCAGCCAACTCGAACGATTTATCTGCAGAGAGAACTAATGTATTATCGTCATACATGAAAATTTGGCATTTATAAACGCATTTAAACATATTATTTACATAAATCAAATAAAGCATAGGTCCCAAAATTGAGCCCCGAGGTACCCCTGCTTCACACCTCAATCTTTCACTATGTTTGTCATTAATCTTTACTAAAATTTCTCTATCGCTCAAATAATTGATGAACCAATTTAACATAGGACCCCGTATACCTATTTTTTCAAGTAAGCAACATAATTTTGAATGGTTCAATGTATCGAAAGCCTTGCTGAAATCTATAAAAAGAGCTAAAACATGCATATTTTCGTTAAGTTTGGAATTTACGTAATCAGAAAAAAGTAATAGTAAGTCAGACGTACTTTTCCCTCTCTGAAAACCGAATTGCGAGCTATTTATTATATTATTATTTTTCAGATATTCACTTAAAGTATTAGCAACACAACGTTCCATGATTTTATCAACGAGAGGAAGTAGGGCAATCGGTCTATAATTTGAATAGTTCAAATGGTCACCTTTTTTATAGACTGGTCTAACAACTGCAATTTTAAATTTAGAAGGAAACTCACCTCTACTAAATGACAAGTTACATAATTTAGAAATAACTGGACTTATGACGTCTGTTAACATGATTACATCTTTCACTCTTATCCCCTCCAATCCAGGTTGCTTATTAACATTCAAAGTTGAAATAATATAATAAATTAATAAACAAGTAACAAGTGAACATGATGAGCGATATATATTCATCCGAAATGTAATGGATATGTAATGCAATGGGAGTATCGTGATTTCGAAACTATAAAGTACCTGTCTCCTGATATAATTTTAATGGACCTGTGTTGATTATTTCAATACTCATGCTCTCCCATTGATTTCTCCCGTTTCTTTCCAATAGGCTAAAATTGGTATGGACAAATTTCATTTCAATTTCTGTCTCCACAACGGTAGATTTGATTCGTGTGAAACTTACGTATAATGTGTATCATTCTGTTGCTCGAATCCTGAGAAAACTTTTAAATATATCCAAAATTAACATCTTTTCCTAATTTTCTCCTATACTATGAGTTATTATTATCGTGTTTTTCAAAATTTCTGAATGATTTCTGTAAGAAGGATGCAATGCAACCGATGACGTCATCAAAATATCCAGCATCAAGACAGATGATAAGGTAAGTGTATACCAAGATTCATCAAGAATTTTTGGTTTCGGTCGACCTGTCGAGCGCGAACAATAAAGAAACTGAACTTTTGGTGTTTCAAGTACCGTCAAATTGAGTCGTCGCTCATCAAACGAATTTGCCGAAGCTAACAAACAATAATAGGCGTATAGTGAAAGCTTTTATCCACTAGTTCAGTCACTAACGCACTAAACCGTCATTCAGGGAGCAGGATTCGATTCCCGTTCACCATCCGAGTGAGGTTTTTCATCGTTCCCATATTCTATCGCGATGGTTTGGTTATTAAATGGGTTGACCTAATCTGCTCAACTGTTCAAAAAACAACAACTAATAAAATTAACTCTCATCTCATCTTTCCATATCTCGTTCATCATTCGCCAAAGTCGATAGATAGTTATAGACATTTCATCGCTAAACCCAATATAAATAGATGGAAATATAAAAAGAATGAGTAAAATAATACACTCCAAAAGAATATACTTTTTTACTAGTTCCACTTGGAATTATTGGTTCGGTTATACGATCACATTTTTACGATTATTAATACAATTTATTAGTTTCGAGACTCGAGTTTTGTACTTGGAACGAGTGTTGACTTTTGGAGGTCGTATTTAATATAAGTGTCTCCATAAAACTCCTGTTTTCAATCAGAACGAGAAACGCTACTATTTTTCTTTTTCCATCACTCAATCTTTCTTTCGCATTGATCTATTTTCACTCAAATATAATTAGATGAGTTACGGTAACTGTCGAGAAGACCTCTTTATATTCGCCTCGAATATAATCCGTATCGATGATTTCTTTCTATGCGCTCCACTGATCAAACAAGTCTACTTAAATGGCAGAGGTCGTATGGTTTGGGTTTATCGAACCAACGACAGTATTATTGGGAAAATTATTTTGTGAAATTTTCTTTCTGGAACGTACCCACAGCTGAAAAATTTCAGCGTCAACGAAATGTATGAAATATCGTGGCGACTTTCGTTTGAATTTGTTCCTTCATATAATTCAGAGAAGTATTTTCCATCACTGTCGATCCGATACAGGCTCGAGTTAGATCATAAGTTATGTATAGTAGAGTATGTCATGGGTTTTGTGGTAAGGTGAAAATAGTTTGACTATTATATCCGGTTTCATTTTTATATTATGCACTTGATATTTCCGGATGTATTGATACAATTTTCCTCATTTACATTTTCGATAATCTGCACTTCCTGAATTATTCATTATTTTAGTACTTTGATTTATATTTGTGAAATTACCTTGGTGGCAAGTTTTTCCTTCATAAAAACATGTTTGTTCCAACTGAGCAACCTGTGACTCAAGAAAATACAGACCGATACAATACATACATTTATATGGGATCATACAATTATATCACGAACAATAATGATGAGAAGTATATCATTTTGTAGAGTCAGTGTTCTATTCTGATAGAATTTTGATAATTCAGTATTCTAATAGTATTCTATTTGAGTTCTTGTTCAAGTTTGTGTAAGTTGTTGAAGTGATTAGTTTTTGGAAGTTTAAACAAAGTTGACTTTTGATTATTTTGTAAAGACCGCGTCCTGTCATTTTGAAGTAAGTTATACACATTTTGAAACTAACATTTTCCACTTGTTCATTTATCAAAGTGACATATTATAATAGTGTTAAATGCCAGTGTTTCTTGGCATTGACCTAGCTCACAATATATGGAAGATGTTTGTTGAAGGTACACTTAGAGTTATACTATATTTCGATATAATGTTGATAACATCTACTCCATTTTATTGATGCAACAATGCTATACAATGCTACAATAATCATTATAGTATTCTGACAAACGGGTTGAACAATTGCAACAAACAACTGGAATACATTGTTTGAAATGTCTTCAGGACCATCATGTAGCGTCTCACATACACAATGACTCGATCGATCAAATTCATCATCCATTTTTAATCACATTATAATTTATATTATGTTGCTAATAAAGTGTTCAATTGAAAAAATGTTTCATAAAATCAAATATATCGCACTCCAAATTGATTCATATAACGTAACGCAATGTCCACATTTTGTCTAAATTCAAACGACCCTCTGGACTAACTTGACACAAAGAAACTAAAATATTATAACAATGTGAAGAGTCATTATGTCCTGTTGTTCACCTACCCAAAAAGGCCCGTTGAACATTGTTTGAAATACGCGTGTCCATTATTCATACGCCTATTTAGAACCCGACGGTTGCTTCCTGGTTAATTACCCTGAATCTCTTTGATAAGACGTGGTTGCGGCGGCGAGAATAAAACTCTACGGACACTTTAGAAAATGCGCAGAGATAGAGACTTGAGATAAAGATGGATTGAGATGAAGAAGATATAACTTTTATGGAGGCTAGTCAGACAGAAGATGAAGTCGTGAATGTGTGTACAACTGAATATTGTTTGCTTCACGACCCCATCAACAGATATGTTATTTGGTGATGTGTGCGATTGTATGTAGAATTATAAAAGTAATATGATTTCACGAGTACGAAGGGAAGTGGGTATAACAAAGTATTTTTGTAATAATTTCGATAATCTTTTGATCACAATGATGTGTAGATATAGTTGATATTGATGTATAAAAGGCTTCCATTCAATCAAAATTGATTTTGTTCATTCTTCAATCATATGAGCTGAATCTGGAAGTCTATTCTGAAATATTCACAAACATAGCAATGAAGGCAATATTGTGATGATTTCTTACACATTTTGGTGTAGGTGCCGAATTTTGTACTTATTCAGATCTTGAACAAAAAATAACCTAAACAACAAGAGAGCAGGATAACCAAACTCTCTTTATTTAGGTCCGATTGGATTGATTGTTTTATTGTTAAGATTGAATCTTCACACACTATTTTCATGTATGATAATCTAAGAGTGTAAACAAAAGTTTTTGTCTTCAAAGCTTAGACTTATGTTAGGTTCAAATTTAAAAGTGTATTCGAATTTTTAAACAAAAGTTTTTGTCTTCAAAGCTTAGACTTATGTTAGGTTCAAATTTAAAAGTGTATTCGAATTTTTTCTCCATCAACATCGAAATCTTGATATACAATCATTGTTTCCAATCAGGTTCAAGAGTGAATTAGTAGAACAGTTTTGAAGCGGCACCTCTTAGTTGTTCCAGGACTTTAAGGTGGTCTTGCCTCCAAAGTAAGTAACTATAACTACACACCATTCTGAAATGAAAACAATCAACTTTGACACCAGTACGGCGCTGTCTATGACCATACGCTTCCGCCAAAGATAAAAGTATCTCAGTTTCCAAAAGTTTGGAACACAGTATAAGTATAGAAACTATCTTTTGTGAAATATACGGATATTACCGGCATTGGTATCAAGAGTGAACCAACTCACGAATGATGATATATTCCACTCTGAGTTGAGTCTCTTCAGAAGTTCACGTCTTTCCCTCAACAGCGGTCTAGCAGATGTGAAGTTTATCATTATGCCGATAAAAAAATGAGTGATAAACAAAAATTGTGGGAACCATCCCGGCATTAGCCTAGACTACAGAGGCAAACCACGTAAAACCCCTGTAAAGATGGACGGTGGCGGGGATCGAACCGGGTCCGATATGTCCCTTCACCTCCCGGGTCACACGAAGCAAGTGCGCTAACCACTCAGCTGTACTGTGCCGGTAAATACTACTTCCCACTATCCTTCCCATTAACTATAAAACCTTCATCTCATCATCCCATCATCTCATTAATCATTCATCCGACGCCAATAGATCTCAGTCATCGTTGCAGTGCGTCGTTAAACCGAATATTAAAAAAAGGTATAATTAGGCTATAACCATACTAATCAAAGGTCGCATTGTCATTGACTGTGGGAAACCACGGAACGTTATTTAGGAATGGATAAAAACGAGTGTTTGTTTGTCTTGAATTATATATTTTCCCGCGATCCAAATCTTCTTCTCGTCTGCCCTACAAAATTGTCTTCGTAAATGTACTAATTTTATCTACGACATGTATTAGGTGCACATTTTGAGTAGAAAGCTTGTAATTGGGCTGTTTGGATCAGACAACATACCAGATGAAACTAATTGATTCAACGTGCTCACACTTTAAAATTGTTCTTTATATTCTTATTTGTTGCTATATATAATTCAAATAGCATTGATCTCCACTTTTTCTTCTCTTCAACCATTCGATTGAGGGAAGTGTTACGTTGTATGTATGGTAATCATATGGTAAATATGAAGTGTCAAAAAGAATATATTCATTCATTACAAATATTATCTTTGAGAGTATATAAGAGACATACCATAGGGGTATATAACAGGCCGCAGACATGTTTCACTTCTCAATACTTGATTGAAACGTTTCTCTTCATTGTAGTAATCAGCAAGAAAGCTATAAAATCCACTTATTTTCAATTTAAAAATACTTCTCATAATAAAATCGCGTAGCAAATAAAAAATACACATCATTCAATTCTTATCAAACAAGAATCAAATGTTCTCATTTCGTATGACCTTCCACCTTGTAAAGCCCTACAACTTTTATATCCATTTAAGATCCTTTCCTCACATTTTATTTAAAACTCTCTGCGATATTTGATCTTGTGTTTCTTCTTCTTCCTTTCTACAGTCACAGTATTGTATTGATTTGGTAATATCACTTTCGTCGAAAAAAAGTTAGACTTTAATATCGTTTGACATTTGACCCGTGTCTTTTTCTCTTTGAATCAGGGATTCAGGAGGTTGAGGAATGTAGAAGCTTATAGGGTGGTATTATCATATAATAGTGCAAGAGTGTTTCCCCGTTTGTGCGGTCCTTTGGGCTTTACTTCAGCTTGACTTATCCTCTGGGCTCAGCGGTTCCACTTGCCGCATAAACTCGGTGGAGGTGCCGTCTTTAGTGCCAAGAGTTAGAGTTACAACTTCGTTAGGAACTCCTGTCCCCTAACGCAGAACGCTAACATCAAGCTAATGCCTGTCAAGAAATTCTCATCTTCATCACAAATAATGTCATGCCCATTATTAAATCCATTTTCACTTGACTTAGAGTAAGAGTACATTGCCATATTCAGTTGTATTCATGGATGTATATCCACACGGGAAGACTGTCAAATTCAGGTCGAGAGCTCAATTCAAAAATACAATTATTTGTCAGAGATGTTTTGCAATGCTTAGACATATTCTCAGGCCTGATGATCATTGCTTTTCTTACACCAATTTTTGTGGTCGTCCTACATTTTTCAATTAAGCAATTTTTTCAAAATATTTTCAACTTTTCAAAATCCTTATGAATATGAGACTTTAATTTAAGACAATGCTTATACTCAAATGGTTTGTAAAAATATTACTTACACATCTTGAATATTCTTATTGTATGAATCAAGTATATCAAATAAGAATAAATCAATTGATTGGTGGCCGTTCATCTGAAAGATAATTGAACATAACGATCCAGCTCGCGAACATCAAATTTGGATTTTATGTATATGAAATGTGAAGTTTTTTTTCATTATCATTTCCAAGACCTACAACCATATCTAGAGGGAATATTCACACAAAAAGGTTCGTACATTTCTATGTGTTTTATGATAATGTTGGCTCGAAGACATTTTCATTCTTTTTGAAATGAGTTTGTTTCATTCCTCCGGTTTTACAACTTTTTGAATTAGAGCCTATAATAAAATATAATTACTGTTTCATTCACTGAATAATAGTTCGAAATCAATTATGCATTCGATGTCAGCATATTCATACTAGTTTCCTCGAATACTTCAACGACATATCAACTCATTTGATTTCAATTAAAATACATGTAACATAATTCATATTCAATTATATTCCTTTCATTTCAGACTAGATTTGTGCACAGTCGAAGATGTAAATGAAATACATTTCCATCACTCCTCACATTCTCATCCATTAGTCATAACTATCCACAGTGTCATCTTCGTTTCCTTCAACCAGATATTAAATGATTCAATTTCATATAAATCGTATAACATGCTCACAAATTCAGAAATAGATTATCTATTTTTAAAAATAAATAATCAAAATAAATTCAAGACGTGTTAGGTGAGTAATACGAAGTTGTTCGTCAATGCTTCTTGCTATATGCGATGAGGTATCCATGAGGCCTCTGATCTCCATCTCTCTCTTTCACTCTAAAAGAGCATTAGCATAATTGTAAGTTATTGGAGCATCTCGCTGGGGAAAGCCAATCTCACTATAGGACGCTTGGCGTCGAGACGCTGTCACGGCACAACGGGCTTGGAAGTATAAGAACTCTTCGTTATTACGCGAACTCTTCCCAGAACTAACATCAAGTCCATGTCGACTGTACCTTCAAACTTGGAATGTAGATAAGTGGATAAGTGATAGTAGAGTTTTCAACGTAGATCCTACTTTTTTTTGGCAACCCAAGTTTTTATTGAAAATCTA
This sequence comes from Brachyptera risi, assembly GCA_964007535.1. NCBI lineage: Eukaryota > Metazoa > Arthropoda > Insecta > Plecoptera > Taeniopterygidae > Brachyptera > Brachyptera risi. The sequence goes on from OZ023328.1 coordinate 19,936,296, forward strand.
TGCCATTTTGCGTTTCATGATTGAAATCTGTATATCAATTTTGAGTGCTCTCTATCTATAAAGGAATATGACTGATTCGCATTACTCTCTGTTTGAAAATGCTCAACAAATTCAACGAAGTCATATTCCTTTATACCAACATCTTGAAAATTCCACTGTCAATATAATATGTAAATTACTGTAGCGAATTTCTGTTTGATCGTGTTGTTATGAAACTGCTTCATACCGTTCAAAGAAATATCCTCTATGATATTGTTGGTTCATGATGAATATTCGTATTAGTTTGTATGCTGTACATGTATTAAGACCGTATAGTGAGATAATAATTTCGAAAATAGTTGAACAAAAATATCTGTTTTTAATATACAATTGAATTATTTCCACATGTGTTATTATTTAATTGGCCTAATCATCATTTTCGACAACTATCTTAACTATCTATACATCTTAATTAACTATATTATGACGAATTAATCAAATTCGTATCTCTCACTGCTACACATTTTCTGACTATTTATGTCTGTGAAATCATCTGGCGGAAACATTTTTTTTCTCAAGGATGAAGTAATTTGAACTGTGTGTGGGCTAGTAAAATTGGACGTACGTACATCTGAAATTTCACAACACGGTGAATCACAACTTTATAATAATACATATATGATTAAATGACATATTTTATCATTTCAGCTATGTAACTATTTCATTTTGCTATTTTTTGATACTATTTTGATACTTTTTCTTACCATACTCTTACCTACTCTCAGTACTTTTACTCACAAACAGCACACTTTATATCCACATTGATCGTAATTTATCATTCTTGACGACGCCACAAAAGTCAGGTTATTCGAGGGTACGAATGGGTGGGTGATGAATTATGTTTAAAAAAGTAAATAGCTCAAAACATTTGCGGGACTCGAACCCACGCCCAACCTGACTTCAGATAATAATATGATAAATGATATACGTCAGTTTGACAACAGCTGCAGACACTTGCAGATAATATACTTTCTACATGTAGGCCTGTTTGAATAGAATTAATATATATTCAAATACTACGAATAAAATTAAAAAAAAAAAAAACACAATAACAACAAGAAAAAAGGATCTGAACGAAATTATGATAGATAGAAGAACAGAGAAAAGATTTATTGTTTGTCAAATGAGTTATCTCAATTTTAATTATTCTTCACGTTCGATCATCCTTGTGGTACTCCGTTCAAACGATCCTATCTTCCATCCATAGTCTCAATTAAAGAACAATGATTTTATAACAAGTTTCGATTAAATAAAAAAAAACACAGAGGTTGATTACGTAATGAGACCTATACATCACACAAATGCTTTCCTATTATTCGAAACTCCACACTAAAATGTATAAGCCACTTGCTGTCGAATTTCAATTTCCAAATCTCTTTGTTCTTGTTTCCGGTCTAGGGAAGTTGAATTTCAAATTTCCATCCTCGATTGAATACGACAGATATTCATGCAACACTGCCTGAGGTTCGGGGAACTCTTCGGAACTTTATTGATTGTTTCATGTCAAAAATTATTACTCATGAATACCCGATATACGAGAGCACTCATTTTTTTGACAGAATGATTTTTTCAATATTTATCGGCATTAAGTCTGAATACATCGTGATGGATTGGTGTATACACAACTGAATGTAAAACGTGCACGTTCAACTTTTCCCATTGTAAGTCTACCTGTATGGTAGAATGGAGCGTTGAACTGTTTTATGTAAAAAAAAAAAAACACTCGATCTTGTCAAATCAATGCCATGTACGGTGAAATTAATATTTCTGTTTCAGAACGGTCAACAGTGTGTCAAACGCACGTAGAGTGGCTTTTCAAATCCACCGCATTCGTTTGTTTCTATTTCCAGATCTGTCTGACTGACATACATGTGATTGAAATACGGATGACAAATTAAAAACTAATAAAACATTTATATCCTGACTCTCATTCAGCCATCACAGGTTGAATCGCACAGAATCGTGAACAAACCTGATTAAAATCAAGGTGAACGGAAAAATATTAAAAATCAGAATGAATTAGGCCTAATGAGAATGAATGCATTTTTATTTCATGAAAATATACCTTTTTCAACTCATTTATAACGCATCGCTGCCTCAGTTGCCTTATAATTGAAATATTTTTCTATCTGTGATAAATTGCAACAATGATGAACAGACGAACACGGTTATAATTCATGATCACTAACTTTGTCATCTATCAAATTGTTTCATTGGCCACTTTATTTATATTTCAAAATTTGCTCAACTTTCTTCCCATATCTTGTATTGACTTCGGTTGGATTATTTTACACTATCATGTATGCATTTACAAAATATTAATTCAGGGCAACCTCAATTCATCGGACCATCAAACTATTACCACGCAAGTTGTCGTTATTGTTGTTGTAGGTGGTTGTTGTTGTCGTCGTCATTGTTGTTGTTGTTGTTGTTGTTGTTGTTGTTGTCGTTGTTGTTGTTGTTGTTGTGTAGTGTTCTTGTTGCACACATCCTGAATAAACCTACCAAATCTAACCAAACTACATCTAATCTAAGTTACCCTAGGAAGCCAGCATGCACCTAGACTGAAATAGCAATTAACCATTTTAATTAATTCAACAAATTCAAAATAACCCCAAAACTGACCTAACACCGTGACGTGGACGTCCAGTAAGTACCGGTAGTTACTTCAGTCAGATGAATAGTTACTGCGAAATATTAATATCACTTTCTGTATTGTACAGGTTTATGTCGTACATATTTTCCGAATTAACATATTCTATATACTTGTATCTACGGAAGATGACGGCGCGAACCCACCGTGCGCTAGTCGTGTGTGATAAGGGAAACGGTCGATCGGAGCCTTCACCTCTCGTGGCTCTACACGGCTCATGCATTCTGCAGGCCTGTTATGAAGATGCGATGCCTCCCACGATAAGTAACACTAGCCCAGTATGATCACGATTTGCATAACAGTCTAATTACATTAGACTAGACTTGCTATTAACACCACATGAGACGTCCCCTAATATACACTGATAAAGAAATGCACCATTATCAATGGAAAAACCAAATCCACCCTTAATTACTTGGGATAATCTCGACTATCGTCAGGGGTGTCTATACAAATACAATTTCAATTCCCATGGAGGAAAAGACTCTCCGAATGGAACGTGTATCTCCTTGGATTGTGCAAAAACAAGTCTCAATTGTGAATAGATTTATTCCATATTTACAAAAATATAATTTTATAATTTTATATTTCATTATTCTATATTTTATTTCATTTATTTTATCATCATTCTATCTCATATTATTCCATCATTATATCATCCTATTCCATATTATCCTATATTATTTTCTATTCAATTTAATTTTTAAATTCTATTAAATTTTTTTTAATTTTTTTTTTCTGTCGAGCTTTTTACTTCAATGAGTGAGATTTCTTTCTGAATTTTCAGCCTCAACTGAATCCAATTTGTAGGAGACTTCTCACACATTGTTGTGATGAGTGTGTTCCTCAAATTGTTTTCTCCATTCATATTTACAGTATCAGTACAGTATCACCAAGTAACATTGTATTTAAAACACAATATCCAGGCCTATCATCAAGTTTTAGTATTTCCACACAGTTATCTAGAAATATAAATCTGCTCGAAAACTTTTGAAAGAATTTTATCGTGAATAGAAACACACTGATAGTATTTGAAGTGAAATTGTAGCATGCTATTCGTATAGATTCGATTGAAAAATATGTATGGAAACGTATTTTCATTTCTTGATTTGAATGACTTCTGCATACATTGGATTATAATTCCTTTGAGAAACCATTTGATAACTGAAAATAGGTATCAGCTCATCAGGAACTATTTAAATATATATATATATATATATATATATATATATATATATATATATATATATATATATATATATATATATATATGTATATATATATATATATATATATATATAAAACATTTTAAATATTTGCGACAGAATGAAAATGTTTCATTATTGTGCGGGTAACGCGTGTCAGACTCTAATGAAATTTTAGTCAACGTTGTTGTTCGTTTGTTGTGCAGTTTGGTGAGCAGTTTGGTGGGCAGTTGAGTGAGGGGGGCTGTATGGTGTAGTGGAGGGGGAGGGGCTACTAGTGGGGCTACTGACCATCAGCATCAATTTAATATACACTGCATATAGCACGATATTGCATTTTGTTTCAAAATGATAAAATTACAGTTGTGTTAATGCTGTGCTAAAAAAACGATATTGCAACGTTGAAAACTTCTGAATAGTGTGAATTGAATTATAACATCAAAGTTTCTGTGATGGAAATACCGATGCAAGAAACGTACCGGTATGATTATTCATCACGTCAATAATTGATGAACAAAATGCCAAAGTGTAGTATAATGTATAATTTACGCTTTGAATACGACTTACAAACAACTTTTTGGTTCGACTGACCAGCTTTGACTTTTGTTTTTATGGCACAGACTTCACATACTAATATACTAATCATACTTTTCTCAGATGGATTTAAAATGTGTGTACAGTACATAGAAAAATCTCAAAATTTACTGTGCTAATTTAATTATGTTTGAATAATGCTCAAAAAATCAATCCTGGTTTTGTCAACTAATGCTTCCTGAGCCTGAGCTATAACGCTATAAGTATTTGTAGATGCCATCAAACTTGTAAAAAGCAAACTAAATGAGGGGTGGGCCACCAGCGCGCTGAACTGTCATTCGGGTGATCCCCGTTATGGTCGACCATTCTGCCAGAGGTTTTCTTCATCTCCCTCTGGGATAGTTCTTTTTAGTAACACGTCACAGCTATTTCCTTCTCACTGTCCAGAAACCAAAACACCCAGTAAGATAACTCATCATTTTATCTTCGCATAATCTCTTTGATAAAACACCAACGTCAAGGTATCTTGGTTGTCATTAAAGGTTTCCGTTGAACTCAAAATGAATAAATGAACTAAAAAAGAAGGACATTTCTATTCCGCTCTTCTGTCACTTTGTTCTTTCAATTAATGAAGAGGAAGTTAATGTTCTTTGTATACTGGGATATCGATCCTATATACAGCGTATCTAGATTGAGAGAAGTTATTCGTGAATGTAAATAAAAACGTATTTACAACACAATTTCTATTTTATTCAAAGGCAGTTTCTATAACCCGGCCTTCTTTGATACATTTTTTTTTTTATGAAAAATTCGAAAGAATTTCTTTTCGTTCTTTATAGATTCATATGAAAAGTAATCAGTGTTTGGCCAGTTAGAAATACGCAGACCAACCATTAGAGTCGTATAAGTAAAAGTGGTCCCTTTAGAATACAACAATGAGTTATTTTCTTGTGTTCTTGTGACATTTTGAGCGTAGTTTATTGGTCCTTTTGTTTCGTAGCGCGCTTTGATTCACTGGGATCAGATAAACTCAAATTAACACTGTGTATACAACTTGCACAAAGTGTGTGTGTGTGTATAGCAAATATGCATCTTTGAAGTGCGTTGCTAATTAGACTATGCTTAATTCAACTCTACTGATGTGAACACTGAATATTATTCATTAATGAATGTCAAATTACTGACTTGTTAATTGATACACCAAACAAATTAATTACTTTAAAAATTTCAGTCGAGATTGTTATTGATGAATCTAATTGGGATGGCGATGTTAATCATAAAGATACTCTTTGGTTCGATTATTTAAACAGAAAAACCAATCGATATCTTTATAAAATCATAATTTATTCAATAAATACATTTCCTGGATCAGTTTTTTCAGGTGGAGGATACAAATAATATATAGTTGACGTCGGTATCCTGAATACGAATTCAAAATTTTTCGGACACTGGTTGTACATGTTTTATGACAAGAAATAGATAGGTAAACCACTTGATTTTAAGCTCAATAAGAGACTACACAAAATCTCTATATTTTCACACTGAACTCACTAATATATCATCGACCATATATGTTTTTTACATCACTAGTCGACTGTAGAGCTTTCGCGTGAATGCAAACCCAACCAGGAGACGTTTCAACTGAACTGAGCTGAACGGCATCTTCTTTCGTTCGCTTTACTATTTTCACAATAATTCATATCTATATAGAAGCTATTAAAGCCACAGTCGTTTTCATCGTACTTTATTTCATAGACTATTTGTCATTGTTGCAATCTTCCATGTTCACTTCTCTACAGCTTTTTTAATTCGTTTAGTATTGTCGCAAGGCTGTTTATAGTCATTTGTCATTGTGCGACTAATGTAATTGTAACCTAAAAGTTAATTGATGGTTTTGAATCCGCAGAGAGTGTTCAAGTCTGTTTTCTACAATTGAGATAAAGGATGAGTAGGAAGGAACAATTGACATGTCAGAAACATAAGGCAGTCGATTAGAAATGTAACAACAACAGAGTCAAAGCTAGATTTATAGAATGAACTTGTTCAACTCGATGTTTCTACAGGCCTACTTGTAATTTTGTACACTGTAATTAGGACGTTGAGAAAGAGAGTGAAATTGTTTTAGAACTATACAATTATATCCGTAATTATTTGTAACAGTATATAGTTCAATGATTTTTCTGCTGGACTGAAGTTAATTCAAATGTATATGCCACTTCTAAAAATATTACGTAAATATGGAGAATGGAAAAAAATGAATGAAATTATAGTAATTACAGAATAGTGCAATCAGAATGACAATATTTGTTTGACAGTACACGTATGTAGAATATCAATTTTGCCAAAAGAAAATTCACAAACAATCGACAAATTTTTACCAATTGAGACCTGTAACTGTATCATTACAATTACTAATACAGTTCCTCATGTTTTATTTCTGAGCTATACAAATAATATTGGTGCTTCGAAAGAACTGGGAGATTCGCAAAGTACATCATGGACTCGTTCACATTCAAATGAAATGTTCATAACGGTTGATTCCTTTAAAACCTCTTAATAACGGTTGAACAAATTTCAAGTTGTGTCAATACTGTAATACTGGAATGCTGGAACTGTAGTACTAGAGATTGTCAGGTTTATATTGGGAAAAAAATATTCATATCGTTTATTGAAAACTCTTGTATTGAATAGAGGAATGGGTTTTCAAACATATACACGAGCCCGTATACAGAAACTTGTATATATATATATATATATATATATATATATATATATATATATATATATATATATATATATATATAAATATAAATATATATATATATATATATATATATATATATATACATATATAAATATATACATGTATATATATATATATATATATATATATATATATATATATATATATATATATATATATATATATTTGGGATGTTATAGTTATGTCGAAAAAGATATTCGAATCCCGGTCGAGGCGTATCTTTTTCGACATAACTATAACATCCCAAATATCGAGATATTGGATCGTATCCAAGAAGTTTAATTATCACACACATATATACATATATATATATATATATATATATATATATATATATATATATATATATATATATATATATATATATATATATATATGTGTGTATGTGTGTGTTTAGTTGATTACTAGAAGAATCACAGAATTCACAATTGTTGAAAGTTTCAGAATTGTTCATTATGAACAATGATTGATGATCATTGATTGATTGATTGTAATGATTGAGTGTAAGTGTGCTTTTTCCAAGGGTCAATGTAAACTGAATTCACTCTGTGTTTAAATGGTTCAACATGTCAAGGCCTCACCGATTTGTTTTGTTCAAAGTATTTGTAACTAAAATTTCAGAGTAATCAACTGAATGACTGTAGCGAAGATTCCATTCCATATACCGAAAAAAATGGGCTTCGTTTTTTTTTTTTTTTGTATGTTATTTTTTGCGCGGTATACAGGTCAGGAAAAATATCTAATCAACTTGAATTTTTTTTCTGCATATTGGTGTTACACAAGATTGTTTTACAAACAAATCGGTCGTACTGTTTTCCCGGAAAAAATCGGAAAGTATGAAAAATCCCCATAAGAATAACCCGGATGGAAAATACTTGAAATATGAACATTTTTCAAAACCTTCCAAATTTTTACTAAGTATGAAAAAAAACGTCATGCATATTTTCAATGACTTTCACCACAGTCGAATGGAGATGAATAACAGAGAACACGCAATGAAAGTATACGTTTTATTGAATGTTGGGATCAATTGGTTTTGCAAAGTGTATATACGACAGGTTGCAGCACTACAAATATCAACAAGTTGCAGGTAAGGTTTTTGAACGTTTGGAGTAATCCAAGGTCCGTAGATATGGATTGAACTGTCAGAATATTTTTTATCCCAGATTTCCATACTTCTAAGCTCATCTCACTACGCATATCCCGCGTTTTCCCAAGTGCTTTGAATTTCATCAATCTTTTTTTGTGTCAATTAAAAAAAAATTACGGGAACCCAATCACAAAAATATATCGAATTTTTGCTATTCATTGATGTATCAATGTTGAAATGGTGAATTGGGAATTTAAAAAAAAAAAATGAAAATTCCGAGAAAATTTGGGAAAACTAGTTGGGAAACATGCTGAACCATTACATACAACAAAACAAGTAAATAGTTAGCATGAAGATGAAAATACGTTTCTTGTTTGAGCTAGCCTTCCTCTATCAGATAAACTAAGTTTCATCAGCATACCAATAACCGTTTCGATACAAGTAAACGGCTTCCCTTACCTTGATTTACAACAAAAAATGGCGTGAATTTCCCTGCTCTTCTATGCCAAGCGCATATGGTATGAATGTTCATTTTCAGTTCACCCCAGAGGCAGTTGTTTTACAAACACATCGACACCATAATATGTCCATTATACCATTTCTCAAAAAGCAATGATTTTTTTAGTAATGAAATATAAATATAATGCGAGATGCATGTTTTGTGACCATTTTCAGTGTCAACTAAAGTATACACTATCAGTAGTGGCTTTTCGGATGATAATATTGTTGTGAAATTTCTGTGCGTGCAGAGAAGTACGTTCTGAAATATTTTTGATTCATGATGAACATTCAGAATATGTTCACAAATAATGAAATAGAGAAATTTTTTCTAATCAAAACGTTTAGCTGAGAAAGAAAATTATTAGTGAGAACTGAAAGCATTTTGTGAAAAGACTTGCATAAAGTAATAAACGTACGATGAACCCGGAATGCAGGGCAAACGAAGCATATGCGTTGCTCGAGGAGTGATATACATGTCTTTGAAATTTCTGATTTAAAATTTATATATTTCTATGAGATGTATCAGAGATCTATGGTCCTTGGTTTTAAAAATAAGAAGATAATTTTCTAAGAAAATCTGAGTTTATAGAAAATCTTGCCTTCGTTGTGTGTGCTTGTTCATAATTGTTCTGACAATGGTGAGCACTTCTCGCTCTATGGAGGCTGCAAGAGATGCCTTGAGTCTAACATATTCAGAACACAACTGTCTGCTTGGCTGCATAGCGAAGGCCGCGCAGTTTTTGGAAAGATATTATCAGTTTCTCATATTTCAAAAAGCAACATATGATATTGTATTTGGTAATAATTGCATCCGTCTATTCTAATTTAAGTTTTTATATTCCGTTTTTTTTTATTCACATTAAATTGATTCTTATCGATCTCATTCTACTCGCAAACGCTTAGGCTTCATATCGTTTACGATGTTTTTGAAATCAGGATTACACAAATGGATAATTTCTTCATATAAATGGGAATTATTATTTTTCGAATTTTACTTCCACTATTATTCGATCGAATTTGAAAAATGATTGTATAATAAGTATTATGTATACAATTGTATCATCATGTACTATCTATCCCATCTTGCAATATCGCATGTCGATATAATCGAAATGAACGATATATTTTATCGATGTTCACTTCCCCACACTCAAGTCTTGGCTTAATTGGAATTCATTATTCACAACATTATTTGCTTTTCGACTCCATTGATTACCGCACTAAATTACTATATATGCTCATGTTGAATCATTCACCTTTCTTTTGCAAACCATTTATGAAACTTATTGTGTTTTATTAATATTTATGTTTATGACAATAATTATGTTGCAATCAATTTATATTGTATTGAAATTAATAATGAATTATTGTCAGATATAACCAAATTAAAGCAAAATGATTAAATTGCTGAGTACAAATTATTCTATTTCATTGCTCCATATTTCCAATTATTTTATCTTGAAATCAGGTGGTTCTAGTGATTGCTTGTGTTTGTGGACGAGCCTCTTTTTGTTCAAAATTTCAGGTTCTTCATCCTATTTTTCTTCCCTTCATTTTTTCCCTTTTTTCAATAACATCTAAACTTGATACAATATCATTGTTCCACAATTAAGGCTATGGATGAAAGGTAAGATCGTTCAGACGGGGCACCACAAAGGCGATCCTTCATACCGTGCAAATCTGGAATAGTTAAAAAAGTTGAATATAATATGAAATACTTTAAATATTTTTGAAATACTCTATAAATTGGATATTTGGAGATCAGATTAGTAAGAGCGACGTGACTTCTGTCGACATCATAGTACGCAATCCTTTAAAGTTTTCTTGATATAATTACCATTATCTGATGTGTTCATAACTCTTGCCACAATACGATAACAGTTTAATCATTAGTTTCGTGCGCTCGCCACAGGTCGTAAAAAAAAATCACATACTGATGAAACTTGGTATGAACAAATGTAATTATGCAACATTACTGTATAGTTTTTGGGGGCGTAATTAATAGGACTAATTCTGAAAGAAAAGCAGTAGGCAATTTCGAAAAATCCTATAATTAAGAAAAAGTCTAAATTAGATAAATATTTGTAGAAATAGAATATGTATACAATTGTGAATATTCGAAAATAAGAATCGATTTTTTGTCTACACTGAATTTAAATACAAGGATGAAATTTTCACATGAGTTGCATCAGTCGTTCTGAAGCGAATGATTGGACATATTTATCCAACATCAATTAAAGTCATGAAATGATCAACAATTACACACAATTTTAGCTACACAATGAAGGCAAGATTCTCTATGAATTCAGATTTTTTTAGATGACTCTTCTTTTTCAAAACCAAGCGTTATATATCTTTGATACATTTCATAGAAATTTGTAAATTGTAAATTTCATAGAAATATAAATCACACCTTGAGCAACGCATATGCTGCGTTTGTGCGGCATTCCGAGTTCGTTAATCTTTTAGCGACCTTCAGTAATTTTAACATTCTACGTTTATTACGTTATTCAAGAAGTCTTTTCACAAAATGCTTTCAATTCTCACTAATCATTTTCTTTCTCAACTAAACGTTTCAATTAATAAAAAGTTCTCTATTTTATTCCATAGATGCTCTCTTAATAGAATTCCTTTTTTCACTTTTTAAAAGTTGAAAAGTATTTGTTTCATACGGGTGCTTGTACAAAGCACAGCTGGTCTACCACTCTTGGAATTCAAATTCATTCAACTTTGCTGCTAAAAATAACATATGGCATGAACTTTTTTATGGTTGAAATCAATGATAATATATCTAATGGAACCAAGCTTGATTGGATTGCCATGCGGTTTGCACTTGTTCAACGCTTCAACCTTCGCTATAAGTTTCTGTTATTGTAACCACTAGTTTCAACTTGAAAGCAACAATGATAATAAAGAGAAAAAAACGATTACCAAAGAGATGAGCATTGGTTTTCAGAGTGAATTCAAATACTCATATCTACAAAGTGTATTGAATTAAGCTGAAACCCCACTAACAGCTAGGTTATTTGGGAGTATGAAACGGAGTATGCCTATATGAAACTGAGTTGTAATCATTTAAAAACAAGAAAATTTGCCGCGTTGTTATCGAAAAAATGAAGAATCGTCATTTGTTATGACTGAATTTGATCAAATGCAATTCTTTTCATTAATTCAAAGTGCTCACAAAAAAAAAATATTCACAAAAAAAAATAGAACACCATTTTTCTACTTTCGTATGTTGATACAAAATTTCATAAGGATCAGTTAATGTGGCTATGAGCTGTCCTCCGGATAAAGAAAATTCAACACAAATACAAAAACAATCACATTAAGTCAAATTTCGTAGCGTTGAATAACATTTTGTTCGTGCTATGATCTGTGGATCAATGATAAAGTGAGACGTATATAAGGTTAACAAAAATGTCGACATTTCGAATTAATGCCAGTTTTTGATATCCAGGTAATCCAATAAAATGAAATAGTCATTTCATTCATTATTTGACTCTCTTTCAAATCTCATTATTGGTGAATAAAATGTCCACAAACGTCACGTAAGTCACATAACGTCGTCTGGATTGTTAATAGCCCTGTTCACGTTCCTATAGAAGTTCCGGTGACAATCCTGGAATGGGATTTACTTCTTTACTTTTCAGCCGTCATCAATCATCATATAGCCAGAGCATAACTTGACAAATACCTATGTAAGATCTTCAACAAATCCCGTATCGCCATATAGGATTAAATGAATTTCAGATTTGATGGTTGGAAATGCAGTCTAAGCGCAACTTCAAACAAACTGCAACTACAACTACGAAGTGTTACTTCAATTCTCTCTGGGCAACGTGAAGAATCGATTATATTTTTCATCATAGTGAGACTTGTTTATATATTTATACGATTATCTCAAAATTTGAACGTAGGCCTTATGTTTCCCTGTAGTTCAATCAATATTTGCAATGATATTCACGGCGACATGCTATACATGCTCGCTTTGGAGGATAAGTTTGAACAAACTTGATCGAAAGTGAGAATATATATATATATATATATATATATATATATATATATATATATATATATATATATATATATATATATATATATATATATATATAAGTAAGTAAGTAAGTAAGTGTTTATTGTTCTTTACATTTATAAGTACAGTTGCATAAAGGTTGCAGTGTAAATTCCCCAATAAGGCAAGCTTGTGCTGGGAAATTCTAAGTAAACAACTATAGTTGATGTATATGTATATATAACAACTATATATGTATATATATATATATATATATATATATATATATATATATATATATATATATATATATATATATTCATATATACATATATATATATATATATATATATATATATATATATATATATATGTATATATATATATATATATATATATATATATATATATATATATATATATATATATATATATATATGTATATATTGGCTACACTGAGCTGTTCACAAGAGAAAAGAGTAGAGGAGTATTAGAGGTATTGTTCATAACTGGAGGGGTATAGACAGGCCACAGATATACAGGCACTACAGTCACTAGTTCACTACGAATAAGGAATTTTAAGTTGTTAGATGTGCTTGAGCGAAGACCTACATACAACTCTGTGACATTTTCCCTGTGTATTTGTTGATTGTAAATTGTACTCTTTGGACAGATCAGACTGTTTTTTAATTAACCTGAAACTTTTTGTTCACTCACGCACTCGGGTGCAAGCTTGGAAATTCATCATTTTGCGGCCAAATCGGTTCTCCCAATTTTTAGAAAATGTGTATGTAACTAGACAATTAGATATGCAACAGAATATAACTTAGAATAATAATATAATAACATCAAAATATGAATATAAATTATTACTATAACTATATATATATATATATATATATATATATATATATATATATATATATATATATATATATATATATATATATATATATATATAACTATCTCCTAAAGGTTATAGCAATGTTGCCAAGCGTTACATGGTGAACATGCTGAGTTTCACGCACAAAATCAGTGGCTTTTCGTCTTCTTGGATAATAGGGTCTTTACTAGGTCCATATATGATAAAAAAGTCATGATCTCTCAGATATGCAATAACGCAGCATATTTTGTAGCTAACCTCACAAACAGGACTAGTTTTTGTGCTGATACACTCACAGTGATGGAATTACGCACAGACTAGACATGTTAGCACAGTAACTGAAGATTTTATTTTATATAAAAAAATATATGAATATGTATATATAATTATATATATATATATTAATATAAAATATATAATATACAATATATAATATATATAATATATAATTATGGATATGAAATCCATAAAATAACAGAGTGGAATATCATCATATTACGAAGTAATATCAAAAACCTTAGAAGTCAGATACTAAGGTCTTTGGTAATATATATGAACGTCTTCGATCTTCTTACAGCCATTCGGGGTTTCCATTACAACTTCAAGAATGTCCATATTTACAATGTTTGTCATTCATTTTCATCGAATTGTTTCGATGTTTCCTTGGCAACAATGACAACTGTTATTGTTTTCAACACTGCAAAGTCAATAATAGCATGATAAATAATAACTTCAGGAAACTATAGATACAGTATGATTTCGGAATATTGAATTTGTCAAGCAAACGATGCACATGTTGACAGTTCGGCTCAATGAAATCTCACTGGCGTGGCTTTAAAACTGGTAAAGCCTTCATTGAGTGAGTGCTTGGCTGCCTTCTCAATGAAATCTCACTGGCGTGGTTTAATAACTCGTAAAGCCTTCATTGAGCATAAGCCTAGCTGTTACCCAATGAATCTCACTGGCGTGGCCTAAAAACCCGTAAAGCCTTCATTGAGTACGAGCTAAGCTTATAAAGGTAGCCAGCGGTGAGATGGAACTTTTCTTGGAGCGGGTCATTGTCACTAGGGTTAGGTTCAATCCCTAGCCCAGCTTGTTGGGTCTCCGCCACATAGGGTCTCGTTCACGGACTCTATGTGGACCTCTATCACGGGCTTGCTATTTGGCTTAAAACAGGCCCACAAAAGAGGTTCTCCATTGATGGTTGGGACTTTGTCGTAGTAATGGAGCTTTAAACTAACACCAACCCGTGAATATTTTGATGTGCAGTCATCAGCTAAATAATATGCTAATAGTTGCAGATCAATCTTATGAGTTTGTAAATATTTTCAAATATTTCATTATTTCAAATATGTAATGATCTAATGAGGGTAATCGGCCTGTCGTCATGTTTTCTACCAGAGAAAGCTTAGCCCTATTGAGCAATCAGAATAATCATATGTTTAACCACCTTATCAGTTGTCACTATGACTGAAACATAATCAGCTAATTTCAACTTTTAGAAAGGTACTTCTATTGACAAGTAACGTAACTTTCAAAAATCAACTACCACACCACTGGACTGTACATGTGGTAATGTAATAGGTCTGCTTACCTGGTAGTGGTTTGTAGAGCTGATTATACATTATCATCAGATCCAAGAGGGGATTGTGTCCGACCAACGGCTACTTCAGCTCGGAGAGCAGTTCAAACATTCTTGCAAACCTCGGTACTTGTTCACTTGTTGCGCTTTGATGTTGCTGTTTGCGTCTGTATCTTGGTAGACGCACACCTGCACAAAACTGGAGTCAATTAACGAACGTTCAGTCACCGACACTTGCTTAAGAACAAAGAAGAATTCTGTTACTTTTGAGAGTGATAACATTTCAACCGTGGCCTAATGTACAGAGGGCTCTCATTCGCTCAATTTTTCAAGATGATGTCCTGGCAATATACTACATATATTGTGCATATTGTACGTTTTGCCATTTTGTGCTAAAATAGAAGGTTACCGTTCGATCAAGAATTTGAAAACGATACCGAAAATGTCATTGAAAATGTATTGAAAATATCGGAATGATGTTTTTCAGAATAATTCTGTAGCTAATTATTCTGTGATAATTAAAATAGACTGCTGGTTCATTTCAAGGCGGAAAAGGAAATGAACGGTTTTATGTAAACAAGGGAGATGTGGTTAATCTGACATGACTTTTTTCACAAATTTAATAGAAATAATCGGAATGATCGATTTCGATACCGATTAATTTCGATACCCTAATATAGAATATCGATAGAAAATGTTGAAATCACTCAAATATCAGCCCCCTCACCAAAATATTCTCTCATTAGGCCTGATTTCTACTCACTTGGATTACATAAGCCCAACATAAGTAAGTTTGCGATCAACTTGGCTACACTATTATGATACTGCCAACCCTAATAATACGCTAATCCTCAGATTAACACGTTGGCTTCACACAAATGTTAAAAAATTGATAACCGTTCTTCTGCTTTCATCATCTTGTGTAGTCGTAATCTGTACATATGCATGGATATCTCGAATCAATCTCATTATTCAAGATGTCAATGACGCGCTTTGAAGTAGAATAAACCTGGCCTCATTTCTAATCATTTTCAATATTGAATTAGATAATAGGTTCTTTGGTGTTATGATTGTATGATGCATGATGTTTCTTATGATACATTTAATAATAGCGCGATGTATAGTGATACCAACCTATTTCATCATAGCATAAAGAAAGTGCTCCAACTCACATACTGATAACATGGAAGGCATTTGTGGTTTCTTGCGGTCACTTCAGAGCCAATCGTCCCGATTGCCTGTCGCGATTTAGCGGATTCCCTTGTGAAGTAGATGCAAATAAGAGTGGCTACGATACCGGTGACATTGTTGAACTAACAAAATCTATAATTCTCATAATCTACTGGGCCGTTTATAGCATTGTTGAGCATTGTTGTTCTAAATAGTTCGATATAAAAGCGATAGTTGCGCTACAGGCAATCGGAACGATGGACTCAGATTCTGACCCGGAAATATTTCCAAGACCCGAGTGTGTCACCTCTTTTATATTATGATAAATAGGTTGGTATCACTACATCGTGATAATACTGATAATAATAATAAAGAAGGCAGTGATTGACTTGTACAGTTATGAAACCGACGTGTGCAGATTTACAATTGCATTTCATGCAATCATTTACTCATTTTAAAACATATAGTACATATGCTGCGTTTGCCTAGTTGTATATATATTAAAACTTTCAATTAGAATCTTTTCCAATTTCATTTGGATTGAAAAACTAGTTTATTCACAACATCGAACCGTCGCTTACTCTATAACACATTCTGAAACTTTCATATGTAAATTGAAGTCGTCGATGATCCAGCGTCAGCGTTGAAAAATAAACTATTGAAGAACTTTTTCTTCGAAAAGAAAACAGACGGAAGCTCGGCATGAAACTAATCACGCAATCTCAACAGATCGATCGAGTTGCTCATGGGTATTTGAATTCATTCATATGACAACTCAATTCCATCATTAATTTCATGCTCGTAATTATTTATTGATTCTTATTTCATTAATAATGAATACATTGTTCATCTTGTAACTTGTATTATTTATTTCGATGAATCCTTTCAAACATATTATGGATATCGTATAATTCATGCAAATTCAGAATGGTTATAATATCACTTATAATCGGTTAGAATTTTTAAATTGATGAATTAATGGAATTAGTGATGATATATATATATTTGGAAGTTATTATTTGAGTTCGAGTTGGGAGTTATCATCTAGATTGGAGTTGGGAGTTATATATATATATATATATATATATATATATATATATATATATATATATATATATATATATATAGGCCTATATGAATATATGTGTATATATATATAAATATATATATATATATATATATATATATATAGGCCTATATATATATATATATATATATATAGGCCTATATGAATATATGTATATATATATATATATATATATATATATATATATATATATATATATATATATATATATATATGTATATATATATATATATATATATATATATATATATATATATATATATATATATATATATGTATATATATCGAAACCAGATAACCAATTAAATTTGTCCAGGGGGTGTTTCCACCACTTTTTCTACGGCAGACTCATTATATAAATCAGTTCCTGCCAGTTCCAACTCCTTCCTTTTATTCTTCACTACTACTATCCTCTGCTAATTCATCCCTTTCCACGAGTTCCCTTCACCATTCTTCATCTTCCCACCATCGCTGGTACCACTTGCTCTCATTTTTCTCCTCGGTTTAATACCCCGAACTTCACTCACTCTCGCCACTTTTTTCTTGGTCTTTCAACTCTCAGCTCAATTGTTTTTATGCTATATCAAACATATGACTGAGTTCTCTCCTTTTTCATTCTCAATGATAACCTTTCCACTTCCACTTCATTCCTTATATTTCTTCTTCTTGACTTCTCCATCTTTGTCCCTCTGTTTTAAGCTCCTCATAAACTATATTTCTGCTGCCTCTCTTTTCTTCTTCTCTCCGGGTCAATGACCATGTAACTGCTCCATATGTTGAAATAGGCAAGTAGAGTGTACATTATAAAGAAGTGTCAATTCCCGCTCTTCGGAAAGTATTGGTTCCGAATCAGCTTCCTTACTTTTTGGAATAGTCCGTCCGCCTTTACTCTTTACTTCCAGCTCCACTTTTGCGTCATTACTTCACTACACTTCCCAAGTATGAGAACTCGCCTCTATAGTTCTCCCAGTTCTTGACCTTGCAGCTGTATTTTTTCTTGAATCATTCTCTTTCTCTCCGCTCATCACCATTTTTCTGCTATTTTCCGAGCTGATTCTCATCCCAAACTCCTCGGTCATTTCCCCCCATATTTTTACCTCATCTGCACCTTTTCTCTACTTTCTCCCTATGCCAAAATAGCATCAGCGTATATCATTGTCTTTGACCCTGCACCTTCCTTCCCTCGCTCCACTCTTCTAGTCATCTCTTCCATTACCATTACAAACAATATGGGTGATAGGACACTGCCCTGCCTAACACTTATCTTTACATCAAACCACTCCGACTCCATTTTTTTTGCACCGAAGCCTTGCATTCACAGTACAAACTCTTCACGCGGTTAATGGTAACAAAAACGGAAAAAATTCATGAGAGAGTTATGTGTGCTAGAAATTCAAGAATAAAATAACTTTTCAAGACTATATCAGAGGTTTTTAACGAGCATCGTTTTGATCAATCGTTTTGATCAATTGAGGGAGGAATAAAAAAAAGT
>OZ023328.1:19957810-19995310 GCA_964007535.1 Brachyptera risi
TTCCGTGTGACATACCATCAAAGACTATATATTACATGTGGAAGCTGAATCACACCAAAGGTGCATAAACTTTACCAATTGCCAACCTACAACAAGAAGTAAAACTTCAAGATTGGTGCTTCACGTCCCCACCAACAGCTACGTTATATGGGAAACAAACATTCAGTGTATAAACTATTATTCGAGAGTTGAATAACTACAATCTGAGGCAAAAGTGAAAATAGTTGCTGTATAGTAACAATAATAATAATAATAATAATAACAATAACAATAATGATTATAACAATAATGATGAAATTGCTAATGGGAAAGCCAAGTGTACATTGAGTTTTTGCCTATATTGATTAATTTTCTTGGTTTTGTGGTGAGGAGATGCAGCGGGGAGGGAAGGGGTGTATGCGTAGTATGTTATTTAATAATTATGGGAATAGAGAGGTATATTAAGTTTTGTGACAAACTGTGGCTCAGGTGGTGGGGAGGGGGGAGGGGCTGCACAAGGCTTAAAAACTGTGACATTAAGATCCCCTTTTATGTATAATCTGAACTTTGGAGAGTCATACCAAAAACCTCCTTAATCTATATGGTCATACCAAATACTATGGACATTCAAACTTCAACCAATGTTTTGAACATATTTGATTTTTCATTACGTGTCAGTTAGAGAGACCCCGTTTACATTACTACTCAACTACTCTAGTTACCCCACCTACGATCGTAAGTTACCGTGTGTGAACGTAAATTAGTTGCTACGCTAGTAACAAAAGCTACTACAGTCAACTTACTACCGTTAGTAAGGTTACTCTAGTAGATGTAGTAGTGTAAACGCTCGATAGTTGGTACCACCGTTCGATACAAGGAGAAGATGGCGACGAAGAAAGCAGCTGGCGTGCCGAACTGTTAATGCACAGCCTTGTAATTCTTGTAGTGTCGCTCGTTAGACGGCTGTAATTGGAAATAATCTGCTCTCGCGGTAAAACATATAACTAAAACCTCTAGTAAACAAGAATCTCTATTTGACAGTGTGAACGCAAAAATAGTTACTATCGTTTTACACCAGTAACCTTACTAGAGTAGTTGAGTTGTAATGTAAACGGGGTAATTCAACAATGTATCATTACTTATTTGTCATTGCAATGTATTATTTGAAATGTTTAATGAATCTTCTGTAATCTTTAGAGTGCGTTTATGTATGTCAACTGATCCACATTCATGACCGGGACATGAATATGTTCACTTAGAAACTTACTAAAATACCAGTCTACAAAATAACAGAATCCGATTTTCGTCAGTTGATGTGTGATACAGTGAACGGCGAACGTATCTGTATTCTGACAACAAATGTTGTCGAAACTTATTCACGTAGTACTGTGTAAACGTGTGGCTCTTGAGTTTACTCGAGCAAACTAATGCATTCGACACTATTTTTTTTTCAAACGAGCGCTTTCGAATAATGTATTTGAAAGCTGTGAAATATGTATACGACTATACGAGGTTGGGTTATAATACGCAACGCACATGCCCACGTGGTATACGAACGCCTCTTGAAAAGGAGGCACTTCCATGTTTATCATATATTTATTAAGCGAAAATCAAAAGGGCACACATCAGGTCTGGGTTCGACCCCTGCCACTGATCATATTCATGGAGATGTTTCATGGCTTTCTCTGAAGCCTCGGTGAATACCGGGATGGTTCCTATACAATTATAGATCACTACTGCGTCTGTACCACTAGCCTTCTCATCATTTCCATCGATCGTCATCTCATCAACCCATTAATCTGACACCAATAGATCTTAGTTATTATTATAGTGCGTCGATTAATCAAAAATACATAGATGTTTTGGCCATATAAGCGAAAATATATCAGTGTTATTAAATAATAGTCGATACAAAAATTCCGATTACTGTACAGAATGTTATGTGATCGAAATTTGTTAGCATACTACTCAGCAAAAATGAAATAATATTGAGAGGAAGGAGGGGGGGGGGGGGGGGTACGTCGTGTCAACGATTAGATTATTTTCCGCAGGATTGATATCAAATCAAGAGTCAACGGGAGTCGATTTATCGGAATATCAGTTTCTTGGTGATAACTTTTAAACGGTATGAGATATCAAAATTATAATATGCGAGAAACACAGATAATTATGATATCTTCAAGATGATATAAGTTATGACCATTTAAGTCACGTTGCATAACTGTCAAGCGTCGACAGCTAAAAGAACACATTTTTTAGCTGTCGACGCTTTACAGTTATGCGACATGACCGAGGACATGACTTGAATACTCATTACTTATATCATCTTGAAGCTCATATATAAGATCATATATCTTTATATCATTATCGGTGTTTATTGCGTATTAGAATTTTGATATATCATACCGTTCAAAAGTTATCACCAAGAAACTGATAACCGGCGCAGTAGCTGAGTGGCTAGCTCACTTGCTTCATGTGACCCGGAAGGTGAAGGGACATATCGGACCCGGTTCGATCCCCGCCACCGTCCATCTTTACAGGGTTTTTTTGTGGTTTCCCTCTGTAGTCTAGGCTAATGCCGGGATGGTTCCCACAATATAGGCCACGACCGCTTCCTTCCCACTATCATTCCCACTACCCATAAAAACCTTCATCTCATCATCCCATCATCTCATTAATCATTCATCCGACGCCAACAGATCTTAGTAATCATTACAGTGCGTCGTTAAAACTCAATATGAAAAAAATATATAGAAACTGATATTTCGCTGAATCGACTCCCGTGGACTCCTAAGTCAAGATTGGTGAGGGAGAAATACTACTGCACATGCGAGAACGACATGAGCAGGTAATTTTAAGATTCATAGACAAAGATAGAGAGATGGCGAGAAATTTGAAAGTTGTCAAAAGGAAATTATCAGAATGTATAACTGGAACTCCATATATTTATTCAATATTATATACGACACGGCATGGAAGAGATATATTTCAAGACATGTCACGCGTTTTGTAATTAAAACTGATCCCCACTACTTCACCATCACACCTTTCAGCCCCCCCTCCCCCCCCTTCCTCCGACGTAATTAAAACAAGCTCAGATATCTGATATTCGTCCTCGTGATTTGTGCTGGTAGAGATAGCTCAGCATGCAGTCTGTGGGAGTTACCTCTGATACACCGGGAAAATCGTTCGTCAAAAATAACGTACGCCGAAAATGGCTTAAATCGAAAATAACTTTCACCGAAAGAACGATATTTTCATACATGATGGTATATTATTTTGGTGAGGGGGGAATAGTCCCCCACTATTTAGATACAACATCGTAACTACACCCTGAAACGTCCTCCTACTCAGGGCTTGCTTACCAGGACAGTCACCCTGTAAATAACCTCCTTGGTGTACGTTATTTTTGGTGAACGTTATTTCCGCTGTATCAGAGCAACCCCGCCTGTGGCACACTATACTTGCCATCATGGACAAGGGTACCGGAAGTGTGCAGAAGTTCAGTTTCGTTCTGCTATAAGAATAAAGCATATATGTAGCGTCTATACGGATACGGTTTACAAAGGCAGCAGTTTTAATAAATAGGCAAACGCGTTATGTGTTCCGCGTTGATGGATGAGCTGGAACATATCAATTTATCTTTGGATTGGTTTTCATATATATCCACCTTGAGATCCAAACAATTTCGTCACTGCCATCCTATTTCCTAATTAATTTCTAGGGAGCCTAGATTAATTTAGATTAATTTGTATGATAATAAAGAAGGCTTTGTTTCAATCGTTCACAATAGATTGGTGACACCTGTTGCTTGGATTTAATAGGTATCCTAATAGCTTTGAGTGATTTAAAAAAATCACATTATATATTTTTTTACATCAAAACGGCTGATCCGATTTGAGTGAAAGTTCGGAATAATGTGTATCATTATCATATTAAAATTTTCTGAGAATTTGAATTCTCTCGGATGAAATATTTTTAACGAATTTCTTCCTCTCGGTTATTCTCATGGGATTTTTGAAATCATTGGAATGAGTTTTCTCCGAAGTGGTTGAACCGATTGCGGCTCAAAACTATATAGTGTCGAATTAGATAAGGACACTTGTGTGTGCCAAGTTTGATATGATTTTGAATTTTCGTTCGACCTGTGGAGCGCGAACAGAAAAAAGGCCCTTTTTTGAGTATGGTGAAATTGAGTCTTCGCTTCACTCATCCACTCACTATAATGGAATATTATTTAACATGTCTACCAGTAGTTTGCGTGTGGGTAAATCTTGATTAACTACTTGAAATTTGCCAAACTGTGAATATATTAAAATATTTGGACGTGATTTGTTTCGATAATTGATGTATTGTTGGAAACTACATTGACCTACTGTAAGAAGTTTAGTTTGAAGCTAAAATTATTGATGTATATCATGGTTTAATTCCGAGTTTAAGACGATATATAATTCGTACTTTTCGTATATGGTGTAACTGTGTTATATTAGCTATATTATTGTCCGAGTTGCAAGTGCCCAAAGTGGTGAATTAAACATTTATTATTGATTTATAATTACAAAAACACCCAGACGAGAAAATATATTTCTTACATTCATTCATATAGTTCATTCATATTGAATTTCCAAGTCTTGGGGAAATATTTATGATTTTTATTGCCATATTTGTTTTGAAATATTTCCACGTTACATATTTCACGTCCATGGATGAACGAGAGACGCTGTGCTCGGAATAAAGCTATCACACCAGGCATTTTAAATTTAATCGATATCCATGAACCTTGGTTCTGAAAAAAATCAAGTCTAGTCAGAAGTCACTCACTGCCTAAGTTATGCAGCGGTGCAGCGTTAATTAGTTCCGATTGGTCACGTTATTTGTCACGTTGTTTGTCATGTGATCACGTTGTTATTTGTTGGCCTAATTGACCCAGAAAAAGTATATTAACAATTGATTTATTTCATAAGGCAGTTCGGATATATATAAACATTTTACATTTCATATAGCTGTGCACCACTCTGCTCATATTCGGCATAACTTGAAATAAATACGACAGTAATACGGTAGTAAAATTGAAAGTGTCATTTAATTTTAAAATATCATGCAGGTTTTCTCAAACCCGGTCCAACCTAATTTACACAAAATTCGATTGCTAAGTTCTACATTCGATGAGTCCGTGTGGCCACAGTATGTTTGTTTCATGTTGATCCAAAATCTATTTGGCATGTACAACAAGTGAAAAACAGATGAAAAAAACAGACAGAGGAAGTGCCTCAGGAGCGCCTTAAAACTCTAATATTCATTCATTAGCTGAAAATATTGCAATCAACTTGTATTTTTAACGCAATGACATGAATAATGTTATGCATCTGATAATTGTAGAGAACGAATATTTGAATATTATAACTT
This sequence comes from Brachyptera risi, assembly GCA_964007535.1. Classification (NCBI taxonomy): domain Eukaryota; kingdom Metazoa; phylum Arthropoda; class Insecta; order Plecoptera; family Taeniopterygidae; genus Brachyptera; species Brachyptera risi. Next base: position 19,963,196 of record OZ023328.1, read on the forward strand.
ACTATATAGACAAAATGAAAAAGAAACACATTAATTGAGAGAAAATTAACTTAATATTTATGTTATTGAAATAAATATAGAAATAACGTACAAAGGAAGCAAATGTATATCGGATTGACTAATATTGGAAATCAAAATCTATATGAGAACATATGACTATATGACATTTGACAAAATGACTTGTTTTGTGTAATACTTCATTTCGATACAATAACATTATACGTTACCCATGTGACTCATATTACATATTTCCACTCAAGTCTGACATCTTATTAAGGATGGTACAACAAAGCGATGAAAAGAAATAAATCTCTATAGATGTCTATCTATATTATGAACTGATTTCCATAATGGTCAATTAGTATAATAATTATGTATACCTCACAACTATATACCACCTGACGTTTCATAATTATGTGTGCAAATTGAGTATCAAAAAATTATAAGCAACGAAGTTCGTCAGATATGGGCTGTTATACCAATTAGAAGTTTTGTGCGCCTTCTTACACTTTATTTCCATTTCAAACAGATTTGTTAATTAACTCGTCAGCAATTAAATCTCATTGTGCGTTCAACATTAATGCAATTATTCTCGTACTTTTGCAAAGAACTTTCTTCTGTGAAAATTATAAACGACAGCTTCAAAATGTGAGATGGAAAAAAGTCTTATATATAGCTGCGTAAGTGAAACAACATTAACATTAAAATGATATTAAAGAAATTTAATAAATTCTTGCGACGAGATTGGACATTTACTGAATACGATTATGAGATGTGAATGGCCGAGCTATTAAGACTACGAACGCAGTTCCAACGGTAACCAATGGCTTTGTAGAGAAATACGCACTTTTTTTCGCAAGCGAATGTTTTTAGATGTGCGATAGCGAAGATGCAGTTTGGTTCAAATCGGGTTGTTGTGATGTATTTTCACATGTCGCATTTTTTCTACGCATTACTCAGTTGTCAAGCTCAGAACTGTGTACTTATTTTTGGTAACAATCGAATGACAGATTTCGCCCCCGAAAAATCAAATTTTGAATATACTCAAAAGAGTAATATGGAGAAATAAATTGGAAACTTTTCTAATCGGAAATATTTTAATGCTGAGATGATGTAGTGATATAATTTATCCGGATATGTTGACTAATTTCGTGAAAATATGATCGGCTTTAAAGTCAAATTTGCTCTATATTATATTCAAACATCTCGCTCATCTTACAACCAATACGCACATGTTTACAGTTATTTAACCACATCAAAGCGGCACACTTTTCAGTCTATAATTTTGGTCGACACAGTATTTTTTTCATCACGTTATATCAGTTTTCAGGCCAAACGTGTTTAACTAGCTGATACGGGTTGTAAATTATTAAAGGGACCTCATCTATGCGTGCGTCTGTGGACTTTCATGTAGTTCTAGAATCGCTGGAATAAACGTGAAAAATATAAAAGTTCAGAAACTGTATCTTGGAATGCATTTTTGGTCTCTGGTTCTTCTTGCTACACTGACATCTTCTTTTGAACTTCTTATTTTTATTTATTCATTTTTTTTTAAAAATTGGGTGTTAACGACGCAGTATACTGATGGCTACGATCTATTCGCGTCGGTAGATGATGGGATTAAAGGTTATTTTATTAGGTGTTTTGGATAGTGGGAAGGAGTCGGTCGTGGCCTGTTGTAAAAGAACAATCTCAGTATCAACCTGAACGACAGAGGGAAACCTCGAAAAACCCCTGTCACTATGGTCGACCATGGCGGGAATCGAACCCCGGTCTCCCGAATGACGGTTCAGTGTGTTACCACTCGGCCAAGCGTCTCTGTAACTTCTTATTTTATTTTGTCATTTCTTAGCCACACTACACACCATCAGTTTGGCTGTGTGTGAGAAAATAAGACTAACCATATGTCTAGCCCACGTCATATGTACATGTCTAACCATAGACTTGAAATAAGTTCGGGTCCAACATTGTGCAAATACAGTTTAGGTTTAATACCTAATCAGAAATATCAGAACTACATTTGCTTTGTTCTCCCCCCACACTGTAGTAAAACAGTCATGTAGATGCATAATTCATTCATTGGGGTAGGCACTCAAAACTGCTGGCCTCCTATATTATTCTTGGGATTGAATCGAGTTATCATTACAATTTGAAGGTTGTTTTACGAATTTCACGTTCGGGGTTTACCTGATGAGAATTTTGGAAATTCTCTCAATTATTTGATTGATACAGTAAATTCAGTTTGGTGGATTCTAATAAATCATTCAATTCAGTGGCATGAATACTTTCACACATTCTGTCATATGATCATCAAAAAAATCCTCTTTCGGTGAATGCTACGTACAGAATTGTATTTCATATTGCAGGTATTTTTCGTATATTGATTAAGACAATAGATACAGAAATACAAAATAGAAATACAAAATACAAGTATGCCATTGAAATATGTATTTGAAATACCAAATACAAATGTATTTGGAAATTTAAATACTTGCCGGTATTTGAAAATACATGTTCTTTTAGAACTACACCATATAATTGATCAGGCATATAGTACATCTTAATTCTTTGAATTTTTCCAGAGATTTTTGAGCTTTTTTCCTTTGAAAAGCAATCACTGTAAGTTTTTCTGTCGAAAACAATCAATATATCAGTTTATGTTTGTTTGATATACGTACACTTGAGCTTACATCAACAAGAGTTCCGATAATCCTTGTTTAATCCGCATAAGATGCATAATATTATCAAAGGTTCAAGTTTCTTGATGGATAAGTGTGAACTTTTGAACTATCAGTCTGAAAGTGAGAGAACACTCTAGTGTTCAATTTTTTCAATTGAAAAAGAGATCAAAACAGACATTCCAATTGAATTCGTTCATTAATTTTTGAAAGAAAGACCTACATAAGTTATATGCTATTTATTGTTTGGATTGCAATTATGTTAAGTATAGAGAAATTAACTAGCAGCCACTAAATTGTATTCTTTTGGCTCATTCAATAACACTGCACCACACTCACTAGAAGTATCTATACATTCTCACTAGCAGTCATTCACATTTACATGTGTGGAAGAAAATATGTCTGTCTCCCAGCTAGCGCATATCCCAAAGCAAAAGCAGCCAAAGCATAACTAATTTATTCAGTACTCAGTAATAAATGTATGCTTTAACGTAAAACTGTCAAGTTACAACACGTAACTTGGGGTCACATAAAATGTTTTAATCTGAAATTAATATTTTTATACAAATACAATCTACACACATTCAACCGCTAATATTTGTATGAACTATGTGTGGAGTACGTATGCACATTGTCTTCTATAGTGCCGGTGCTTATGAAATCAGTATATTTCATTCAGGATGAATTTTAGTGGATGTAGCTTGGACGCCCACTTTATGTGTCCGCAATTGTACGTACCGGTACGTTTATATAATGATAATATACAAAAGTTGAAGATGAAATAAGGAAAAACACATTCAGATTGAGTGTTTTAAAATTTAGCTTGTTTATTCATCGGATTATTTTTTTTCTGAATAACTCTAATTCAGTAGTTTGTCACTGAATAACTCAGATGTTATGGATACATTCTACTTCTACGTGAAAAAAATATAAAAAGAATATAACGAAAATATAACATCAATAATTGATCAAACTCATGTAACTTACATGTTCATTACTTTGTAACTTGGTACTTTGTAGCTTACTTTGTAACATTACATATAACTTACATGTAACTTACAACTACAATTGTGTTCACAATTATTCGTGTTCTTGGGTTCATTAGATGAGCGTAGCGAAGCTTTCCATTTCACACCCTGAAAAAAAATGGGCTTCGTTTTTATGTTTTTTTTTTTTTTTTTTTTTTTGTAATTATGTACGCGGCATACAGGTCAGAGAAATGAATCAATCAACTTGAAACTTTTTCTGAACGTTGGTGTCATACCAGAATAGGTTGAGATTGTTATTCAGAAGAATCGGTTGGAAGGTTTTTCCGGAAAATAATCGGAAAGCTTGGAAAATCCTCATAAGAATAACCCGGAGGAAAAATACTTGAAAAACAAGAATTTTTCAAAAGCTCTCAAATTCTCACAGAATATGAAAAATACTACTATACATCTTTTCAGAGATTTTTACAACAATCGAATGAGAAATAATGAAGAAAACGCAATAAACGTGTACATTTTATTGAATATTTGGATCAATTGGTTTTGCAAAGTGTTTATGCGACAGGTTGCAGGTTACTATAAATATCAACAAGTTGCAGGTGAGGTTTTTGAACGTTTGAAGTAAGTCAAGGTTTGTAGATGTACATTGAGCTGACAAGTTATTTTTCATTCTAGATTGCCATACTTCTAAGCTCATCTCACAACGCGCATCCCGCGTTTTCCTAGTAATTTCACACTTATGCAAATGCAACATAAACTCTTGCACTCTGTGCTACTCTGATCAAGTGTAATAGATTTTGCAGCTGAAAAGTAAGTCTCGTTCTCTTTGTAGAATTAACAGAATGATCAATAACATCGACCGCAACAACAGTCAACAGGATCAACAGCTTATTTTTCCCGCTATTTTCCCCACTATATTTTCCTTCTTACTGGAGTTGACAATTCATATAATATAACTGAACTTTCAATTCATATTTTTAAAATGAAACATATACTAAAATTGATAAAATAAGAATCCCGAGATTCCGAGGATCATTTATTTCCATACACCAGGCTGTCTATGTGCTGGTTGAAGAAATAAAAGTACAGTTATACATGAATTGTCATCCCGAGTAAAAAGGAAACAATAGTGGTAAATATATGCTGAAAAGAAGGGTGTAAGTGCGGATCGTAGGTGTTATGAGAATAAAAAGTGATGGAAAACATGTGCAACATGGTTGGGGATGAAGGGATAGCAATTCTATAGGCGTTGTGAGAAGAAAAAGGTATAGACATACAGGTAGTGTATATAGATGCTATGAGAAAAGGTGTAAAAGACTCAACCGATAATTGTCTACCAGCAGCTCTGAAACTACGTCATATACATCCATAACATTCTCTCGAATGTAGAGACAATAAAGGAAACACATAGACGATAGACATCATAAGACATCACGAGATCTCATAGACAAGACGGCTCTAAATTAAAACATGTATTGACAGGATGACTGTCGAGTGTCGAGTGTCACTGACGCCAAATGTCGTATAGGTTGTTCAATATAACTCCGAATGAATTGTCATGAATATTGCAAACACATTTTACCTCAACAGCTATATGAGTTGTATACATCAGTCACCGAGTCTTTATTTATATGAGGTGGCTATCACTTCTGTAGGCTTACTTTTGGTAGTTGCCTGACAGAATATTTCGTTTTTGCTTTTCTTTATAATTATAATGATTCAATTAAAATTCGACTGGAATTCATTCAGATTAATTGAGGGTTCCAAGGCTACCACGAAAAAAAACAATTTTCAAATTTCATCTGTTACTATATGGATAATATTTTGAAGTTTTTAAAAAGTGAATACCGATACAAATTTTATTTTCGGTGATACCAACTTGATCTTCGAGCAACATCCTACAAGTGAACATGGAGGAAAATATTTAGATAGCGAAGCGAAGACTCAATTTTACCTGACATTGTCCATTGGTCTCCATTAGGCGTGGGTTTGAGTCCCACATAAGGCATGGGTTTTTGTAAACGTCATCAAACTTATCTTATCATCACCTTATAATTTCATGATCTCCTGCTCACTCGTACTCCAACCTAGCCTAGCCTAACTAACCTAACTAACCTAGCTAGTAACCTGGCTGTTGATGGAATCGTCAAGCAAACAATAATCAATCAATCTCAATTTGACCGTACTCGTGAAAATCTATATTACTCTCATCATTTTGTTTTTTGTTTGCGCTCCACAGGTCAAACGAAAGTACACATTTTTTTCAAACTTAGCATACACACGTGTCATCATCTATCTCGAAACTGTATAGTTTTGAAGCGCAATCGGATTGGACCACTTTTAATAAAAAAACAATCCAAAGGTTCTAAAAATCTCATAAGAATAGTCCAAATGAGAATATTTGAAAAACAAATCTTCGAATGGATACAAATTCTACACAAAATTAAAATATAATAATGATGATACACTTTCATTCCAAGTTTCACATAAATTGGATTCGCCGTCTTGTAGAAGTTTTTTCAGATCCAAAAAAATATATCAAGAAGAAAAAATAATATGCTTCTGTATAACATCACGCATGACAAACGATCGTTACCATAGCAACATAACGAACTGGTGAAGTATCAAACATTGTGAATGGTCAATATCAACTGGTGGACATTGTTGTCTGTCTCTTTCAACAATTAGTGACGTCACTTGATAGAAGCCCATTAGATATTTGAACGATTAAAGAATACGCAACACGTAGAACAGGAAGGCTGTGCAATAATGGTTTCTACTATAGGCAAACGCAGCATATGCGTTGTAAGATGAGCGAGATATCTGAATAAGGTATGAAAGTCGTCAAAGTAGTTCTACCCTTGCTACTTTATCGACTCTGGTATTCTACACACCAATTGACGTTTTTAAAAAAATAGTCCATTGTTGGGCAAATATTGAATCTAGAAAGCAGTAGATCTAGGCAACCTGAATCTGCTTTATTTCTATAATATATTTTGTGAATAAAAACATTTGATTTGATTTTTTTCTTTAAAACGGCTGGTTCAAATTGCATACAGAATGGTGATAATGTGTATCATTCATGTATACACATTCAGAGAATGAAATTTCATCTCATTTGGAAAGATTTTATTTTTCAAATTTTCTTGCTCAGCCTAATCTTTTTTTTTTTTTTTTAGAAATTTTGAGATGATATTTCTCAAAATCGGTTCCCAAAACTATGATTTTACGTGTACAAAAAAAGTTTCATGTCGATCAGTCAAACCCTGCGACATGTAGAGTGCCCACAAAAAAAAAAAAAAAAAAAAAAAACGACAAAGCCCTATAAGAGTGGGATGAAATTTCTTCACATACGCTCATCTAATAAGGCCTACATTTCATGTAAATAAACCCATATTGCTCATCTCACTAGGCATGTGCTGCGTACCAGTATATGGTGTTTTGGAATTCAAGTATGTAAGCACATTTCTTATTCTTAGGATTTCCAAGGTACTTGAGTCCCGAAAGTTTGAAAATTACTTTGAGCAACAATAGAAAAAGGATACAGGATGATACATTTTGTGAACGGCCATCAGGATGTCTTCAAAGTCACGACGGCCATGGAGGAACAATGGAGAACATGGCTCTTGCATGCATGTTATCCACGGTTTAGGTGATGAATCGGGCTCTCTCGGCTGGTACCAACAGTGCACGTAGTTCCACCAAAATCCGTGCTGAACGCCACGATGATACGAGGCCAGTGAGCCACGCTCTACGCATGCGCGAATCAAATGTACGTCATCGTTGGCGGCAAGTCATCAGCTGTCAACGTCATCTCGACCACGTGACTAGCCTCGTATCATGGTGGCGTTCCAACGGATTTTGATGGAACTACGAGCACTGTTGGTACCAGCCTTTCAAGGCACGGAGATAGCCCGATACATCACCTATACTATCATGCACCGTGATGTTATCACAGCTATCAAGGTTTCAAGAAAAGACGAGAAGAAGATTTGAATTTTGGAAGTGTCCGATTCAAGACTAATAAATCATGAAAAATCAAACATTTCAAGAAACGAAGAGCAGCAGAGAAGGAGAATCAAGGAGAAATATATAATTCAATACCAAGAAACCCTAATTGTTATGCATCCTGACGGGGTTTTTTGATGTTTTATTCTCACAGTCTACGCAGCAAATGCTTGGATGAATAATTATTGGGCACGACATTTTATTTGTAAAGTAATAGGCCTAATTGTACCAATTTAGGCCTATCACCAATTTTTTATGACATTATGATCAACTTCACATCTGCTTTTGAATATTGCCTGATAGACTTAGTTCAAAGTGGAATGTGTATGGCTTACTCTCAATACCAATGCTGTATGATATATCGTGATATAGCAATTCGCAATGGTCTATAGATAATAGTTATTCTTATTGGTGACAAGATCGCTTCGGAGGCTTACAACTTTACAACTAAAGGTGCCGCTTCGAAACGGTGTTACTAATCATCCTTATTCCTTAGCCTTAATTGGGACCAATGATTGCATATCAAGACTTCGATAAAAAAAATATCATATTTTCAATATGCTTTCATAATTATAGTTCACAGCTTACTGAATGTACTAATTTTGATCACAAACTAACGTTAACTTCGAGGCGCGTATGGCTATAGGACTATAATACCATATCGTGTGATAATTGGTTATTCGTAGGTTTGGTATTTTTAGAGCAAGAATGAATCTTTTCAGGCCTAAATCTTGATGAATATATATTTATTCGATCTATGCTCTGTGACTGTGCATGTGTGTGTGTGTGTGTATGTGTAACTTTTGTCTATAAGCACTCCAGACATCAAGTCAAACTTTCGTTTGCTTTCTTAGTAACAAACAAATATATAATAGTTGAATATAAAATATAATAGTCAATAGTTTGTTGAATTTTTATTCGTATGAAATGCGGATGTTAAGGAAATAAGTACTCGGAATGTACGTACACATAATGATTCTGAAACTACATGATTTTCATATCAAACATGTCGTTCATCATTGCCCAATACAACGTGCCAAAAACATAATTTTTTTGAAGTAAAATATTTCACCGTTTTTTTCGACACTATAACCGGCACAGTAGCTGAGTGGTTAGCTCACTTGCTTCGTGTGATCCGGGAGGTGAAGGGGAATATAGGAACCGATTCGATCCCCGCTACCGTCCATCTTTACATGGGCTTTTCGTGGTTTCCCTCTGTAGTCTAGGCTAATGCCGGGATGGTTCCCACAATATAGGACAAGACCGCTTCCTTCCCACTATCCTTCCCAGTTCCCACTACCCATAAAAAACCTTCATCTCATCATCCCATCATCTCATTAATCATTCATCCGACGCCAATAGATCTCAGTAATCATTACAGTGAGTCGTTAAAACCCAATATAATAATAAATATATTCTTGGGATTTTTTCGAAATTTCAACTATCGCTATCAATTTCTCAGAATCTACCTGACTGTTTGCAACCAGAACTTCATAGTTCCAACTCCAAAGTTGAGCATAGTCTAAAAATGTTCCATTTGTATATCGGTTTCCTTGCAATATTTGGAGCGCGAACGAAAACAGAAAAAAAACGAAGAGGAAGACTTGATTTAAATCGAATGAAAGTCTTTGCTTCGGCTCATCCAAATTCATTTTCATTGAAACAAACTCAAAATTAATAAAAATACAGAACTAATTTTGTACAGAATTCACCCCGAACTTTTTTTAATTACAAAAACTTCATACTTTGTTCTCTTCTCTGAAACTACAAGGATTGTTAGCTATCTTATATGATTTCAAAAAACGCATTGTTTAATAATATCTCCACAATACAATAATATTTCAAAGATAGTTTCTCTGAATTAAGAATCATAACTTTAAAAAGTTTCAGAAATATATTTTCACGCACTTCCAACTATACAGAATGGAAGCAATGCAATGTGATTAAATGATGTTGCAATCAATTCCTCCTTTGATTTTTCTTTTTGAATGAAACAACGTTACTGATTTATTGGCAGGTACAGAAACGGAAACAATCAAGTCTAGAACGTGCAAGTTAAATAAGAATAGGATTAAACTCAAAACTTGAAAAAATACAAAGTTTGAAATTATACCAACTTTTTACTATTGTTATGAATTATAATAATACATATGTAAATAAGGTCAAATGTTTGTTCGTCTTCTTTATTCCTATTTTTCTCGTATTTGGATGCATGTATTCAAGTTTTACGAGGAACATGGTTGTGGTGATTGATGGAGCTACACCATTTATTTTCTCAGTATATCACAATTTCATTTTTTCCCAGCTGATATATTTTACAGAAACGATTTGAGTAATTCTGATGATGCTCAAATCGGTGAACATAAATTTATTTCCGCGTAAGAATTTTTGCCGGTTCTTGCTTTCAAACTGTACAATATAATCTAACAAGATCAGTATAATCATGCAGAAGAAAGTGAAAATAGATAAACAAATTTTCTAATCAACTCATAAGAGTCTTATTCAAGCAGGATAACCTGTGATCATATTATTACATTTTCATATTAAAAATATTTTATAGAAATAAAATTAAATATAAATATATAAATATTTAAATATTTTTCATATTTTCATATCGTATTAATAAAAGATGAAAGCAAACAGTCATTTTATGGTATGTAGATCAAATTCAAATCAACTTGCATCAAAGGTTTATATATAATCTTGTGTCTTTTGTTTGTTTTCTGTTTTATTCTGTTTACTCATCTATCGTTGTACATTAACCTTTATCTCTTCGTATATTCAAACTTGATGTTGTTCGAAAGTTGGCATAATTCGATTAAATTCAATTGAATCTCTTTATTCTTAGTGTTTCAATTGGTATTTCTCAATTTTGAACAAAAAACAATGTGCCATGTATAGTAGGATAACAGGAAATTACAGTCCATAGCTAATTCAATATTCAATACACCAATACAAATGTTTTCGTATGCAGTGAATGAATGTTCTTTATTTCTCATCATTATTGATTTCACTTCTCATTTAGCGAATAACCAGTGATGACTTGAGATTGGATAACAGCAACGAAGAAAAAACAAAGGACTGCAAATTCAAAGGACATTTCAATGGATATGTTCAATATGCACAAGGGTACAATTATTAAGATTTGCATAATTATTAAGATTTGCATATTAAGTTTTCATAAACATAAACAATTGATATGGAATACGACATGAACAGTACAGCAATGCTAATAACATCAGAATATAATATTATATTATTATTACTACCTACAATTGATGTGATGTGATGTTGATTTGATGGTATCCAATTTCTGTTCCATATTCATAGCTGCCGCAGATAATGTACATGTACACTTGCGGTCACATAAAACGGTTCGATTCGAAATTGAAATTTTGATATGAATTAAATCTACGCACATTTAACCACTAATTGTTTCACAGACTATGCGTGTAGACTTTGGAGTGCGTATGCACATTGTGTTCTAGTTTTAGTGCGTATAGTCAGGGCATTATCAAGATATTTTGCGCCCCTACGCCCGAATTATTTTGGCGCCACCCCCCCTCCCCTCCGTCCCCTTTCAAGCGCACTATCAGAAATAGGAAATATGAATGTCATATGACGTACGTGCACTGGTTTTACATTCAGAAACACATTTATAATTATTATTGTGACCGCGGTGATTATCATTATTATTGTATTGGACTATTACTGTTCATGACCTATCAATGTGAAGGATCATTTTATAAACTTTGATCGTTACTGAATAATGTGTTGAAATAATAATATTGGAATGTGTTAAATGGCAAGACAATATTACAAAGACTATATTGTACACCAGAAAAAAACTGTAGAAATTCAGAACATTGTTTTTAATGCTCTCCATGCATTATAGTTGGTTCTCAAAACGTGAATATAGACAGAGGAGTAAACAACAAGTAAATTTTGTGTACACCTGATTTCAGGTGTCAAGGGATCTCAGGGAGATTTCACAGGATTTCAAAAAGATTCCAAAGGTTTTTCAAGAAGATTTCAAAAGATTTCAGGAAAATTTTATGAAAAGTGTACACCAGATTTCAGATGTTGTTAACCCCTCGATATAGAACCTATATTATATGAAAATTTACGATTTAAACAAAATTTACTTGATATTCGATTTTGAGGAGCTGACGGGCCTCAAAAATGTGCCACTCCTTGAAAATTTGCCGCCCTCGGCCCGGGCCTCGTGGGCCTGCCTCTCTTCAAGATGCGTTTTGATGTAGCTTGATCGACCACTTTCAACCGTCCGTACGTTTACTATCACACAGAAAGGAAGGTTGTAACGTGGTACCGAGGTCAGCTGGAAGGTAGCTCTTGTTCATTTTACAAATTCCATATGCTTTACATCTAATAAGGGCAAAGAGAGGCGAGCATACAATTCATATCAAAGGCTTCCAACAGAACTACTCATGTTTTTTTCACGTACATATAATCAGTATAATTGCGTTGTTTGTATCATCTAAGGTTGTTACAGGCGGGTAGAACTGAAGTGTGTTTTTTTACCTTTGTTGTCTTCCCTGGTGTATGGTCATTTCATGTGATTTATTCCCGTGGGAACGACTCGGATGTCTATATCTAGTATGGTATAGTATAGTTTCTCGAGACGCCGGGTGTCAATGATGCGGGGACAGTAGAACGGACGATCGAACCTTCAGCAAATACGTCACTATTATCAACGCTCGTGAGTTTTCCTGCGGAAGGGATGTATATTTTTCCAAGACAAGTTTTAGGAATTGAATTATTGGTAACTTTATTTTCAGTTTAATGTGGAATTGAGCCGCTTCATATTCTGAACAGTGACACAATATGAACATATTATTAAAACATTTTACTAGTTGATATATACAGGATAGAGGTACAAATTCTTTAGTCATAAATTGGAACCATGTTCTATGAAATATAATAATTTGTAACTTTTTCAATGTACCTTTCATAAGATTTTTTAAGATACCATTTATTTGTGTGTATAGTTGTGTTTGAACATTCTATAATTTCATATTATCCCCCCAATTTCATTTCGGGGTTTAACGACGTAGTGTAATTATAAACACAATCTATTGAACATCACTGATTTTAATTTTCATATGTAATATATATACTGTATCACAATGAGCACGGCAGTGAAATTAAAATTACAGAAGCCTGAATTAGAAAACTCGTAGTCCAGTACTAGAGTAAGTAAATTCTAATCAAAATGGGGTAATAAGATGGCCTTTGTGGTGCCCCGTCCGAACGATCTCATCTTTCAACCATAACCTTAATTGGGGAACATTGATTTTGAATCAAGTTTCGATGTTATTAAAATAAAAAGAGTACTTAAAAAGTAAACTGTTATTTCGCTAAATCGACTAAAATGCACTTTCATGAGTAGTATTTAAATTATACTAGGCAAACGCGTTATGTGTTTCCGCGTTCAAGGATGAGCTGGAACATATCAACTTATCTTATCTTTGGATTGGTTATTATATATATATATATGTATATATATATATATATATATATATATATATATATATATATATATATATATATATATATATATATATATATATATACACACCTTGAGATCCAAACCATTACTTCACTGCCATCTTATTTGTCCTTATTAATTTCTATGATAATAAAGAAGGCTTTGTTTTAATCGTCTAAAATTTACTTGGTGACACCTGTGGCTTGGATTTGATTGGTATCTTGATAGCTTTGAGTGATTTACAAAAATAACATTATATATTTTTTTAAAATCAAAACGGCTGATCCGATTCAGGTGAAAGTTCGGAATAATGTGTATCACTAGTCAAACGCGAAATATGCGTTGTAAGATGAGCGAGATATCTCAATAAGGTATAAAAGTCCTTGAAATAGTTTTACCCTTGCTACTTTATCGACTTTGGTATTCTACACACCTTGATATCTGAATAAGCTATAAAAGTCGTTAAAGAAGTTCTACTCTTGCCACTTCATTGACTCTGGTATTCTACACACCTTGACGCATATAAAAAACACTTCATTGTTGGTCAACTCTTGAATCTAGAAAGCAGTGAATCTCGACAACTTAATTCTGTCATAATTTTTATGATATATTTTATGAATATTATCAGTCATTTTATTTTTTTTCTCCGAAACGACTGATCAGAATTGCTTAAAAAATCGTAATAATGTGTAAAATCTATGTATACACATTTAGAGAAAATTTCATCCCATTTGGAGAGATTTTATTTTTCAACATTTTCCGCCCAGCCAAATCTTATGGGGTTTTTAGAAACTTTGAGATGATGATTCTCAAAATCGGTCCGACCGATTCATCCCAAAAACTATACAGTTCTAAGTTGGATGAGTTTGCGTGTACAAAAAAAGTTTCATGTTGATCAGTCAACCCTTGCGACCTGTGGAGTGCTTACAAAAAAAAAAAAAAAAAAAAAAAAAATACACAGACAAAGCCCAATAAGAGTGGGATGGAGACTTCGCTACGCTCATCAATTATTATATTGAAATTCCCTGATAATTTGAATTCTCCCGGATGAAATATTTTTCACGAATGTTTTCCTCTGGGTTATTCTTACGGGATTTTTGAAAAGTTTGAAATGAGTTTTCTCAAAAGTGGTTCAACCGATTGCACCTCAAAACTATACAGTATCGAATTAGATAAGGACACTTGTGTATGCCAAGTTGCAACTGATTTTGAATCTTCATTTGACCTGTGGAGCGCGAACAAACAAGCCAAAAAAAAAAACAGGCACTTTTTTTCGGATATGGTGAAATTGAGTCTTCGCTTCGCTCATCCAACTATAGTATCGCTAGATTTTGAAATGAAAACATCTCTTGTTGAACAAAATCACGACATATTGTGAATCATTATGCAATATGAGTTATACACGAAAACTAAGAAAAAAGGGTTTCATATTTAGATTTTGTCGGCTACATTTGAGTGATATTTTGACGCTTCTAAAATGAATGATACACGGTGTTGATTTCTGTAAGTATAACGACACGCACTGAAGGATAAGGTCAAGGAGTAGAAGCGTTATGAACAAGAAGTAAATAAGAAAATTGAGCTACAATCGCTGTTTCGGATTAATCTCTGTGTAAATGCTTATACCATGGATCATAAAATATCAAGTCTCCTGTTTATTATATACTAGTACTAGTGTATACGCATTAATTTGCGTTATTGTGTATATACCGTGAATTCGTATGGCTCAATTTTTTCCTGGAATAATGATAAAATATGGCATGGCATAGTATGATGTCCTCCATTCATTCACAATATTTGATAACGGTAGTCTCTCTCGTAAATCCATATGTCTGTGCTCTGAAGTTTGATCCAGCCGAAATCAGCCATCACTTACTCTCAACAGGTTTACATTCTGTATTGTGTCACTGGTGTGGTATGTACGGGTCATCGTAAGGGTCATTTGTATACAAATACAGATCAAATCTATCAATTATGAAAGTTGAAACCGAGGGGTAAACAACTAGTAAATTCAGTGTGCACCTGATTTCAGATTCCAAGGGATTTCAGGAAGATTTCACTGAATTTCGAAAAGATTTCAGAAGATTTTAGGAAGATTTCATGACAAAAAGTGTACACCTGATTTCAGGAGTTGAAAACCCCTCGATCAAAACGATATATTTCGTCATTTAATACACATACATTTATATATGATAATAATAATAAAAAAAATATACATATTCATGAATAAATATATATATATATATATATATATATATATATATATATATATATATATATATATATATATATATATATATATATATATATATATATGTATATATATATATATATATATATATATATATATAATAGGAGGAGGATGCGAAGAATCAGGCAGAGAAGTAGAAGGAAGAGGACCTAGGACTGGCATACCCAAGTCGACATGTTGTTGCCCTAGTTAGTTTGCAACTTACCCAACTTTGTTAGAAATGAATATTTGGAAATAAGAATGGAAAAAAACTAATACATCCATTTAAGATGTACTGTAATTTCTCGTAAAAAATGAGAGTCGAGATTGTTTTATTGTTTAGGATTCCTTTGAGTCTTCTTTTAGGTTTTGGGTACATCCACACATCATTTCCTGCGAGAATTGGAGTAATATATACATTGTCTAAATGATGATTATTGTTTGCTTAACGACCCCACCAACAGCTAGGTTAAACGGGGGTAAGAATGAGCAGGCGATAATGAAGTGATGATGAGTGAAAGGACGTTTACAAAAACCCATGCCTTATGCGGGACTCAAACCCACGCCCAACGGTGACTTCAGTTTCAGACGCGGTGCCTCAGCTGACCGAGATACTGAGGGTGGCACATTGTCTAAAATAAGTCTCTCTCTCTATATATATATATATTTAGATGAGCGTAGCGAAGTCTCCATTCCACTCTTATAGGGCTTTGTCTGTGTGTTTTTTTTTGTTTGTTTGTTTGTTTGTGGGCACTGCACAGGTCGCAAGGTTTGACTGATCAAAATGAAACTTTTTTTGTACGGACCAACTTTTACAACTTAGATCTGTATAGTTTTTGGAATGAATCGGTCCATTAGATTTTGAGAAATATCATGTCAAAGTTTTTAAAAACCCCATAAGATTAGGCTGGGTGAGAAAATTTGAAAAAATGAAACCTCTCTGAAAAAATAAAATTTTCTCTGAGTGTTCAAACATGAATGATACACATAGGCATCATTTTGTAAGCAATTCGAACCAGCCGTTTCGAAGAAAAAATCAAATAACTGTTTTTATACATCAAATGTATGGAAATGAGCCAAGATTCACTGCTTCCTAGATTCGATATTTGCCCAAGCATTAAATATTCTTCATATTCGTCAAGGTGTGTAGAATACCAGAGAAGATAAAGTAGCAATCAAATGAAAGACAAAGTGTGTAGAATACCAGAGTCGATAAAGTAGCACATGTAGGACTGTTATTATACCTTATTCAGATATCTTGCTCATCTTACAATGCATATTTCGCGTTTGCCTAGTAGGTTTTAACGACGCACTATATTGATGGCTATGATATATTGACGTCGGTGGATGATGAATGAGATGATGGGATGATGAGATGAAAGATTATTTTATTAGGTGTTATTAGGTTTATTCCTCGTTTTGTGTGCGCACCACAAGTCGTGAGACTAATTTATTGACGCCAATAGATAGTATTCATAATTAGAGTGCGTGGTTAAACCCAATATAAATAATTCACAAAAAAATCAAAACCCCCCAAAAAAAGAAAAAAAAATCGGTGCATTACTCACCTTCTCACTTATAAGTTATAACTAACTGTAGGCCTATAGTTATACATTTCGAAAATATCTGTACCCGTGGGACACACATTTCCATGGAAAAACTACATTCTCATCATCTGAATACATTCAAATTTCGAGATGTTGTGAAGCCAACAATGGCTGATATGTTTGACAAGTTCGATTAGAATTAGGTGAGCGGGCAGTTACCAACTACCAAGGTATGTGGCTTTATATTACATTTCATTCAATGGCGATTCTGATTAACAACCCTACCAATAAACAGCTAGGTTACACCCCCGTGAAACCCCGAAAGAATGACTCAGCAGATAATAATGAAACTATGAAGTGATGATAAATGAAATAACTAAGAACCCATTCCTTATGCGGGACTCGAACACACGCTCAACGGTGACTTCAGTTTCTAAAGCGGTGCCTTAGCTGACTGAGCAACGGAGGAAAGCTGATTCCATTTGAACATATTTCTCATTTCACAACGCATTTGCTACGTTTTCCTAGTGAATACAAATCGTCAGTCAATTCAACTAGTAATACTTATTATTGAAAATACCAGTGGCTTCTAACTTTTTTCACGAATACAATTTTTTTGGTTGGAAATGTTATAATGAAAATACGCATTTTTCCATACAACTTTTTTTGACTTTTCATATAGAATTGATAATTCAACTCGAAAGTGCTACTCCAATCCAATTGCTCTGTTTGAAAAAAAAATATGTCACATCTATTTAACTGATGACACAATATAATGCTACGTGTTGATAAGGTGGTGATTACTGATCTACCATTGTAGGAGGGTTTTTGGGGGTAGGGGGAGGAGGGTGGGATTGAGGAATCCCAGGGCTAGCACCCGCTTCCTACTCGGGAGTTCAGTTGCTCCGTGGATTCACGTTCGAGCTGTTGTGTTTTGGCGAGAGTCAACGGAAAACGTGTTTAAAGGACCCTTCAGCGCCTCGACGTATCATCGTCGCCGATAATACCGCATAGTTCGGTGCAGACGTGAGTCGACATTTTCATATTATTTTCACTTAATATTTTTTAAATACAAATATTACATTAAAAAAAAATCGCAACACTAAAAACGCAATATCATTGGATAATCAAGCCAGGAATATTTTGTTATTATATACAAATTCTGATTTTTCTTTATTTTTTATAAAAAAAAGAAAAATCTGATCTTTTTAGAGGAAAAATGAACGATTCCTCTGATTTTATAAAACTTTCACTCCTTTGTAGAAGAATTCAATTTAAAATTCATATTATATTTCATTTATGATTTATCAACTTTTATTGAAGATGTTTTTATGCATTGGAACTGAATACCGCTATTACGCGAGTGAACATTTTACATACTGTTATTAATAGTACACTTGACTGTAGAAACCACTCGCAACTTTTATAGCTAGTACCAATTGATCAAGCTATAATAGATTCTATACCTTCGTGAATAGTGTTTTTTCAACGAATTACAAGTTATTAATGGATGAACATTATTTTTGATTCAATTTTCATTCACGTTACAATAACAACCTGGTATGGATAATTTCTTTCCAGCACTTATTGTTCGAATATATGCACTCTTCTATTTCATTTCAGTATGTGAAAAAAATAGAACACAAGCTTTTTATTTTTTAACTACAGTTTTTTTCGATCTCAGTAAGTATAATAAGTATAGCAGATATCATAAGAATATCATCATTTGACAATGAATAATAAAACATATGAGCTAAATGACCTCGCTGTCGATTCGTCTCAAAACCCTAATATTTATTCCTTTGAGTTCTCATGATATTATATACATTGCAGGCGCATTACGAATTACGTGCCTTGTTCTTTGAACTGCCGTGCAGGCAAAATCGAAAACAAAATTCTGAATACTTCGTCGTAGGTGGTCGGTGGTTCCGCGTCATACATATTATGCTTTACTTTTGCCAACTTGTAACAAACATACACTAATAACAATACTTTGGGTATTTCCGGAGAGTTCATATGTTTTGATCGCGAAGTTGGGTTAGAAACAGAAACTACGTAGTTAATAGTTGCGCTACCTATGACTTGGTGCGGAGACTGTTTAATTATTAGAATCGGTGGAATTGTATGTTATTGAAATAATAATAATGGCAATTTGAAGGTCCCCTACATTTAATTCAGTTTATTTTATGCATTGTTTATGCAGCTATCTCAATAATGGAGCGTATTCAAGCGTATTCGTCAAGTTATATTTCGTTTTAATTGAAGTCTGCCTGTTTAATGTAAGAATTTGGTACGCACGTTCTAATCATTGTGTCTTCAACTCTTCTTGAGATTCTGAGATAATGTTCTCAATGAACAGCAGACAAACGCTGTTGGATTTGTTTGATTGAAGCAAGTATCTGGGACAAAACTCCAGTTGCCTTCTTCAAATATCATAGAAGAACGATGATGAATATACATGAACACACATATTAGCATACATGATATTAATTTATTTCAAAGTTATGAAATGATGAATAATCGAGAAATTGAAATTAATTTACGTGATTATATAATCATTTATTTATATTGAGTTGAACACCGCACTGTACTGATGAATCAGATAGATTGGTGTCGATTAATGAGATGGTGGATCGTGAGGTGAACGACTATTTCATTAGGTTTTTTTTTCAGATAGTGGGAAGGAACCGTTCGTGGGCTGTTTAGAAACCAGTTATCGGTATTCACCTAAAGGACAGAAAAAAACAAGACAAACTTATTTCATTATTTTCGACCATGATGCAAATCGAATCTCTGTCTTTTTTTTAGTAACACACAGTAGAGCGTGCTAGCCACTCGTATAATACATTTTAAAAAGTCATTTTTCATTGATGATTGAAACTTTCTGGTCAAAAGAGCACAGTAGTTGATTTAGCGGAATATAATATTTTTTGTGATAACTTTTGAATGGTATGAAATAAAAATTCTGATGCGGGGAAATCAAAGATATTTTCAACACGTTGAAGATCTGAGTATAAACTATCCAACTTGTATCGCAAACACTGATTGAACATAATTCTAAACTGCATACCTGGGAGAATGTTTGAATTCAACGTTCATAATTTCTCATCATTTTGAAAGTGAGAATGGGCTATTAAAAAAGCCACCCTCGGTAGCTCGGTCAGCTGAGGCACTGCTTCAGAAACTGAAGTCACCGTTGGGCGTGGGTTCGAGTCCCGCATAAGACATGAGTTTATGAGAACGTCCTTTCACTTATCATCACTTCATAATTTCATTATCATCTGCTCATTCGTACCCCCGTATAACCTAGCTGTTGGTGGGGTCGTTAAGCAAACAATAATGAAAGCTATTGAAAAACCGGTGTTTCTTTCGGATTGAGTATCTATCTCATTTCTATTCCGTGCAAAAGTGATCTCCAAAAAACTAGTAACTTATTTATCTAAATCGACTCCCATGCACTGCGTGGAGTTTTAGGACTAGACGACTCCGGAGCCGATTGGTAAATGAAGTGGGCCAGTGGAGCGCGTCACCATTGTCCTCAGTCCTCGCGCAGGACTACAATGATAACAGTGATGCGCTTCAATATAGGCCTATACAATATATATATATATATATATATATATATATATATATGTATATATATATATATATATATATATATATATATATATATATATATATATATATATATATATGTAGATATTCAAATATATATATATATATATATATATGTATATATATATATATATATATATATATATATATATATATATACATATATATATATATATGTAGATATTCAAATATATATATATATATATATATATATATATATATATATATATATATATGTAGATATTCAAATATATATATATATATATGTATATATATATATATATATATATATATATATATATATATATATATATATATATGTAGATATTCAAATATATATATATATATGTATATATATATATATGTATATATATATATATATATATATATATATATATATATATATATATATATATATATATATATATATATATATTTATATATATATATGTAGATATTCAAATATATATATATATATATATATATATATATATATATATATATATATATATGTATGTGGATATTCAAATATATATATATATATATATATATATATATATAATATATTCAATATATATATTATATAATATATAATATATTATATATATTATATAATATAATATATGATATATATATATATATATATATATATATATATATATATATATATATATATATATACATATATATATATATATATATATATATATATATATATATATATATATATATATATATATATATATATGTATATATATATATATATATATTTCAATTATAAATATATATATATATATATATATATATATATATATTTCAATTATATATATATATATATATATATATATATATATATATATATATATATATATATATATATATATATATATATATATATATATATATATATATATATATATATATATATATATATATATATATATATATATATATGTATATATATATATATTGACGAGATCATCCGATCATGTTCACCGCGAGAAGAACAAATAATTGTATATATAAACACACATACATTCCTACTAATCACACATATTTGTTCAAGATGTAGGCCTATACGACGTAGTTATTCAGGTACTATTTAATGTCAGGTTTATAAATGAATCAAACATTTACAATTTCACCTGGGCGTGTAATTTCGTCTTGATCTCACGTCTGATTATAATACTCGTAAGGATTCATTGGATCTCGAAGTCAATAAACGAGTTCGCATGACGTAGACGCATACATTGTAATAATGCCAGCGTACGTCCTAGGTACGCGTTCAGGAAATTGCGGTTTGTCGGATGTTGTTAGGCACTCCGGAAAACTCATTGCTAAGGAGCTTGGTTTATAAATGGGATATTTCGAAATACGTATTAGAACCGTTAACTAGATGAAATAGAAATGCTCAAGTTTGCTTTGTGACTTGCGAGTTAGTTGAAGCATAGAATGGTTGATGACTTGAAGTAATTTGTGTGACGAAATACGTTGATAGTCAGGTGACTTTATCATGATCCATTAATTTGTAGCCCCCCCCCCTCCCAAGATGATTTCGAAATCGAAATTTTGGTGGCGATAAGTGCTGAATTAGTGCTGATTAGTTCCGTTGGTTACATATTTCGTTTTTGCTCCCCGTGACAGGTAGGTAGATAAAACAGTGAGGCCTTGAATCTACGATGTAAAGAAACGAATTGGGTTCAAAATTATAAAATAATTAGAGCTAATTAGTGTCTATTATTATTATTATCATTATTATTATTATTATTGCTTAAAACGCCACGAACAGCAAGGTTATACGGGGGTACGAATGAGCAGGTCATGACAGTGACACTATGAAGTGATGATTGTGAAAGGACGTTTACAAAAACTCTATCTATACGGCGGAAAATCATGGTCACAGACAGCGCAGTTCCTGGAGTTGAAGTTCATTGGTTTCAAATAATCAAAATGGGGTGGAAAGATCGCCCTTGTGGTGCCCCTTCCAAACGATTCTATCTTTCATCTATAGCCTTAATTAGGGAAAAATGATTTTGTATCAAGTTTCGATGTTATTAAAAATGAAAAAAAAACATGCCTTAAAGGGGACTGGGACCCACGCCCAATGGTGACTTCAGTTTCTGAAGCGATGACTGAGCTACTGAGCTACCGAGGGTGTCAATCAATACTGCATTTTTTCGAGAGATATCGTGAAAAAGGGTATGGAGGGCCGTGACCCCTCTCCAGACAGCGATCGAAGTCAAGTTACACACATAATCAGTGCTGAATTGGTGCCAATTAGTGCCGAATTAGTGGCAAATTAGTTCTAATCACTGCCGAACGGGAACTGACTACTGACTAATTCGCGCAGATCAGTGCCTAGTTAGTGCTGGTCAGTGACGAATTTGTGACATTTAATTTCGTTGATTCTGTAATTAGTGCTGTATTTTTTTTGATTATTGTGAAAAATGCTTTGGGAGCCATGGCCCCCAGAAAGCGATCAAAGTCAAATCGCACGATAAAGTATTGCTGGATTAGTACTATTTGGTGTCGTTACCGCCTTAATAATTGAGAGGGTAACGACACTGTAAAAAATTGCAGCACTAATTATCAGTGCTGCACTTTCTCGAGTGTCGAAAAAAAAAGATCTGTGGTGACATTACCCCCAGAAAGTGATCGAAATTGCACACATAATAATTGGTGCTGAATTAGTGCTGGCTATGGTGCCTACAATAGTCATCAGTCCCATAATTAGTGCTCCCATAGTTACAAAATGACATGCAAGTTTTTCTGAACATTTGTGTCCTACCAGAATCATAGTCGATGCCAGAATAGTTTCGTATTATTTTCATTTATTATTTATTTATTTATTTATATATTATTTATATATTGTTTTGAGCAAAAGTGTTCGGAAAGTTTGGTAAATCCCCGAAAGAATAATGAGTACACTCCATTTTCAACATTTCAAACATTTCCGATTGAAATGAAATTTTTACAGAATGGTCATATTTTTCCAATACATATTAATTTGACCGAAGTTGTAAAATTTTGTTCGGTCGTTCACAAGAAAACGTATTGAATCCAAAGAATGTCAAATATTCAGTTCCAGGTTAGTTAGGGATGATCACATGTTGAGTTGTGAAAAGAAGACTGTGTGTGCATGACTAGGCTTGAAAATACAGAATCTGGGTGTGTATAAAGCTATACCTATATATCCTGACAAACCAGTGGTTTTCCTCAGCAGTTCAAGTGTATGTCGAGTTGTGAAACAACATTTATCATCGGCCACCACAAAGTATAATATTGAAAAAAAAAAATGAAAAAATGATGGATGAATAAATGGAAAACCGTAGATCGAGTGAATTTACAATAATTGGGAATGAAAACATAACTCGAATAACAAATGAAAATTATGTTTCCTCACCATGATCGTAATTTTCCATTTGATATTATTGACAGTAAAAAATTAAAAATTCCCATATATTTTGATGAAATTATGATATTGAAATTTCGGTATCGTTTGCAATTTTTTCATTATCAGGCAGAAATATTTTTCGAATTTTATTGTTTTTTGAATGAGCTATAAGCGAAGACTCAATTTTACCGTACCGGTACTTAAAAAAAAAAAGATTTTTTTTTTGTTCGCGCTCCACAGATCAAACGAATACATGAATGTTGATGAATGTTTGATTGCGCCACAAAACTATACAGTTTCCGCATAGATGATCACATGCAGAGTTCATTCTATTTATTCGTGTTCGTTTGAGATGTGGAACGCGAACCAAAAACAAGAAAAAAGACAAAAAACATGAAAAAAAAAGATAAATAAATAAGAAGATATCGAACCTTCGTTTCTTCTACATTCTAATTGAGTTCGCTTCGCTCATCCAATTAATTACTACCTACAACCATATTGGTTTTGAGGCGATAATCTCGATGTGTAGGCAAACATCATGTCACATTCATTCACTATACACGCCGGAACGACACTGATTTTGATGAAATGCTCTCTATTGACAATATTTCAAAAATTTATCGGAAATCATACCGATACAGATACCGATATTTCTCGTCTAAGGCTAGAGGCAAAAAACTTTGTGTTATACTCTTATGTACAAGTGGATAATTAATTTCACATTCTCTATTATTAATGTGGCGAGTCTTGCATACTCACGTAATCATAGACATGAACCGATACCCCCCCCCCTCCCCCGCAAGAACCGACCCGTTTGGGGCTTGAGTTTTCTGTAAACACTGTATATTTACCATCCGCTCAGGCATACCCCCAGAGATGTAGTCCGAAGTAAAATCGGAAACAGAATCGGAACTTCAATATCAATATTCAATATCAACAAATGATGGAAAAAAATTTCAAACCTATATTTTGTTAGTCTCAATTAAATATACAGGCGTGAAGAAACTTTGATTTGAGTGAGGAGGGAGGAGGGGGAAAAAGCAAAAATGTGTATCCAAGGGCTCCTGCTGTACGTACATCGGGGTAAATCCACCGAGGAAGGTGTAACATTTTAAGAGTCAATACGAGTCTATTCAATGAAATACCATTTTTTTGATGATAACTTTTGAACGTATGAGATATCGGAATTCTAATAGAGACAGTTGTCGAATTGGGGGGGATGCCACCCCCCCAAAGAGAAATAGTCACTTACACCATCCCCCCAAAGAGAAAACGTTGCTTACACCATCCCCCCAAAGAGAAAAGGTGACATACACCATCCCCCCTGAAATAATGTTTTTTTACTATTCTATTTTTTTTACCGGTACGTGTTTTAAAACCGATACCATTCCAGTTATTAGTTTTCCTCCTATATAGTATCTTGATTATTAATAATTAGTTGATTACCAGTTATTTTAAAATCTAGCGTTTCACTTCGTAATTTGCGTGTATTTACATGTTATATTTCATAGTCCAGTTTACCAGTGTCGCGGTAGGCCTACTTTTGAGCGAAAACGTGCATATTTCGCGGTAATTCACCGGCGAGGCGGTGACTCATCGGTATGTTGTATACAAAATATTGGTTCCTCCTCGCTTCATCATAGGTAAACCTATCTCAACAATTGATTCAATTTATGAAATACTTTAATACATATAGTAAAATAGTGTATGACTACGTACATACTCCCAAAACTTGAGGGATAAAAAACATGACTTCATATTTTCCCTGCGGGGCTTTGTGTGGGGGGGGGGGCTACCCCGCCATTTATCTTCTTAGCTCTTCCTCTTGTGACTCGAGTTACCATCCCCCCATAAGAAATTTCCCAATTCGACCACTGAATAGGGAAGATACATATACATTTTCAATACTTTTAATGAGGTATAATTAATCACTAGCTATCTCATATCTCATCATTTCCACGTGTATTTAATTAAAAACAATGTGTTCATTTAGCTGTATATACGCGTGACACTTGTGCGATATGAGATGGGTAGTTATTACTTATTCAGTATCGAAGCTATTGAAAATATCTGTGTTTCTTCTCAGTTAGAATTTCGATATTAAAACGATCCTACCTTTCATCCATAGCCCTAATTGGGGAATAATGATTTTGTATCAAGTTTCGATGCTGTTAAAAAAAAGGAAAAAAAAATTCGATATCTTATTCCGTTTAAAAGTTATGACCAAAAATCTGATGTTTCGCTAAATCGACTCCCGTGGACTCTTGAGCCACTTATTGTCCTTTTTCGATCTTGGAAGATTATTCAATATAAGTTCGCATCATAAAACACGGCATACACGATCAACATTACCTGTCAATATGTTGATATCAACATATTGATGAGGTAATAGAGCATGTTCAATTCTCGGCAATATATTGACGGCAGCCATCAACATATTGCCGTCGTGTATAGGCAAGATCAGAAACACGGGTTATCTACTAGCTGTCAATATGTTGAGTCAACATATTGACGGGTAAATGTTGATCGTGTATGGCGTCAAGAAAGCAAGTGATTTGAGTGGGTGGCAAGGTATGTAGAGTGTGTGTGTGGGGGGGGGGGAGGGGGTCAGGTACATCAGCGGTAGATCATTTCCTCACATTTCCCCCTTCCTATACTCGTCCAATGATACGCAACAAACAACTGACAGAAACGAGAAGCTTGACGAGTGTTATTTCATTACTTTAAGGACATTACAATCCTGGGGGTTTGTTCTAATGATAATTGACGCGACTTTTTCCAATTATTTCAGAAAAAACGAGAAATGATTGTGTCAATTTCAGAAATCATAATTAATTTATCTGTATCATGACGTAGGCATTACCAGATTTTCTATTGAATCGTAAATAGAATCGGGTAATGCTCACGTCACGGCTCAGAAAAGGGTGCGTGTCCTGGAAGAAAAATTAATTGATTATAATTTATGAAACTGAGATGATAATTTCTAGTTTCTTATCAAATTAAAGACGTCATTATTCTTGAGGATTATTTTGTTACGTACTTTATTCTCATTTCAATCATTCAAAAATTCAAAAATTCACGAAAAATTCAAATCAAATCCAAATCAAATTTCAAATTTCAATTCAAATTTTTGAAATTCATTTAAAATTTCTTTGAATTGATATCGATCATTGTTTTGATATCGAATTAATATAATATTGAATAGCACTATCCGATATCGAATCGAAGTCCTGTAGTATCGAATCGTCCTATAAATCAAAATCGAACGTTAATCCTACTTGATATCAACGGATTCAATATATTTACATGATGCGCACGTAAATAATAGTGCTCAAGTGCTGGATATTCTATTACAACTAATATTTATTTCTAATATTCGAACTGGATACTGGATATTCGATCTATGATCGAAGTAAATCACTGGAGCGACAAACCGTCGGCATTGTAGCAGCCATCAAAACGTCGGTATTCAACTTCATTCAAAGCAAGCTAGCGGCTTCCAATACAAACTTTCTTTGTCTGAAATATGTCACAAATTTGTTTGCTTTTATCCACGGCAAAAGAAGCTCTGGTACCTACATAACAACCACACATGTAAACGTTCTATATAGTTGTATATGCTTGTATATGCACGAACGAAATAGGTCAACTACCCACATTAGAACGAATATCACCTAACGACGACGTTTGTGCATCTAACGGTGATCTGGGTGATTGCAGCATCATGAGGGTCGGTGATAATTTAGGCCGAGACATACCATTATTGATGAGCGTAGCGAAGTCTTCATCCCACTCTTATAGGGCTTTGTCTGTTTTTTTTTTTTTTTCGTTTGTAAGCATTCCACAGGTCGCAAGGGTTGACTGATCAACATGAAACTTTTTTGTACACGAAAACTCATCCAACTTAGAACTGTATAGTTTTTTGAATGAATCGGCCGGACCGCTTTTGAGAAAAATCATCTCACAGTTTCTAAAAACCCCATAAGATTTGGCTGGGCGGAAAATGTTAAAAAATAAATTCTCTCTAAATGGGATGAAATTCTCTCTAAATGTGTATACATAGATTTTACACGTTATCACGATTTTGTATGCAATTCCAATCAGCCGTTTTGAAGAAAAAAAAAAAACTGATACTATTCATCAAATATATCATAAAAATTGTAACATAATTAAGTTGTCGAGATTCACTGCTTTCTAGATTCAAGAGTTGACCAACAATGAAATATTTTTAAATGCGTCAAGGTGTGTAGAATACCAGAGTCAATGAAGTGGCAAGAGTAGAACTACTTCAACGACTTTTGTAGCTTATTCAGATATCAAGGTGTGTAGAATACCAGAGTCGATAAAGTAGCAAGGGTATAGAACTACTTCAAGGACTTTTATACCTTATTCAGATATCTCGCTCATCTTGCAACGCATATTTCGCGTTTAACTAGTAAACACAACCACATCTCTCAAATTCATTCATGTTTCAAGCTGCAGTGAGTTTCTCTACCGCTACAAGTTTTTTTCGTAATTATTCAGTCGATAGATGATGATCTTTCGTGAAAAAAGGCTAGAATATCTATTTTGTAAATCAAATTAGCTCACAGTTTTGACATTTTCATCTTAGAATCAGTATGCTACGTCAGGTCAGAGATTCACATTCATAACACAAGCAGGAAAGAAGATGTACAAAATAGATCTGTTACTTCAATCCATACCAACCCGTCTAACCAATAGTACAATGTTTTCATCAGCCCAACTTTATAACCATTTACCACAATATGTGAAAGACAACAATTCAGCTGCTAGTTTCAAAGTAAACGTGTGTAACTTGAAAAAAAAAACATTTACCATGTCAGAAGTTCCCCAGACTGATTATTGCATTTGGTTGTATAACGTTGGTGACGACTGCTTTCTCTACGGGTCGGTTTCATGAAATCTTGATCAAGGATAAACGACAGACGTTGCCGGATACCAGATAATTTCAACTCACCAAGCAGGTCATGAACTAGGATAACACTGATATCAGAACTGACGAACAACTTTATGAAATTTCACCTACATGTTCTTAAAATACCATTTATATTGATTTATATTGTTGGAATTCAACATTGCGTTCATTTTAATAGTTTATCAATATAATTATTAGATCAAAATTAATTTATTCTCATGTCAGGCAAGCATGTACAGGGATTTAAATTTCATACCTAAATCAGGATAATATTTTGGTATAGTGTTATATTATTACAAAATTGAAACTTTCCTTGACTTGATGCATAATCTTGTCGTCTTGTAGGGCCGACGGGGTAGGAACGGCTAAGGGTGATAGCGGTATGGGGTGCAGATAGTGCCTTCCTCTCAAGTATTCTGCAGGTTGTGATCAAGTTGACAAAGTTTTCAAGTCTGCATAGCTTATCTCTATACAAAGTCAGCAACGCCGAGCTACCCGTGTAGAAAGGAATAAAAGTGTCCAATGCAAACGTGTACCAACTTCGGAATACGTAAGATTAAAAAGTTGTACTATTTTCTAGTATAAAAGTTTGAGTTTGTATTATATATAGAGTAAATTCCGAAATATTTGGTGTCTCACTTCCATACTGGAGCACTATAAAATAGATCTATAAAAAGATGCATATTTATAGTTTTTCCTCAACCTTTATCGAACTCACCCTTCCATAGCTAGCACCCCCTTCTCCCCGACACTTGTTTTCAGGCTATTTATCATAACCCCTTTTCGATAACGACAAACATATTGACGCTGCAAATCAAATTTTGCCACCTCTAATGGACAGATTGTTAGGGTTTATCGAGTATCCTAACATATCAATGGTGAAATTTATTGCCAGAGCGCATATTCTTTTATTTTATCATATTTCATCACCACATGAAAGTTTATGTGTAGTTTTTGTTTTTGTTCAGCTTTCAGCATTTGTGATGCTCACGGTGTTTTTCATAATAATATATGTATATTTGAATTTATAAAAGTAGATATATATATATTTATATAGGATATATATATATATATATATATATATATATATATATATATATATATATATATATATAAATAATCAAATAAATAATAAATAATGATATATAAATAATAAAAATAAATAATCGAAATGGGGTGGTAAGATCGTCCTTGTGGTGCCCCGTCCAAACGATCCTATCTTTCATTCATAGCCTTAATTGGGAAACAATGATTTTGTATCAAGTTTCGATGTTATTAAAAAAAAAAATATAAATATTTATATATATATATATATGTATATATATATATATATATATATATATATATATATTTACCATCAAAGACACAATATTTATATTGCAATACAAACATTCTCATCCAATCTCTTTTCAGTAAGCTGCTGTCGGCGAAATATTGGAATAACTTTCAATGTTCCCGATCGATTGTTGATATGATAATCTACGTCGACCAGGTCTATATGAAGCCGAGTTAATTCGATTATAAAACAATATTGCAACCCCGTAACAGTTTGAAAGTTTTACTTCTTGCAAAACGGGCCAAGTTGCGGTAGCATCTGGATAGTTCGTAGACGAAGATTCATCTGTTGTGCCGTGTACTGATACTATATTATATCCACTTACAACAATGTCGAGCGTATCGAAAAAGCTGAAAACACAGTGAAAATACCGAATATATAGTTCTTGTTTTGTTGAAATATCACGTGATAACAGGTGTTATAGAAATGTAGTATAAAACGTATTAATTGATTCATTCATATCTGTTTAACGACGCAATGTATGATAACTATGAGATCTATTGGCGTCGGATGATGGATTAATGAGATGATGGGATGAAGGTTTCTTGGGTAATGGGAATGAAGCTGTCGTCGTCTGAATTGTAGGAACCATCCCAGCATAGGCCTGGACTACAGAGAAAAACAAAAAAAAACTGAAAAAATCTGTAAAGATAAATGGTGGCGGGGATCGAACCAGGTCCGACTCCGATGTGACCCTTCACCTCCCGGGTCACATGAAGCGAGCGCCTTAACCACTGCGCTGCATGTGCTGGTAGACGATGTAACTTACTATCGGAATTACTCGCAGTAACTCATAGATTATTTCATCTCATCATTCAATTTCGTATTTCTTTCGATGTTAATTTTCATTATTTATGTTTATGGTAGGCCTACATGAAAATTCTTACGATCACATTTTGGAATGATATATTTCCGTCAGTGATATTAACACGCGATACTGGTAGTCAAATTTGAATACGTGGCATGAAAATAATGAAAGGAGAATGAATTAATTTTTCCTATGATTGCATTCAACGAGTCATAATACAACTTCATTAGAGTGCTATCAAACTTTTGTTGATGATTTTTCTAGAATTTGCGTTGATTGTAAAAAAAAATCTTATTTATATATCTATATCTAAGTACGTGTTTTCATTTTTATATATATATATATATATATATATATATATATATATATATATATATATATATATATATATATATATATATATCGCGCTTTAAATCGCTTTCTGTATTTGAGAGCAATAACCATGCTATGAGTACATGACTTATCAGTTCATCAATTCCTTTGATTTCCGACTGTCCAAATATTAGCATACCCAAGCTCACCAGCTAACGGTGTCCCGACGGGGGTTATCGGCGTCGTTTGATTTTATTGACGAGGTGTTCTGTTTTCCTGATGGTATGATATGATCGCCACCCACAAAATGGCCATAGATATTTTGTCTTGAAGTGTCGACAGCCCATATTGCCACAGCTTCCATGGAATACGCTACATTATTGAGTTGATCCATAAAGTGACTATATGCTATATGTAGTTTCATATTGTTTCTTCTTCAAAAGAGAATGTATAAGTGAGACGAGTGGTTAAATAGTTATCACACTGAAC
This sequence comes from Brachyptera risi, assembly GCA_964007535.1. Taxonomy (NCBI): domain Eukaryota; kingdom Metazoa; phylum Arthropoda; class Insecta; order Plecoptera; family Taeniopterygidae; genus Brachyptera; species Brachyptera risi. The sequence continues at coordinate 19,995,044 of OZ023328.1, forward strand.
TGTCATTCAGGAGACCGGGGTTCGATTCCCGTCATAGTCATCTTTACAGTGTTTTCTCGTGATTTTTCTCTATCCTCCAGGTTAATATTGTGATGGTTCTTATCTGCAATAGGCCACTACCGATTCCTCCATACTATCCAAAAACACCCAGAAAAATGACCTTTCATCTCATTATCCCATCAACTCATCTATCATTCACCGACGCCAATAGATCGTAGTCATCAGTGCAGTGTGTCATTAATCCCAATAAGAATGAATGAATGAGAA
>OZ023328.1:19997810-20000310 GCA_964007535.1 Brachyptera risi
GTATTTTTTCACGAAATAGATTTTATTTAAAAATTCTGAAGAATTGGATAAGTTCCAGAATATGTTGTTTTTCTGAGTACGAAAGTTTTGGTCTGCCATCGGTAGTTTGTGACTTGTGAGGTACGCAAACTATCGCTCATTAGTTGCTCTTCGGTGCGTAGGCTTACAGTCAATACATCTGTCAGTGGTTTAGTTTTTATATAGTTTTGTACACGTTTTTGATATGGAAAATAAGAGTGATAAGGGCACATTGGGCAACTTTTTCAGGAAAGTTTCTGAAACCGATCAGAACCCGCTGAATTATAATCCAATTCCAATTTGGGTTGTTGAATTTGAATTGGATTGTTCGTCCAATTGTTCAACGCTATTCCCTATGTGAAATCGTGGCTCCTCACGTATCGATTTGCAGATGACACGCAGTCCCGAAACGTAAATCAGGATGAGTTCAAAGAAGTAGAGAAATCGGAACTTTGGATAATATTCTAAGCTTCAAATCGATATGTTCCTAGTTTGAATAATTTCTCATTCTAATTGATGGAATTAAATTGAAAAACCAAAAAGATATGTGATGAAAGTAATAAAAACAATTATTGTTAGCATACACCTTATTAGCTCGCAGTCCCAGTCTACCAGCCACATGCTAGAATTACACATACCAAAAATTACTGAATATAATTGTTTAAAAAAATAATTTTCAATTTTTTTTCTTGCGGGGCGTTGTGGGGGGGGGGCAACCCACCACCAATGAGGAAAGGTTCGCATTGACTGCTATTTAAATTACTTATTGATCTTCATGCGAAATTTTGAGGTATATCTACCGTAATGTGTATGATAGCACCACTGCTGGGGCAGACGTCGTGATGCCACCGCCCTGGCGATTATTATTGTTACGACTACACTACTGCAAATATAGTCGGTTTAGATGTTGGTTACCACCGAAATCGCGGACACAAGACTTCCCGCCATCCTCTAGTCCCTCCCCAATAGTTCCACTCTCTCCACAAGCTCTCACCATACTACCCTATCGTCCCACCACTCTTCGTCCTCCACACTTTTCCACGATTTATTTATTTATTTATTTATTTATTTATTTTTTCATTCAGATGACTGTTTACAATAAAGTACTCATTCACTCCTTCCTTATCACTTCTTCCCATCTTATTCGTGGTAGATTCTTATTTTTTTCTCAATGGGTTCAACGACGCACTATAATGATAACTAAGATCTATTGGCGTTGGATGAATGATTAATGAAATGTATGAAGGTTTCTTAAGTAATGGGAAGGATAGTGGGAACATCGTGGCCTGTACTAAGGGAACCATCCCAGCATTAACCTAGACTACAGAGGGCAACCACAAAAACCCCCTGTAAAGATGGACGGTGGCGTGAGATTGAACGAGGTCCGAGATGCCCCTTCACCTCCCGGATCACATGGAGCGAGCGGATTAACCACTACGCTGCATGTGCTGGTGGGTAGTTTCTTATTCTGATGTAGAAATATAATGTAATATTTCGTAAGAGTGGGTAATTGAAGTCTTGAATATACCAAACAGTTTCGAATGAGCACGTACCGAACAAACTTTGGATTTGAGTTACTGAATGCGATTTGAATGATTGACGTGGAGGGTTAGAGAACAAAAATGTTCCGGAAAATGTTCAATGAATGTGTCCGCTTCGCTCAGATGAGTGAAGCGGACACATTTATTACGTGGAATTACGCGTCATCATCTAGAGGACATTCATTCGATTCCCGCGGACGGCATCAATTCCAATGTCTAAATAATTCAGCAATTAATAACGTATTTCAACTTTTAAATACTGTCACTGTAGAGTGTGTGATCGTTAAACACTCATGAATCATCATCAGAGATAATGTGGTCTCGAAAACCAGACCCATTTTGAATGACTAATAAATCGGAAAAATTCTAATTAAATGATAAATTGTGTTCTCATACCCCTCCCCCGCCTCTTCACCGTTGCAACCGTAAGCGGTTCCCTGTAACTATACTTGCGATAAGGCTAACTACATGCAAAACGATCTATCAAATTAATTTTTAAAGTGACAAACGATCCATGGAGAAAGTGCTTTCTGAAAGAAGCTATCACGCAAAAAAATCTACAGATTAATCATTCTATCCAGCAACAATTTTGGATGCTTGTCGCCATCGTTAATATTGCATTTAAACCTCAAACATAAATATAACAAACTGAATGCCGAATTGATTCAATTTTCCAGGTATCATTCAACATGATAAATTATATCATTACGAATTAATTTAATAGTGCAGGTACAATTCAATATGACATATATTATTCATCCAATTGTTCAATTCGGTCGCAAAAACCTTATATACGGTATATATAATTATATAGTTATGACCCTTATTCTCTACTCGATTTATAATCCGCCCCTCCCCCTTCTCCCACATCGATGATTACCTTTCAATGGTTCTCATTTTAATGATATCATGGCTGATTCTGCAATTATTGATAATATAAT
>OZ023328.1:20005310-20008933 GCA_964007535.1 Brachyptera risi
TGTTATTTCAGGTATTTTGATGAAGTTGTACTTTTGATAATGAATCAACTGGGAAAATAGGAATGACGTGTATAACTTGAACTCATACATATGTATATACCTGGTATAAATAAAAAACATTCAATTAACATTACATTTCAAAAAACAATGATCAAGTTGAATATATTTTTATTTTATTAAATACGTGTTCTAATGAATGCTACTTCTTATGGTGATAATATTTATAGTTAATTGAAATTCAAATGAAAAATAAAAGAAACGCATTAAATTGGAAAAGCTCATAATGCATTTATTCAAACACTAAAAAGCGAAAATTAGATAGTTTTGTAGTACGGTAATATTATCTTCAATTGAAATAATTTTAAGCAACTTATTTCTTCAGTTCAATATCCCATTTTGTTTTGTACCAATGTGAAATGCTACCCATCTCAGATTTTGCTGATTAAATAGCGAAAATAATTTGTAACCCTTCATCATTAATTGTAATGATCGCTGCTTTTTCAAGTAGTTACTTTATAACTTTTTCATTTTCTAGTTTGAACTTGGACTATTAATAATAATGAACGAAATAATTCTAGTCCTGATATTCTGTTCAAAGCATATAACCACGTAGGTGACTCGTTCACAATTTATTCGTATTGGAACGTTTTTCACATTCATTCTCCTGTACGAGTCAACCCTTATCAATACAATCCATCTCTCTTGATCCAACTCACTCGACGTAGATTTTATTGGGCATAACATAACATCGTTACCGTCACAAAATCTCTCTTTACATGTTACACGCACCCCTATCGCTTGAGTGATAATAGGGCCTAAGTTGGCACTTAATAATGCAGGTTATCCCTAGAGCGTCATGGAACCTTGCTGAAGTTCATTAATAGCAAATTAGACCCTAAGTACTACCGATATACACCCCGTAACGTACGTGCAGGTACAGTCTATTACAGATCCCATCCAAAACTGGCGTAAAACCTTGTATATAAAGGTAGACAGTAATTAAATGACGTCGTTTATTTAGGTTAGTTTATTCAGACGATGAATACATAATTTTGTGTGTCGGTTCGCTGGAAGAATATAATTAATGATGCTCCATAAAATACTGGAGTACTATTACATTTCGATCTTAATTTGCCCTTCGTGTATACAAAAGTTTTGTTTCACACAACATCAAAGTTGCTGCTGCTGATTAAGCTTCTAGTCGAGTATGTTTACATTTTGTAGAATATTATCTTTGCACGATTTCAGTCTCTTGTTGCAACTTGTCAGTGAAGTTATACAATATTATTTTTCATTAGTATTTATAGTTATATATCAGACTACTAGAATTAATCATACTTTTATCCATGTTTTTCATTATTGTGAATTGAATTTAAATACATTCAATCTGTTATAATTGTATACAGTTGAAAAGCAAAACGTCTTATCTTCTCTTGCATTTTACCAGTCTGAGTTTTTTTTATTCGATGAAAAATCAGTGACAGAATGAAGATATAATAGTGGTACATTCTGCAGTTGCAAACTGAACTGCAACTGAAGAGCTGCTGAAATACTCCACTTTGTCAACCGAAGAAAAAGTTTCATTCGCGACTAAACAAATGATTCTGTTCATGACAATATGGTTGTCTGTAGCATACTCAATACTTATCTATCGATACTTACTATCTTGTAAAGAAAACAAATGTTCATTTTATTATGGAATTGAAAATGATTACTTTCGTTCTGTAAAATTGAGTCTTTGCCTCTCCAATCTATATCTGAGTGAACAATTCATACAGTATTCAATTGGCAACCGTTATTATGCCAGTGTTGTGAGGTTAACTTTTCTCTCTCTCTCGACTGCTACATTCTACATAATCATTTTCAAATTACAAATTACGGACTCGTACCATATTTTATGAAGTAGGATTTGATTCAGGAGGTTCTTAGAATGGTGTGCTGTGGAAAAGAGTGGAATTCGAGATAAGTGAGAAAAATACGGGTACTCCAGTAAGATGACAAATAGGTATATCATACAGTTTGTGAATCCACCTTCGACTACCGTTTGTATTGCTATGTGGTTTTCCGGCCATATGTGCCAGATGATGAATACCTGCAATGCTTCCTCTACAAAACATGCAGCAAAACCTATTTCAGTAAACTGCGCATATACCTCATTTGTATCCACGAAAGAATAAGATCGTCTACAAAAATAACCAGCACGAATATTACCGGTATATTTGTATAGCCATTGTATGATGATGAATATCATTTCATAAGATCAAAACTGAGACGAATGACGAAGTGGTTAATACACTGAACCGTCGTTCAGAAGACCGGGGTTCGATTCCCGCCATGGTCGACCATCCTAACAGATTTTTTCCGTGGTTTCTCACTGTCGTTCAGGTGAATACTGAGATAGTTAATTTAACAACAGGCCACGACTGACTCCTACCCACTATCCAGCAACATCTAATAAAATAACCTTTCATCTCATCATACTAACATCTCATATATCATTCACCGACGCCAATAGATCGTTGTCATCAGTACAATGCGTCGTTGAACCCAATATTAATCAACATACGATTAAACATGGACTTGTTGCGAGCGGAGTTGTTGGAATACTTTTCCACGATCTCTTGAATGACAGTTCAGCGCACTTACCGACCCAGAAAAATACGTAGCAGTATAATTACTAGTCAAACGCGAAATATGCGTTGTAAGATGAGCGAGATATCTGAATAAGGTATGAAAGTCCTTGAAGTAGTTCTACCCTTGCTACTTTATCGACTTTGGTATTCTACACACCTTGATATCTGAATAAGCTATAAAAGTCGTTAAAGAAGTTCTACTCTTGCCACTTCATTGACTCTGGTATTCTACACACCTTGACGCATATAAAAAATACTTCATTGTTGGTCAACTCTTGAATCTAGAAAGCAGTGAATCTCGACAACTTAATTCTGTCATAATTTTTATGATATATTTTATGAATATTATCAGTCATTTTATTTTTTTTCTCCAAAACGGCTGATCAGAATTGCTTAAAAAATCGCAATAATGTGTAAAATCCATGTATACACATTTAGAGAAAATTTCATCCCATTTGGAGAGATTTTATTTTTCAACATTTTCCGCCCAGCCAAATCTTACGGGGTTTTTAGAAACTTTGAGATGATGATTCTCAAAATCGGTCCGACCGATTCATCCCAAAAACTATACAGTTCTAAGTTGGATGAGTTTGCGTGTCCAAAAAAAGTTTCATGCTGATCAGTCAACCCTTGCGACCTGTGGAGTGCTTACAAACAAAAAAAAAAAACAAACAAAAAAAAAAAAACACACAGACAAAGCCCTATAAGAGTGGGATGGAGACTTCGCTACGCTCATCAATAACTTTCGATTGATCGATAATAGCATATTACTGGCTTATTTTAGTTGAAACACGTCTTTGAACACTCAAAAAAGTCATGGAAGTGGGTTTGGGTCTCGCATGAGTTATTTTATAAGTAGGCAAACGCGTTACGTGTTGCCGCGTTGATGGATGAGCTGGAACATATCAACTTATCTTTGGATTGGTTATATATATATATATATATATGTATATATATATATATATATATATATATATATATATATATACA
>OZ023328.1:20009133-20056633 GCA_964007535.1 Brachyptera risi
GTTTAATTCGCGACTAAACAAATGATTCTGTTCATGACAATATGGTTGTCTGTAGCATACTCAATACTTATCTATCGATACTTACTATCTTGTAAAGAAAATAAATGTTCATTTTATTATGGAATTGAAAATGATTACTTTCGTTCTGTAAAATTGAGTCTTTGCCTCTCCAATCTATATCTGAGTGAACAATTCATACAGTATTCAATTGGCAACCGTTATTATGCCAGTGTTGTGAGGTTAACTTTTCTCTCTCTCTCGACTGCTACATTCTACATAATCATTTTCAAATTACAAATTACGGACTCGTACCATATTTTATGAAGTTGGATTTGATTCAGGAGGTTCTTAGAATGGTGTGCTGTGGAAAAGAGTGGAATTCGAGATAAGTGAGAAAAATACGGGTACTATAAGTAAGATGACAAATAGGTATATCATACAGTTTGTGAATCCACCTTCGACTATACCGTTTGTATTGCTATGTGGTTTTCCGGCCATATGTGCCAGATGATGAATACCTGCAATGCTTCCTCTACAAAACATGCAGCAAAACCTATTTCAGTAAACTGCGCATATACCTCATTTGTATCAACGAAAGAATAAGATCGTCTACCAAAATAACCAGCACGAATATTACCGGTATATTTGTATAGCCATATGTATAATGATGAATATCATTTCATAAGATCAAAACTGAGTCAAGTGACGAAGTGGTTAATACACTGAACCGTCGTTCAGAAGACCGGGGTTCGATTCCCGCCATGGTCGACCATCCTAACAGATTTTTTTCGTGGTTTCTCACTGTCGTTCAGGTGAATACTGAGATAGTTAATTTAACAACAGGCCACGACTGACTCATACCCACTATCCAGCAACAGCTAATAAAATAACCTTTCATCTCATCATACTAACATCTCATATATCATTCACCGACGCCGATAGATCGTTGTCATCAGTACAATGCGTCGTTGTACCCAATATTAATCAACATACGATTAAACACGGACTTGTTGCGAGCGGAGTTGTTGGAATACTTTCCACGATCTCTTGAATGACAGTTCAGCGCACTTACCGACCAATACAAATACGTAGCAGTATAATTATAACTTTCGATTGATCGATAATAGCATATTACTGGCTTATTTTAGTTGAAACACGTCTTCGAACACTCAAAAAAGTCGTGGAAGTGGATTTGGGTCTCGCATGAGTTATTTTATTCGTGAACAAAATGCCATACGATAACTAGGCAAACGCGTTACGTGTTGCCGCGTTGATGGATGAGCTGGAACATATCAACTTATCTTTGGACTGGTTATTATTTATATATATATATATATATATATATATATATATATATATATATATATATATATATATATATATATGTATATATATATATATATATATATATATATATATATATATATATATATATATATATATATATATACACACCTTGAGATCCAAACCATTACGTCACTGCCACCCTATTTGTCCTTATTAGTTTCTATGGTAGTAAAGAAGGCTTTGTTTTAATCGTTTACAATTAAGTGGTGACCTGTTGCTCGGATTTAATTGGTATCTTAATGGCTTTGAGTGATTTACAAAAATGACATTATATATTTTTTTTTACATCAAAACGGCTGATTCGATTTGAGTGAAAGTTCGGAATAATGTGTACCATTATTATATTGAAATTCCCCGAGAATTTGAATTCTCTTGGATAAAACATTTTTCACGATTTTTTCCTCTGGGCTATTCTTATGGGATTTTTGAAAACTTTGAAATGAGATTTATCAGACGTGGTTTAACCGATTACGCCTCAAAACTATACAGTATCGAATTAGATTAGGACACTTGTTTCAAACTGATTTTGAATTTTTGTTTGACCTGTGTAGCGCGAACAGCAAAAAAAGAAAAACGAAAAAAAGGCACTTTTTTTCGAGTATGGTGGTATTGAATCTTCATCTTCGCTTCGCTCATTCAATAAGTACCTCCATGTAACCCAGCTATAATTGTTAACGAAACAATAATCGACATATAACTTCCGAAATCGGTTGTTCATATATTTTTTTTTCTAGATTGGGTTTTAACGACGCACTGTAATGATGACTGAGATCTATTGGCGTAACGGCTGTTCATTCGAGTCCCATATATTACATGGGTTTCGTCACTCATCTATCCGCTTATTCGTCAAACCTATAATTATTCGCTAATAATTAGTTCCTAATAATTAATAATTAATAATTAGCTATAACAGGTAGCTCATTCGCTACCCTCAAATCGTGCTCTCAAATAACCTATATATGTTTGTGGAGTCGTTTGATTAAGCAAACTCTAATCATCATCAAATGTGATTATATTAGTGAGTCGGGAGTGTTATGGTACACCTATATCGATTGGTCTTAACACGATGCTTATATGATTTGTTGACTCAACGCTCCCATGTAGAGTAGTTAAGAAGCCAGTTACTGCAGGTGACTATTGAATTAGGTAGTTGATGGACCAGTGTCTGTTGTAGTCATATTACCACACTTCTCAACACATCACAAGTACGATCAAATGCCTGTGGGTAAAATAATCTTCGGTGTGCTTCTGCTAGTTAACACTATGTGGGTGTGATTCCATGAGGTATACTCACTTGGGCAAGAGTTGGTGAACCCATTTTCGTGATATGTCAAATTCCTGACATGATATCAACATGTTCACCTTACTATATAGGAAAACGCAGTATATGTGTTGTAAGATGGCGATATTAGCCTATCTGTGTGAAATGTAGTAATGGAAAGCCATCTCATCTTTTTTTGAAACCATGTATAGTCACGGCCCTCCGGTTCTAGTTGTTGCACATTTTTAAAAAATACTTCTTTCACGATCTAATTGGTTTTACCTTTTGATCATCTTCATAGTTTTTAATTGATCTGGAAATATATACATTATGATCATTTTAATAAAAACTGCTCATCCGATTTTGAATTCGATTCTGAATAATATGACACCATTATCATGTTTGAATTCCGTGAGAATTTGAAATCATTCTGAGAAGTTATTTCCTCTAAATTTTTTCTTTCTCCAATTTTCTCCTTTGTATTTCTTGCATGGGATTTTCAAAATTTCGGATTTTCTTCTCAAAAGTAGTTCGAACGATTGCGCTTCAAAACTACACAGTACCGAGTTAGGTGATGACACATGTGCATGCCAAGTTTCATCAAAATTAGAGCGTCCGTTCGACCTGTGGAGAACGAAGAAAAAGAAATACCTTCCGTTTTTTCAAGTACGGTTCCGTGCAAGATGGACTAGATATCGACGCACCGTAGAACCCACATATTCTTTTTATTTGTATTGGGTTTTAATGACGCACTGTCATAATTACTAAGACCTATTGGCGTCGAATGAATGATTAATGAGATGATGGGATGGTGAGATGGTGTTATGGGTAATGGGAAGGATAGTGCGAAGGAAGCGGTCGTGGCCTATATTGTAGGAACCATCCCGGCATCAGCCTAGACCAGAGAGAGAAACCACGAAAAACCCCTGTGAAGATGATGGTAGTAGGGATCGAACCGGGTATGCCCACTGTCTCCCGGGTCACATGAAGCAAGTGCGTTAACCACTCAACTATATGTGCCGGTTAAAATATTCATTCATTCAAGTACAGTGAAATTAAGTCTTCGCTCCGCAAATTCAATAGATTCGTATTACTTGGTGACTGACAAAATTAGGAACAAATTAGGAGTCTAAAAATCCATTAAACGATATGACAGTCGTAAGAAATCACTCAACCTCACTCTCCCGTCTTTTATTTATCTTATTTATGAATTATAATAGAGTACAATTAACGTGATTTCATTTCATATTCAATTACATCATTGAATAAATATGTCGATAGATACTGCAACATCAATCTCTCACATATCCATACATGGGAGGCTAAGGTGCGATAGGTCTCGTGATCATTTACCATACAGTCACAACGTATTGAAATGAGGACTCTGTTCTTCACAATTTTCAAAGGTGGAGAATGGTACGGTTATCGATATGGTCAATATTTCAACGATTCCAATGATTGTATGAGTATATTTTTATGATTAGTATTTTCATTTTTGACAGTACTTTTATGTATTCATTCATTTATGCATTCATTTCATTTTATTAATTCATGTCACTCTTGTTGATGACTATATTCGGCTCGAAGAGCCTGGGCTTTAATAGCTTTTGTACTGTACTTTTGTACTGTACTTTTGTACTTGGAGTCATCTACTTCACAACGATAGAAAGCATTGACATCCCCAATTTAGAATAAACCATAATCAATTCCAAGCACCAATTGAGTACATGACATTTTCACCCCAATTTGTTGAAAACATATTTGTCTTATCGGCAGTGTCAAATTTTAGTGTAATGTAGCTTTGTAAGTAAACCACCATTAGCTAAGTTATTATTTGAGGGTACGAATGAGCGTATTATAGATGAATCATGTTTAAAAACATACGTGCTACTGCTATGTATAGTACTTGACCCAACTAGCCTTTAGTTTCTAAAGCAGCTGCCACAATTCAGCAGCTGCACACGGATGGTTTTAAACACCTTCAGTGCATATGGTCTCAGGTATTACTGGTATGTTGGAACAAAGTTTCAGCAATTTTCTCTCACATGAAGTATCTATTTTATAATAACATGAATAATAAATATGCAAGAACACGTTTTGCTGCTAGAAAAATACATACAGATGCATGAGTTATATTTTTGTGCAAAATTCAGGAGCTGTAATTACATTACTTTGAAAATACAACATGAATAACAACAATGCACTAAGGAATAACGATATTCGGAGAGCTACATACTCATTATGATGCTGCGCTTATTCATAAATTGTGTTATTACGTGAAGCATACTACATGTAGTTATTCATTTGACAAAACATTTTTCATGATGACAATCCAAATTGTCGCTGGATTCGATCTACTATACTTATTTCTACTACATCACTGGGTACTACAACATATTTATTTCCGATTGAACAATGTTCATCATAATTATTTATTATATAACTGAGACAGTTGGTTCAATGGCTAGCACTCTGAACCGTCATTCAGGAGACCGGGGTTCGATTCCCGCCATGGTCGACCATTCTCACATATGTTTTGGTGGTTTTTCTCTGTCGTTCAGGTTGATACTGGAATGGTTCCTTAACCCTTAGCAGGCCACGACCGACTTCCACTATCCAGACCACCTAGTAAAATACATTTTCATCTCATCATCCCAATCCTATCAGCTGATTGTTCATCATATGAGCATACTGGCAGTGAACTTTTGAATATCTCATACCGGAAAGCATTGAACGTTCGAACGAGTTCAAATCGCTTATGAAATCTCATCTTTTGGTCAACTGTTTTTATCTAGGAAATGAATTCATGAATAGTGGCTTTGTCTGAATTGAATTGAAAAAATAATGATTTTGTATTCAATATATTTTCAAATATCAGTTGATAATTTTGTGTCCCTTTTCATTCACTCATCTTTAGTACAAATTATAAAATCAGGAACTCTGCTACTAAATATCCTACAAAGCCTCTGATGAGACTTGTCTGTAGGCAAGTATTAATTCATACTAAGTTACATAGAGTGAACATGATGTAACTTCATGTGTTATTGTACCACTTATTACACAAACTTGAACATATTAAACATTTTACCCGTAATTGAAATTGTAACATAACACTAAAATGGAAAAAAAAGGTTCATTCTTGACAAATAATTCGAAAATTCTTCTACTTGGTTCAATTTCTGAGTAAAAAAACATCCATTGATTACTACAAAAAAAAACAACAACATATAAACACAATAAACTCAATTAGAGAAAATTCTGAGTTTCTGAGGAGAGGAAAGAGTTTCTAAGGAAAGGAAAAACAATAATAATAATAATAATAATAATTTTTTCATTAGTACAAATTGATCAAATTACATGATATTGTCATCGTCTTGTTTGAAGCTAACAACATAGTCAAAGAAATACATTCAAAATAGCAATAAAATATTGAAATCTTAAAAATACTAGTATATGAAACAGGACTGCAGGGTGTCTATGAATAAAATATAGTTGGTCTTCTAACAATTTTTCAACGCTAAAGGAACATTTACTGATAAGTAAGTTCTTGAGTTTAATTTTGAAAGAAATTTATTTTTTATTTCTAGTAAATAGTATTAAGTAAGTATATAATAGTAAGTATATATAGTAAGTAGTATTTTTTAGTTCATCACTTGATTATACAAATTAAAATCAATTTTCCCTTGTGTATGCATTCGCTTTTAATGCCAAATGCTGAATTATTGTACGCCCGATTTCATTGGAAAAGGGGGTGAAAGGATTGAACAAAACGATACAAAACAGATAACCCTACGATTTTAAGTGCATTTGTTCAAAACTAGATATTTTAGTAGCATCGCAGTGACAGTATAGTATAGCTAGTCGGGCAAACTACATTCCTTTCCAAGTCGTGTCGTTATCTCTCTCCGACACATTGAGTGGTGAGCATTGATTTTGTTCTTATTCGATACGAAAAGTAACAATCATGCCAAGGTTTTCCTTGACTCCGTATAAATTGATGTGAAAAAACCATGAATTGAAGTCAGAATTAACCATGTAGGCCTACAAATGTTATATTTAAAATGATTTGTATTATCTATGACTATCAATAAGGTAACGGGATAAGCAACATGGCGTTTTCCTTTCGCACTATGCGTATATCAAAGGGATGCCGCCTCACAAATGTTATGATGATTTGCTGGTATTATTGTATGTTGATATATGCAAGTAATAGATGTAATGCAATCTGTGAATCCAGCTCTTTCCAACTGCATTAAACAATATTGGGATACATTTCATTTGAATGAGCTAATCTGAATTTAAAATACGTCTGTAAAAGCATCTAGTCCCCTAGTCAAGAGCCCTACTGCTATAATTACCATTTTGATAACTGGACAATTACTCATCATCTACGAGAAAGATCAGAAACAATGCAAGTATACAACTATGTACTATACATTGGAATACGAGCCTAATACGTCCGATTTGACTTGAAATTGCGAATCTCAAAAATGTACACGAAAGCGCTTGATTCCACCATGGTGAAAACGGCCTAATGTTAAAAGGATAGGACTTACGCCATGTTGCTTATCCCGTTACGTTATTGATAGTCATAGGTATTATGTATGAATCAAAAAGATCAATGAAACTGAAACTAGAAACAATTGACGCTAGATGTTACGAGAAGGCGGATGGTCCAATGTTCCACAGTTTTTCTCATGAACAAACAATCTCGTTGACGCATTCTGACTGCTGAGTTGGTAATGCGAATAGATATGAAAATTTCCTTCTGTCAACATCAGTGAGCCTACACGGTTGATATATGGTAGATGGTGCATACAGTGGATAGTGGATTATCCAGACGATTTCTTATAGTTTTTGTGAAATTATTAGGATGCCGAAAAGGGCTGTTTTTCCAAAGTTTTTTTCAAAGTTTTTGCTTCTGATGAAAAAACAAATATATGCGTTTCGGCGTGTAACGACAACTCGATCATAATAACCATCTGTTATTTAAAAAATACATATAGCGATGCCTATGTGTTTCGGAGCTACAACATTCAAACTAATCCTTTAAGTAGGTAACACAAAAAAAATTGTGTAGTTGAGGAAAGTTACATTTTTTTTCATTTGTTTCCAAGTTGGGAGTGAGGGAAAAGAGATGAAAAAGTTTACTTTTGTTTCAGTTTGCCGAATACGAGATGTCCGTTTCCTCTTCATTGAGATAGCAGACAAAATTCCTGTGGATGAACAAATAAATTTAGTTTTGCTTTATTCATTCGCGTTTGATCATCATAGTATTCTTAGGAATATCAAAATCATTATAATTGTTTGATTTATATCAGCTGTCAAAAATGTTTCTCTAATCATATGGTGAATCATTATTTAGCAGTTGAATAATCACCACGAAATTACAGTGTTCGAATCATTCTTGGAAGGGGATTTTACTATAGTGACACAATAATTTATATATGTATATATTTTTTTTAATTACATCGAAACTTGGTACAAAATCATTGTTCCCCAATTAAGGCTATGGATGAAAATATATAAATGGATAAATTATTTATAAATATAAATAAATATATAAATAAATAAATATGATATATAAATGAATATATAAATAAATATGAATAAATATATAAATGAATATATGAAAATATATAAATGGATAAATTATATAGACATATATACAACTGTAGCGAGTAATAAGGGGGATGAGGGGGTGTGGATCAGATTTCTCCGCAAGGAAAGATTCAAATATTGCCTTTTTTCAGATTGTTTCGAGTGAAGTCTTTGGAGGATCTGAACACCTTTGAGAATAACATTGATCCAGTCAATGATTAATGTTTAAGATATGATAAGTGATAAGACGGGATTTCAAGAATGGTTCAGATAAAATATCAGTGAATGAAAATTATAAGAAAGTGTCGGAGGAACAATTTAGGCTACTAGCGGTATCGCATTTTTTATGAGCAATAGTACATTCCTGCACCAATAATCGAGCTATTGTGATTCCTGATGAAATTTCTACTCAGACAAAATCATATTTTTGGGGTGGTGTGTAAGCGAAATTTCTCTTCCTTCCCCCTTCTCTCCAATTCAACCACTAACAACAATTCGTGAATGCCATCCATTCAAATGTCTCCGTACATTAACGAGATCGAATCAAAATTCATGTAAGCCGTGAATGAAAGTGATGGCAATAAATTTGAAGAAACAATAACCTCTTCCCAACAGTGTCCGAGCGATGACCAATTTCCTATGTCCAGTGGATTTCAAAGGTGATCGCAATCACTTTGATGAAAGAAAACTTATTTTAAACAGTGTGCGATTGTGATCGATATCCAATTCTCTGATGTCCATTGATTTCAAAAGTATAATCACGTTCACATTACAAAAAAAAAAGTTACAACAATATACGGTTGTTGTTGAATTTCTGATATTCAATGGATTTTAGAAGTTCTACACGTATTTTCTCATTCATCTTGAAGTAAGGGAAAAAATTTGAACACCGGCTCAGGTAGCTGAGTGGTTAGCGCACTTGCTCCATGTGACCCGGGAGGTAGTGGGCATGTCGTACCCGGTTCGATCCCCGCTACCTTCCATCTTTACAGGGTTGTTTCGTGGTTTCCCTCTGTAGTCTAGGCTAATGCCGGAATGGTTCCCACAATATAGGCCACGACCGCTTCCTTCCCACTATCCTTCCCATTACCCATAAAAACCTTCATCTCATTAGTCACCCATCCAACGCCAATATATCTTAGTCATCATTACAGTGCGTCGTTAAACCCAATGTAAATATATATATATATATATATATATATATATATATATATATATATATATATATATACATATATATATATATATATATATATATATATATATATATCATAATCATATATAATATATATAAATATATTTATATATATATATATATATATATATATATATATATATATATATATATATATATATATATCATATATATATATATATATGAAAAAAAAATTGAACCAACCATTTTCAATTTTTGTCCATAGTCCGAACAACTCCCGAACTCCCGATGCCCATGGATTACGACGAATCCATTGACGAACGAAAAACTTCGTTCCAACATTGTATACGATTGTTAACCGATGTCCACTGGATTTCAAAAGTAATCTCATTCACTATGATGTTGAAAGAAGAACTTTGAACCAACAATGTTCGATTGTTGTCCAATATCCGAACAATTCCCGAATGTTCAATGCCCATGGATTACAACGCATACAAAAAAAAAATAATAATAAAAAATTGTCCCAACAATGTGTGAATGATAAAATCACAGCTCTTCACTTTCGCGCCTCCAACAGTGGTTATATATCTGCCTAATTGAAATATTGCTGACCAGAACTGGTTTAACGCCATGCGTGATTTATGTCCGTGATGCTCCCATGAATTATTCCACTGGGTGTAATGAACGTAATCATCACTGTACCGTTATTACTGTATGGTGTTGGTCATATTGTAAACTGCAGCAGCGAAAATAATAGATCCTACTCCGAGGTCTTTTGTACGTTCGAATCGATCGTGTCGTCACAATGCCACTAGCTGCACAATTACATTCCATGCGTTTTTACCCTTTTTTTATTCTATGAATTCCAAAATATATATAGTATACAATATATTTTATATTTAATTTTACTGGATTGTTTTTTTTTTAGTTTCACCAGGCAAATGCAGAATGCGCTGTACTATGAGGGAGATATTTGTATGATACTTTAAATCTAAAAAACACCTTGCCCGATTATCATAAAACTTGTCAAAATACCCGGCATTGTTGTCGTTATGAAACCTTGGAATTTGATGGTGTTCTTATTAGATTTTCCACTTATTAATATGACTCAATTTTTTGATCATCAATTTCGAAAGATGTGCCTGACCGATTTATACCAATAACCACAGGCTCTGAGTAGTACCGTTCTGAGTAGATGAAGTATATGAAGTGTAAATGATGAGTAGAATTCTTAGGAAAAGTTTCGTCTGGATCGGTTACGACTTGCAGCCTGAAGAGCGCACTCGAAAACAAACAAACGAAGAAACGAAGGCGCTATTTGGATCGAATGTAAGTCTTCGCTTACGATAATGGATCTATATTCATAAGAGAGTTTGACGACATGGATTAAGACGTAGTGTATATGTTGTACGGTTTTAGAAGGCAGTTCATCTCAAAATAGAACGTGGATTTTTAATCGAGGGCATTACAAAGGAGAGTTAATGACTCGACGTTCTCAATATTGTAATTGAGTTTGGGTGGATTAATTGAGGGAAAATGTAAATTTGAGAGGATGTCAGGGAAAGGTATTGGAAAAATGCCGTTAAAAAGTTCACGTTATATATTTCCAAGGTAAGGGTTAATTTGATTGGATGAGCCAAATTATTCATCAATTCATTTAAAAAAGAGGTTCATAACCAACACGTTTTCCACTCAACAGTTCAACACATTTGAACGAATCGATACTACATTTTATAGACTTTGATCGCTGTATTTGTTGATGTGCTGTTGATAGCAGAACATATCGAGGATACATCAAAATTCAAATACCACATACAAATATACTGATTATATACGTGCTCAAGTTGATCTGAATATATTTATATATATATATATATATATATATATATATATATATATATATATATATATATATATATATATATATATATATATATATATATATATATATATATACATATATATATATACATATATATATGTATATATATATATATATATATATATATATATATATATATATATATATATGTATATATATATATATATATATATATATATATATATATATGTATATATATATATATATATATATATATATATATATATATATATATATATATATGTATATATATATATATATATATATATATATATATATATATATATATATATATATATATATATATATATATATATATATATATATATATATTCCATGAGGTGAGTGATAATAATTCAAATGAAAACGAGTTGCAATCAAATTCACAATATCAAGCTTCATTTACGGGTAACTGGATAATCAAAGCAAAGACTCAATTTCACCATACTCGAAAAAAAAGTTCTTTTTTTTGGCACTCCACAGGTCAAACGAAAATCCAAAATCAGTTGAAACTTGGCATACACAAGTGTCCTTATCTAATTAATTCGATACTGTCAGGTTTTGATTAACAATCGGTCAAACCACTTTCGAGAAAACTTATTTCAAAGTTTTCAAAAATCCCATATGAATAACCCAGAAGAAAAAATTCGTGAAAAATATTTCATCCGAGAGAATTCAAATTCTCGGGGAATTTCAATATAATAATGATACACATTATTCCGAACTTTCACTCAAATCGAATCAGCCGTTTTGATGTTAAAATTATATAATGTAATTTTTGTGAATCATTCAGAGCTATTAAGATACCAATTAAATTCAAGCAACAAGTGTCACCACTTAATTGTGAACGATTCAAACAAAGCCTTCTTCATTATTATATAAATTAATAAGGAAAAATAAGATGGCAGACAGTGGTTTGGATCTCAAGGTGTATATATATAAATAACCAATCCAAAGATATAAGTTGATATTAGTAGCTCATCCATCAACGCGGCAACACATAACGCGTTTGCCTAGTTCATATACAAATGACACTTTTGTATATTCTGCACTGTAATCATGTGGGCCTATACATAAGTCCAGTTTACCGACAATTGTTATTTTTTTTATGAATATCAACATTTTGTGCGCTTCTACCTGAGGCTAATAGCGTGCTGTGCATTTGAAACATCCGCCTGTTTTTACCGACGTTATAAAGCTATATCAATTCTCAATCTATAATTCTTTTTACGCTCAATCTTGGTGATAAAATAAAAGAACAAGTGAAACAACACAAAGAGTTTAAAAGTGAACACAATATATGTAAGTTGACATAGCAAGATCAAACTAGAGAGAAGAAGAAACTTGCGTATAAGAACTGAATCTTGCGTGTGGGTAATACCAGTGAAAAGTTATTATTTATGTTGGCGAAGCGATTTCAAATCATGAATCAATTAATTACACTGTCCTTGATTTGTCAGGTGGTGATCAATTGAGATATTCAAACATACAATTATGAATACAATATCATAATATATATCAACCTGTAGAATATTCGCCCACAAAGAATTTGTATACAGCTAGGAAATACGTAATTTGAATAAAATGAAATACCACATGGATCAAGACATACTAGCATATGGTAATCATTCACACCCAATAAGTCGTAGTAGGCCTACCCAAAACATGCATGCGAACAAATATTACAGATGAGTAGTTTCGATAAATCCAGTGCACTTATCTGCCATACTCTTTTATTCTATTTTTAAAAGTATAGATTCAGTAGTTGAACGAATATTGGTATATGTCCATTAACTATTCTGCATGGGGCCCATTTGTAGTCAGTGGATTGCTTACCAATTTGTTCATTCCTTTTGGCATACACTAAAGATGCTTTTATGAATACAAATTGAATTTGGATCACGTTTTGTATAGGCCTACCTATCTACTGAATTTCTGGATAATATCAAAATTGTCAAAATTATTATAGACACGAATGGACGAATTCTGGATGTATAATTGTTACAAGCTTGAAACATTTGTTCCTGTACGATAAAAATATGAATTTAATTGAGATTTCATGTTTATTTCTTTCAACACTATTTTCTGATCTTGAATTATTCGCCGGAAATGTGAATTGCTTGCTTCTCTCATCTGATTATCTACGGTATTCTGAAAGAGATTTCACTAATGTTTCGTATACCGGTACGGTATATTATAGGCATGTATACTAGGAAAACGCGGGATTCGCGTTGTGAGATGAGCTCAGAAGTATAGAAATGTACAGTGAAAAATAATTTGTGAGCTCAGTCTACATCTACAGACATTGGATCTCTTCAAACGTTTAAAAACCCCACCGGAATCAATTATGACACGGCCTCCCTGTTCATTCATAACTGATCTCAATCGTTTTAATTTAATTGATGACACTTAGTTGTTGCTATAGATTTAATTGGCTTTGTTTGAAGTGAAAATACGTTTTGAGTGCGTTTCCTTCGTTATTTCTCATCCGACTGTTGCAAAAATCTCTGAAAAAGGTGTAAATAATAAATAGTATTGTTCATATTCGGTGAAAATTTAAGAGCTTTTGAAGAATTCTCGTCTCTCAAGTATTTTTCCTCCGGGTTAATCTTATGAGGATTTTTCAAACTTTCCAATTTTTTTCCGAAAAAATCTTCCGACCGATTTTTATGAAAAACGATCTCAACCTATTCTGGTTAACAGAAATATGTAGGAAAAGTTTCAAGTCGATAGGAATTTTTTCTTGACCTGTATGCCGCGCACAAAATTCAAAAAAAAAAAACATAAAAACGAAGCCCATTCTATTTCGGTATGTGGAATGAAATCTTCGCTACGCTCATCTAATAAATATATATATGAAATAAGTTATCAGAAATAAAATTGTCTATATATTGGGTTTTAACGACGCACTATACTGATTGCTACGATCTATTGGCGTCGGTGGATGATGAATGAATGAGATGATAGGATGATAGGATGATGAGATGATATGTTATTTTATTAGGTGTTCTGGATGGTGGGAAGGAGTCGGTCGTAGCCTGTTGTTAAGGAACCATCCCAGTATCAACCTGAACGACAGAGGGAAACCACGAAAAACCCCTATCAGGATGGTCGACCGCGTGGAGGGAATCGAACCCCAGTCTTCCGAATGACGGTTCAGTGTGTTACCACTCGGCCACGCGTCTCGGTTGAAATTTTCTATCCATATACACATTCATATGAACACAATTATGATACATGACTTGGTTCATTTTCATATTAATTACACCCAAGTTCTTGTATGAACTGCTGTACCGTTGGCACATCTAGACACATCCCTCCACGTGCATACATCACCTGCTCCACTGGAATCCATTGTAATAATAGTTCTGGTTGCAACCAATATGACAAATCGTCTGTACTGCCACGTTTACAGTCACTTACACGTGTAAACTCGGCAAATGATTCAATTAATCTTGTCTCGTGTATCAATCACGTACCGCGTGACGTCACTCAAAGTTCGCTCAGTCAGAAGACGAGGACAGTTTGGTGCGGCTCGGCGCACCACCACCTCCTTCCCCCCCCTCCCCCTTTGCACCAAAGTGGGTCTGCTTTAGCTGACTTTATACCCTTCCGGGATTAAGTGGTTCACTCTTGGTTCACTCACCCCTTTTTGGTAGCCCCCCCCCCCTCTTTTAATAATGCGGACAACAATTAGTAAGAGTCTTTTGAATGACTGGACGAAAAGTTTTCATTAGCCTTGATAGAAATGTTTGTTATTGTTTGGCCTGTGCGTGTGCATTCTCTGCGAACATTTAATAAAGGAGCTCGTGGATTTTAATTAAATAACTTGAGACAAAACTGTTATTATGACATTAAGCAGAGGAAATTAAGAAATTATGTTTCTCACATGTCTCTTGAATGGTATTCTTATTTTTGTGTGAATTACTACCGAGTTTAACATGTTTGTTAAACATTGTTGAACTTGTAGTGAGATTGGATAGATTCAACTGAACTATGTCATCACAATTCAACTGATTTCACTGAATTCTCTTAATTGATTGCACTGAAAAGATTCAACAGAACTTTGTCAATCTAACTGTCGAATTGCGTAATGATAGCCACACCAGTATAATATGATCTTGGACTTCGAGCCGCATCCCGCTCTTCTCATGGGAGTCGATTTAGCGAGATATATTTTTTTCATTGAGACGTGTGGTCGAGTGTCTATTAGACCGAACCATCATTCAGGAGACTGGGATTCGATTTCACGTTGATACTGGGAACAGACCACAACCGACTTCTCACAACTATCCAAACAACTTGATAAAATATCATTCATCCCAATATCTCATTCATCATTCACCGACGCTAATAGATCTGAATCATCAGTAGGCTTACAGTGCGTCTTTGAACCCAATATGAATCAGCTTTTTTCGCGATAACTTTCGAACGGTATGATATATTAGAATTCTAACACGACATACAGAAGCACACATATTTTTATTACCATACTTCAATAACATTTTGCATTGAAATTATCAACATTTGACTGTAAACAATTTGACATAGTATGTAGATGAAAATATATTAGTTGTTGGTTATGTATCTGCAATGTGGACCTATAACGAAGAAATATTTATTCATTCATATTGGGTTTGACGACGCACTGTAATGATGACTAAGATCTATTGGCGTCGGATGGATGATTATTGAGATGATGGGATGATGAGATGAAGTTTTTTTATGGGTGATGGGAAGGATAGTGGGAAGGAAGCGGTCGTGGCCTATATTGTGGGGACCATCCCGGCATTAGCCTAGACTATAGAGGGAAACCACGAAAAACCCCTGTAAAGATGGACGGTAGCGGGGATCGAACCGGGTCCGACATGCCCACTACCTCTCGGGTCACATGGAGCAAGTACGTTAACCAATCGGCTACCTGTGCCGGTGTGATGATATGACGAAGAGATATTGGCGTCGGTTGATTAAATGAAGTTTTTTTAGTAGTTAGAGGAAGCAGTCGTAGCCAATATCGTAGGAAATTTCCCGGCATTTTCCTAGGCTGTACATAGGCCTACAGAGGGCAACCACGCGGAAATTCTGTAAAGATGGACGGCGGTGGAGATCGTTCTATGGTCTCTTGATTGAAAATGTGCAGTGACAAACTGTTTCGAGATCCCATTGACAAACTCGCTATGGCCTCACTGATGTTTGTGGACGTGATGGTTCTTTGATGTCTGTCTCTGGACCATAATGAACCAGAATCAATAATGGCAAGGCAGGAATCAAGGTGTCACTTGTTTACGGCCTTAGAAAGCCATAAATAGGGTTGGAAACTAAACCTGAGCAATCGTAATGAAACAGAAAGTACGAATTATTGCAAGTCGACTCGACATTCAAAGTTGTTAGTTTAAAGGGGCACCGACAGCGTAATATTTTCAGTGCCAAAGTAGCATACAAACGATCGCAGTGTATTCCGGATGAATATATTTTAGTGAAACTGTTTCACACCGTTTATAGAAGTATCAATTATATTGATGTCGATCCATAATAAAAATTCACAATATGTTACGACGTGTTATTTGTATGTAACGGTACGCTGAGAGGTGAAACTCGATGGCAAAAATATCGAGTGGTGAGTGATCTTCAAATCGAAAATTTCGAATCGAAAATTTCGAATCAAAAATTTCGAAATGAAAATTTCGAATCGAAAATTTCGAATCATTGTCGAAACTTCAAAATTGAATTGAAGAAACTTCTAATAGGCAAAGTTTATTATTCTTTGAATGAATATATGTTGACATGATGACGTGGGTCTGGTATGTCTTTCAAATTATACTCAGATAATCATGTTTCAAATGTAGGCCTACCGACTTATCCTAATCAAGATGCAACTTATTATTATTCATTGTTCTGAATCTTAATTTTATGTTTAATCATCCTTCAATAACTCAATGTATTGTATTTCATATAGTCAATACACGTGGAACTAATAGAGACAATACAGATATTGATTTGAACATCAGCGTTCTTGACAAAAATTGTTTCCCTAATCTGATGAATTTGTTAATTTTGTATCTCGCACATTTCAAGTGTTACAATCATTTGTCTGTGATATCTCTCTGGTGGGAACTTTTTGTTCTGTGGAGATTGGGGACGTCTTAAACCAATTGTAAGGATGTTTAGTCAAATTATTAATCAGCCTCCGATTGGGTTTATTTTTTTATTGGGAAAACAAAAGATAGAAACATTAACAATCAAACAAAATTCACATCGCTTATCCACAAACCCTTATAAGGGCTTTACTGTGGCGATAAAAGTAATTGCCATCCATATTGGAGTCAAGGCGAGTGTAGGTTCGAGCTTCATGTATAATAATACTACTACTACTACTCTACTACTACTACTACTACTACTACTACTACTACTACTACTACTAATAATAATAATAATAATAATTTATTCCTTATTTTTGATCCCGAAAAAAGGTATAAGACAGATTTAATATAATGATAAGGATTTTTGTACAAGTTCAACCATCACCCACTTATTCGTACCGCTAAATAGTCTAGCTGTAGGGGGGGGGGGGCGTTCAGTAAACAAAAACCAATCTCTTCATAAAGGGTATAGATGAATACGGCCCTACATAGCTCAGTCAGCTGAGGCGCCGCTTTAGAAATCGAAGTCACCGTCATGCGTTGGCTCTAGTCAAGCGTAAGGCCTGCATTTTTCTGAGAGATATTCACTTTGGTCGTCACTTCATATAGATTCATTATCACCTACTAATTTTTGTATCCCCAATTAATGTAGCTGTTGGTGGGGTCATTAGCAAACACTCATCATCTTGAGCGCATGGGAATCCATTCAGTTTTTTTGGTGACAACCTTTGAGAGTGTACAAATTATTATTCAAGT
This sequence comes from Brachyptera risi, assembly GCA_964007535.1. Lineage (NCBI taxonomy): Eukaryota > Metazoa > Arthropoda > Insecta > Plecoptera > Taeniopterygidae > Brachyptera > Brachyptera risi. The sequence goes on from OZ023328.1 coordinate 20,027,277, forward strand.
TTATAATTATAATCAGAATCTATACCTAATTGAAAGTTGACTCAGTTTTCTATATAGTTCACTCTCTTTTGGAGGGTACTGCGTTGGATACATGGACACAGAAGGAGACGAGATGTGTTGTTAAACAGATTCTTCGCGGAAGGCTTTACAGTACGTGCTTACCCTTGATCTTCCAGAGTATGCAAACATGCGTGCTGTCTTTTTCTGGCGTAGCGCCCAGGGTAGCAGGTTATACTTCTATACGTCCGCAAGACTTCTTTATTATTACACACAGAGACGAAGTCTTTCAAGATCACTCAGATATCTGAGATATCTGTGGCATATATATCATATTTAATAATATATCGAATATTTGTATATGTATTGAAATAAGAAATGACAATTTCCCATTTCCCAACACAATTTGTAATGTGACCCGAGAGGTGAGCGTAGATTGAACTTTGGATCTATCCCCCACCATCGTTCATCTTTAAAGAAGTTTTTCGTGATTTTCTTCAGTAGCTTGAGCTGATGCCAGGATGGTTCCTACAATATAGGACACGACTGTTTTCTTCCCTCTATTCTTCCCATACCCTCTGAAAACTCGATTCTTCATCACGTCACATCATTTCATTGAAATACATATTATATGAAATTTGAATATGTTCCAACTCAAAACGTCGGTGGGGTGTATAGTGAAACAAATAATAATTGGAAAATTTTATGAATTTGGTGTAGAAACCGGAATATTCTAAATCGATGTAAGAGTTAGGCCTATACTTGGAATTATGTAATTTATTCGTCGGGATTTTCAAACAATTTCATTTTTCTAAACCGCCATTGATACTATTCATGATCAATACCATTTTATGTTTGGATTAGAAATTTTAGCAAATTCGGTTAATGAATAATCGAGTTGTTTCCGTTTCAACAGTGCTTGGGAAAGACGACGTGAACAAAAGATATGCGTGTTGCCATGAGAGACTGGAAAATATGAAAGTGCCTTGTGATATACTCTGACTGGAACATATGCTTGGAATTTCATAGTTTACAAAACAACATTCAGTCGTTTATCGCATAACGATAACGTCCTTGTGCGCACGATAATTCGTTTCACAGAGAGTTTTTCTATAGTACTATTTGTATACTATATCATTCATTATTCAATATACTTATATTGTTATCATTATTGTAGTACTATTATTATGATACAGTAATCCTATTCCATCGTGAAACCTGTTCATTATTCCTTATTGCTTATTCACATGCATGTCGTTATACTGTGATCTGTGAACACATTACATTCTGTTGTGGTTCACTATAGTATAAGAACGAACGTTCAACTTAATGTGTAGAGAACGTACAAAAGACAAGTTTAATTTCAATTCCATACATGAAGTATACGTTGAATTGCGCACTAGACAAATACCTTCTTGTTTGCCATTAAACACATACATATGTTTCTCATCGCTTTTTGAAACCAGGGTAAATAATACTCGTGCAGTTTGCCAGATACACAGTTACATTTCAATTCACTTGCAGCTTGCAATTTAACATTGTAAGAGGTTCTCAATCTTTTGACTCAGTATAAAGACCATAGTCCCATTGCGACCATTAAATTGAATGCACGAGATCTTCAGATATAACTGATGGGCCGTCTTCAAGGCAGACCAAGTTGATATTGATGCCGTCACTAGTACAGGATTACAATACGTGCTTTGTACGCGATGCATTTCCATTGGATTACGTATAGACTGGCAGTTGACACATATAAAACACTGACAATAGACGAAAATGTGAGTCTCTTCGGAAGAATGTTCGTAATTTAAAAGTGGGACACAAGATGCATGCGACATTGAAGTAATGGTTAAGTTTAGTTTGACAAGTAATTTGGCTTTTGGTCGACAGCAATTTGCAATTGCAACCACGCTGTGAATAGAATTGCCATAGAATAAAGTATGTTGGGATACTTACGCTAGAAAGGAGAAAACTGATTATTCCGAAACGAAAAGATGGAAAAAAAGTCCTGACAAAGATGTAAAGAATGGGATATTCTATCGATAATGATGAGATGAGAATGAAGTTAGCTGTATATATAATGATTGATTTAGGAGGCTGGAATGTAAATACAAACGGATTGAAAGGATTTACACCAATGAGAAACTCGCGCGTCCAACAAAGCCTATGAATTATTTACGCAAATAACAAACCGTGTGTAACTGTAAGACGAGAGTCGAATTCTCGTGGGAAATACATTAGCCTGAGCTCGCCTTTTTTGGGGGGGCGATTGTTGAAGAGTGGGGTATAAAGGAGGGGGTAAAGAGCGTAGGATTACATTGGCAGTATAACCGAAATATTCTAGGTCAGTTTCTGCCATTAGTGGTACTGGGTAGCTCTTTGTACGTTGATAATCCGTAGATCTAATGGAAGTCGTTATTCCTTTAACGCTATGCAACCATCCGCGCGCGTATATTTGCTTGTGGTAGTTGGGTTTGGTTAGTAATACCCCCTTTCTCTTCGCCACGGTTTTCCCTCACCCATACCGTAGCCGATATTATATTGCGAAACGTGGAATTCGGGGGAAAAAAAGAATGGGAGTATGCACTGGAGCACTTGGAAATGTTGTACATGATTAAACTAGATAACCGATAGGATTTTTTGTATTAAAAGTTCTTTTACGGAATGAATTCCGACCAATTTATTCGCGAATCCTTGTTTAGTATAATAGCAAGCCAATAACTAAGATGTGGACGCTCCTGTATCCCAGATTGCTGGTTTCCAGGGGAGAGGTAATATTTTCCATTAATCTGAAAATTTTCCATAGTATACAACAATTACGCCCATTTTTTTTCCAGTAGCGCCTACGTTCAAAAATGATATTTCATCTGAGGATGATAGTTATAGCATTTCTAATTTCGTTCTCCAACCAATTCAGAGTTTCAATTTACTTGTAGTTCTAGTAAACCTGATTAAATGAACACTCCTCAGAGATACAAGAATAATTTATATCACAATTCGTTCCAACAGAAAATATCCCAGTATTTAAGTACGTATTAGTTATATTCCGTTTATGTCACTATGACATTAGGCGGGTGAAATTTATTTTTAGTGAGAGTAGAGGAGTTATATATATATATATATATATATATATATATATATATATATATATATATATATATATATATTTGTGTATACTAATTTTCTCCGTATAGTGTGTGAGGAATCGACGTATACAGCAAAAGCAAAAACGAGTGCGAGTCTCCAACCAGGACGGACTTTCGCTAATGTATTACAAATAGTTTATAACGAGCAAAAGGAAACAACATGCATGATGTGAGGTCGGTAGGTGGACATAAATCGCACTTTCATTGCAACTTGAAGATTACTAGGTCGAACCCGGCATGTTTGCTCTCATAAAACTAGGTTATCGAACTTATTCTGAACGTTACATTCGGTTAGGCATGTTGTTTCAGGTTCGGTTCACGTTATCGAATACTGTATAGCCGTCTTAGGTAGGTAAATATGCCATTTTTATTGTCTTCCGTAATTTATCATCGTTATCGATGTGAATATAGCTCGAAGAGATCGAAGACTTTTAACTGCGTAGAACTAATTCTTTTATCCGACTAACGGTTTTTTTCGGGTTGTCACACTCCCGACCGTTATGTTGAACCCACAGGTCACTTCAAGAGGATATACAATTGAGGCCCGGTTTTACCAATCTTAGTTAGGGTGCTAATCCACTAACTATTGATTAAAGGTACGAAAATAACATATGTAACCAATGGTGATAACAAGTTAATCCACTAACTATTGCTTAATCCAGTTTCGTAAAATCGGCCCAAGTGAAAAATATGTGGCTCCTCCACCAGTTTCCATGAGTATGAATCATGGATTGGTTCTTGATTATGTTTCCTATCCAATTTAACATCGGATTCGAATGTCAATATATATATATATATATATATATATATATATATATATATATATATATATATATATATATATATATATATATATATCCTACTGACACATCAAATTGTTTGTCCGAATCCCAACTTTGCTATCTTGTTGTATTATTTGTTGTATTAATCATGATCAACGATTATTATCAATTTTTCAATTTCAATTCAATTCAAATATCATTTTATTCTTGTTCATGTAATCAAAGATTACCATATTTATAAGTTATGCATCAACATACAGTTTGAAACATACATTCAAACATATAGTTTTATAACAATATCATAATAATAAATTAACAATACATTGAACCAATATCTCAACTCTATAAATATATACATCAATTGGAAACGTTTTGAGGTAAAATGGAATTGATCGCATGCATTCAATTTTAATCTTAAGAAAGAGGTTTCAGTTGTGTTTAATCTTAATTTGGAAACATGAAGCCCGCGTAAGAGAAAACTCTTGTGTGTCTGAAATACATATATGTCGAAATGGTAAGTTGCGATTTTAGTCTCGACTCATTATTATTATTATTATTATTCATTTTCCGAATGAAAACATCACATCGTATTAATCCCTCCCCATTTCGATATTCTGTTGCTTAAACAAAACGTCAAGCTACTCCCAACATATCAAAGTGATTACGAACAGGCAGTTCAGAAAACGAACGCCATGCACATAAACGAAACTATTTTCGAGCGCTCGTTTTGTACGTTGAAAATGGTCTATAGCACACAGTTAAGTATTTGGGCATCGTGGCTTGGTGTTTGATATTAAGGTCGACTTATTGGCTCGGAGGGACGTGGCGTCGTTTAAGGCGTCGTTTTAGCTACTCTTATCAGGCGCCGCGTGTCGCCAACACGGTAGCTATAGACGCCTGTAATATATAATAACCAACTAGTGTATACCACCCCATCGTAACTGCAATACTTGCTGATGAAATTATCACTCTCGGTTCGCCTTCTTTTTCGCACACATATAATACAGCTCATAAAAGATCTACCCCTAATCAAGAGTTACGAAGCCAGCTAGCTTATCTATGATATACAACGATCTGAAACTGGCTTTTGTTGTCGGATTTTAAATATATACAGCCGCAACGCGTTACCATTGCTTTGATTAATTCCCGTGGTTTTCATCTTCAAACTAACTCCAGGATTTATCGAATATATTTCAGCCGACTATTTTCACAGACTGATGTTTAAAATTGCGGCATTTTGTCTCTCTCATATGAATGTGTAAGGTTGCGTAAATACAGATCTACGCCGTATATTCACGGAATGTATCTCAGTGTTTCGCTACGTTTCGCATAAAAAAACGGCATGTCTTACATTATTTATGCAAATACTGTAAACTTGTTTGTTGTTATGAGTTTTACTTCGTTTTTTTTCTCATTCCTTTATAAGTTTCTTTTTGGCTGGCCCATAGGAAGCATGAAATAAGGACCTTAAAGACTATTTCTGTGGTTTCGCGCCACATTTTACGACTTCTACTCCACACTTTATTTCCATCTAACATATCTTTCATCCCACTGTCTACTCGCTTTTACCCCGATCTTGGTGTTTTCCGCGTTTCTCCCATGTACTTTTTCCCTTCTAAGATCGGTCGAGTTTTACGAGGATCGCCTGCTACACAACCTCCTTACGACGTGCGTCCTACACGAACCTATAATAAGGGGCTCATCATTGTAGCATCAATGACTGGGGCATGCATATCGTTACCTCACTATTTACGTTCCTTATACTTGAGTATTGGTTAAATGCAAATTCAAACTCATTTCGGGAAATGACTCTGAAGTAAGCGTACTTGGCAACTGGATTCGTAACGATACGTATATTGTAGGACATCCAATCCACGCAGCGCATTGCGAATCCTATATCCTATGTATATATATACATACCTATTGGAATACGAAGACTTGAATTCATTGTTGAAAAGCAATACATCCAGGTTTATTATACACACAGTTTAAAATTACTGGCTTGGCATTCTCTGACGGAGACGTAATTTCATCTCGGGATCTTTTTCAATCTCACGCACTGTGCACAAGAATGAAGTAGGCTACTTAGCCTGGAGCACCTCGTCTTCCTTGTCGATCTCTCGGCTTGAGCCTAACATACAGTCCTGCATGCTCATGCGACTTCAAAAGTCCAAAACTTTGGGGAATATGCCCTATAAGAAAACCCCACAATCACGGCTCCTTGTATAACACATAAAAAAATATGATGGCATCCGCAAGGTAAAAGGGAAATGGGAATTTTGCAGTAGATGGAAAGAAGATACTAATAAAAAAATGAAAGCATATAGGAAACTCAATTGCAAAACATAACATGCATTCTATGGAGATATGATTTATATCTTGTACTGTGGTTTTATATTCAGAGGTAGATTTACATAGTGTGTATCAAGTTGGAAGGAAAGCCATCTCAATCTCAATTCCCGTGCGAAAGAATATATGTTCATTCCCTTTTTAATTGACGTTTCTTTTTCAGCATGCAACTATGCTCAACAAGTCTTCTATCTGATACACTCGGTTACCATATACTACTCAGGGTTTCATTCTATAGAACAACTTGATATGACATAAAAAATTGAATTTCATTCTTCATTTTCTCAGTGTCTGTTCTAATTATAATCATATAACCGGGGGCATGTTATCAAACTTTCTAGTTATCCTCCAAGCTAACACTAACTTTATTACGTTTACCACTTTACCGAGAGAAGCTGTATGTTCTGACTCAATATTATTCTAATTTGTCAAGTAAAATGTTACTAAACTTGAAGGGGTGTTGGTGGCTGTGTGCTATGTTGCAGTCTAGCAAGTGTGCTACTGCAGAGCAACTGCTAGCGCAGAGACTATTGTTGATACGGGAGCAGAAAATGTCTCCCATGCGAAGGATGTCATCTGCATAGCTGCGAGCCTTAATTCTGGCACCACCGAGTCCATTATAAAACTTTTCTTATTCAAGAAAGCAGTGATAACCAACCACCGTCTCTGCTCTTTATTATAATCTTTGGTAGAGATTACAGATTTTTGGCGTATAATTCGTGGTGCGTAATAAAGTCTCTAGTAGTTTGAGATGTCTAGTCGAGCTTTGGTACGGATATATATATATATATATATATATATATATATATATATATATATATATATATATATATATATATATATATATATATATATATATATATATATATATATAGTGTAGAAGAGGCCGCGTAATTCGACTATGGGGACGTCCAATTGTCGACACCATTATGCAAATGGTGAAAGATGGTATTATACAAATAAATTCCGAAATAATATAATGATAACAATGTAAAAATGGTCATGTCAGTGAAGAGATTAAAAATAATCGCAATGTTTTCCCTGTCAGGTTGTCACTTCTATACAAGGTATATTTAATACATATAACGGTAAATACTAGATGTGTATACGAGCTTTGAGATACTTTTTTTTTCTTTTTTAATAACATCGAAACTTGATACAAAATCATTGTTCCTCAATTAAGGCTATGAATGAAAGATAGGATCGTTTGGACGGGGCACCACAAGGGCGATCTTACCACCCTATTTTGATTTTTTTTTTTTTTTAATAACATCGAAACTTGATACAAAATCATTGTTCCCCAATTAAGGCTATGGATGAAAGATAGGATCGTTTGGACGGGGCACCACAAGGGCGATATTACCTTATTTAAAACTAATGGTCTTCAACACCAGGACTGCGCTGTCTGTGACCATAATTTTTCGCCGTAGATAAAAGTCTTTCAGTATAAAAACACAAATGTTGATATCTTCCACTTTGAACTAAGTCTCGTGGGCAATGATTACTCCTTTCCCTTGACAGCAGATGTAAGATACTTTGAGATGCTGGATGATTACACAGTCCATACTGGTTCACACACACTATAGACTGTGAAGACAGATACACATATGCCATTCGATGTAGGCCTATCCATTTCATTTTCAAATAATAAAATTAAAGTATCCTATTGGGAGAGTTTAAACTAATCAGTGTCATAGCTTGTCCGCCCACATGTTTGAATATGATATTATTTTTTAAGCTATGCAAAAATTATCACGTCTTCAGAAATAACCATTTCCAAGTTTGCAAAGTGAATGGTGCAAATGTTCTAATTGAAACATCATTAGTACCTAAGAACAGGATGAAGTATTATTATTATCATAAATGGAAGATACATGTCAAGTCACTTCTCTGCAAATAGCAAGCATAATAGATGAATTGATATTCAGTAATATTCAATATTCAATAAAATAATAATCACTCTAAAATATTCTGATATGCTAAGTGACGAGACAAAAAGCTTTCATAATAATGACCGTAACAAATGAAACGAATTCTTCTCGAAATATATATTTTTTCACGAGAAACTTGGTAAGTGGATTCTGCTGTCAAAAAATCTGAATTGTTCCTGCGAAAGACGGGAAATAGTCGCAAATAACGCAATTGCTAGGAATACTGGCTCACACACCAAGAAAGATAGATGTACCAAACTTACGAATGTCTTTCCGTCAGCCTTTCACATAGCCCGGCGATCTGATGGAATATTGATGTTCTAAATAAGAAGTAATAAGAAGTGTGTGTGAAAGAGTGTTTTTACACATTGGAACAGGGTGCACCAGAAGTGGATACTTTTTTGGGTTGTATCACGGACCACGATGCGGTTGTGATGTTTGCCCCGGCAATCGATCGTGCTTTGTGGACCGGGTGTAGAAGAGATCGACCCCCCCCCGCCCTACCCCCCACCACAATGCAGCGCGTGTTTCGTGTGGTATATACGACTGTGTGTGTGTGTGTGTGTGTGTGTGTGAGAAGACTCACCCCCGGTTTGTACGACGTCTTGATGACCCGTCCCCGGGATAAGTAAGAGGTCACATTACATTAGCCAGTTATATCTCGTAAGATTCACTTGGCTCGACCATGCATAATGCCTAGCGACACTTATGCTATCTAGTGAGTAGATAAGTACACTGAACGCGATGAGCTGAGCCTTCAGTGGAGACGTGTTGCATTGAGCTCAAGACATGCGTAACATGTTCTACTTCCAGGTTTCAAAACTGCTAAAATGCTGAAAGTAACTTTGAAAAGTCACTATTTTGGGAACTTTGTTATTAATCAAAAGTGACGAGAATTATTCTTCATTTTATATTGTTTATTTATTTTTAATTGAAATATGAATTGCATCATCAAAATATCATTCCATTTATCTATAGAAATATTCTGAAAACAATCTATCCGCTGATCATCTCTGCACTGCTTCTCCCTGGATGCTCCGTTGCTCCGTTGATCACAAGGCCCTATTTACGCTAATTTTTCGTCACTTTGGCAAATATTTTGAATCTCTTTCAGAGATGTGACTTGTGATACCTGTTATATACCTGTGATACATATATATATATATATATATATATATATATATATATATATATATATATATATATATATACACATATATATATATATATATATATATATATATATATATATATATATATATATATACATATATATATATATATATATATATATATATTATATATATATATAGGTACGGTACTCTTGCTTGTAAATCTGCTCCATGGTATGAGTCAACCAAAACAAGATAATCGATCCACATATTGACAGATTAAATACACAGTATGATATATTTACTAACAGGAACTCATAGTTGTGCTGTGCGTGTTAATATCTCTAAATGAAATCTGCTTTGTAGCGAGTTAGATTCTACTAAATACTGTTCTCGTAATTGCTTTTTCAATTATTAAATGGGTTTACTCTTCCTGTGAGAGGAATTCACGTAACCATAGAACCATTCCAGTGAATTTCAACAAAGTGATCAAACATGGAGTATAAGCTATACTGGTATAATTATTATCAACGAACGTATTGACTTACTCACCCTAGCGAAGCGAATACTAATATCCAACAAATATTGGCTAGTCCATGTAATATAATTAGCTGTACATTATCACGCAGTTACGAACGGAAAAGAGTATCAAAGAGAAAAATGAATCGAAATTGTACTCTTTGAATGCATTTGAAGGTGAATATATTCACTTCTCTGTTGGAATTTACAACCTTTACTTACAACGTGACCATGAAGATCACCCGTGTTCAATTCGATTCATTCATCAATGTACCAAGTACTTTCATGTGTGGTGTTATTCTATAGTGTCGATGAAATACACAACTAAATATTGTCTCACTGCATCGAATTAAAATTTGGTCAAGATGAGGTTTATGTCAAGCATGAGATTTGCAGTGGGAATAGTTGTTTTCACGAGGGAATAATTTCACCTACCATAATTACAAATACAAAAATTACCGTCATTTTTGTACAGTTTCTGTTTTCTCGGAGCATCAGGATTCAATCTGGACGATTGAAATCGTCACAATGTCGCAAATCTGGACAATGATCGCATACTGTTATCCTCCAATTCCAGCGAGATCAAGTAATTATCAAAGTCTTTCGATTGTTCAGTGAGTAGAATAATTTCTTATTCCGTGGATACAAGTATACCTATTGTTTATGTATAATCCAATCATTCCTAGTTTTCCCCAACCGTACCACCGGATAGTATTTGTGCGATCGCGCAACAAAAAACAATCAATCGCTATCTCTTTCTAACAAGGTGGGCCTATGTAACACAGGAGTCATCCAATAACTCTCGACTATTCCACTCTTCGATTTTATTAGATATTTATTTTGTGTCGCTTACACAAATAATAAAGTGGTTGTCGTTTCTCGTTCATCGACAAAAAAAGACGGTCATCGATCTTGACTTGAATAAGTGAGTGGTCAAGTTGTTCAAGTTGGTCAAGAGGTATAGTAATATCTGGTCAGGGAAGGAAGGAAGGAAGCAAAGGGAAGAAGTTGTTGTCCATTGTTAGGGTTGGGTGAATTATGACAGTCCATGCGTTATCGACAGTCGAAAGTGAAAATGTGGAAATGAATGACGATTATAGCATGGCTTTCGAGAACCAACCCTTTTCTGTTATTCTCGCTTATTTTTTTGTCTCGCTACAACTGGTTTTTGTTCCCAAGAGAAAAGTTGTGAGTCTGGAAAATACGAAGAGACAACCACGTTTTCGATACTCTGAACGTGAAGTCGCGGAAAATTCTTTTCGTGTCAATTCTCCAAAACTTTCATCCTCAATTTTCGTTCGAATCTTGTATTCATTTAAGAAAAATAGTTTTCCGTTCGACGTTCCTCCTTCAACATATTGGCGTGCTCTTTTACAATGTCGTTCCACGCTTTTTTTTTGGTGTGATTTGCATTTAAATTCAAAGCAATTTATTCACTTTTTCGAAATGTTCTGAATCATGAGACACAATCACGTGGCTAGCAACACATGACATGCATCACACATCTTGACATTGCATCGCTCAAAGCTGATTTTATATTCCAAAATACAGCAATATCGATTCACTCAAACAAATGTTTTCAAATTATACGTGACTTCAGGTTAGGCGAGAGACGCGCGAACTCGTTCTTTCTATACGTCTGTGGTAAACTGAAGCAAATCATTTTTAATAATGATTAATCAACATTAACTTGGAACGAACTTATGTAGGCCCATGCTCATTCCATCAAATGCACAAAATCACATTATTTGAAGAAGGGATTTACACCATTTTCAATCGAAAAGAGTTTGGTTCTTTTGTATATAAAAGAAACCGTATTCTTTTTTGAATAATTTTATTTACAAAATACTGTTCGTAATATTAAAGAGGTAGACCGTGCTCTTCATATATAGTTGAAGTAACTTTATCGCTAGGATATGAAATCCCTGTGAAAAGCGTTGAGAATCTTAATATGCATATCAAGATGGTTTATATCCAGCTTGTTCGTACTATCAACTATATTGGCTGTTGTATGTTACTGTTACGTTATTGCGATTTATTGTTGTAGTAACAATTTTCAACGCTCAATTGCACTGTTATATTATCGTGTATGTAAATTCTTAAATATATATATATATATATATATATATATATATATATATATATATATTTAAATTGACTGAAACTGGGCTGTTTTTTAATCGTGATATATTTATTTAAACTGTTTAAATAAAATAGTTTAAATAAATATATCACGATTAAAAAACAGCCCAGTTTCAGTCAATTCAAATAAATATGAATCGTGAAAGTTTAAGTAAAGCTATATATATATATATATATATATATATATATATATATATATATATATATATATATATATATATATATATATATATTTATATATGATTGTATGATGTAGGAAGCTATTAAAATCATATATATATATATATATATATATATATATATATATATATATATATATATATATATATATTTATATATGATTGTATGATGTAGGAAGCTATTAAAATCATATATATATATATATATATATATATATATATATATATATATATATATATTTAATATATATATATATATATATAATATATATATATATATATTTAATATATATATATATATATATATATATATATATATATATATATATATTTAATATATATATATATATATACATATATATATATATATATATATATATATATATATATATATATATATATATATATATATATATATATATATATATATATATATATATATATATATATATATATATATATATATATATATATATATATATATATATATATATATTTATATATATATATATATATATTTATATATATATATATATATATATATATATATATATATATATATATGCATTTCCCATTTCATTCGGATATAATGCATTCTATCTCTCGAATAAATCTGAAATAAATGAGTAGAGAGATGTCAAGATCAAATTTTGTGGAACATTATATATGCCAGCCATACGTTTCAGCAATAACTATAAGGAGACAATTCCAAATAATGATTACGATCAGTTACTATGAGGGAATTTCTTTTTTTTAAGTCATACACGGTAAGACAAATTGCTGTGAATGGCGCTCATCGAGTTCGGGGTTGGCTCTATCTGCAGACATGGGCGAGGAGACTCAGTTATGTTCTGCCATAAGAATGAACTGTCTTGGAAGATCGACTATATAGTATCACCTTTAAGAGCACACCAAGTAACAATAGCCATGCTGGATGCCAAAAGATTTACCGATTAAAACGCAGCTTGACGATTCAATGAGAAAGAAACAAGGATTTGGGGTATTCAAAAGCAAATCAAGTTTTCGAAATTTTCGGAAAATTTTCACTTTTTGCGTTGTTTACGTTGAACGTAACGATTGCTTTTCCCATGAAACACTCAGGTTCATCGTTTCAAGTATATCGCTCTGATCATTCTGGGTTCGTTTGTGAACGAACGAACTAGAAATTTCAAACAATCCGATCTTCAAAGGGGTTGCAATTACAAACTTTCGTTCGAATAACAATTGGATACATTTTTTCTATGTGGAAATAAAGCGTACACTCAAATTATCATGCTTGTGATATTTGAATGGAAGTTATATATCTTCACAATTCAATTGCCACCCTACAAACCGTGTTATCATTCGCGTTTTCATATAATTTCATTAATGATGACAATTATGGTAATGATGTCAGAAAAGAGCCAAATAGCCTTCGTTAATGACGCCCAATTAAACCAATATTGATTGAATAATTAATCTACTCATTCATTCATTTATGTATTCGTGATGGAGATATGAATATTCCATTATTTTCATATATTCGTATGTTGTATGGCCTCTGGCGTACAGTTGCAATGCACATGTTGCATTTGATTTTCACACGTATTTCAAGATCGTTATACTATTGTCGATCGTTGGTTCTTCATTGGGGATTAGTGAGGCGGTTTATGGTGACTATAATTGTAGGTTCTCGAGTCCAAATTGCGCGTATCTGACGTCAACGAGGTAGGTGTCTGTGTGGGTGGGTGTCTGTGTGTGTGTGTGTGTATGTGTGTGTGGTTAGGTCAGAGTCTAGTGACACCGGCCACACTAAACTCTCCAATAAGACTGTTTAAATGCGTAGCCCGTACTAGCTTCCTTGTAATACATGTACACTACACGGCCCGCCCACTCTTCCTTCTGTTATATATACATATACACTCTTGTATATAGTCTCGCGTTGCCAGATTTCCAGAGTAGAATCGGATTATACCCGACATAAATAAACAGTCCTGCACACTTTTGAGCGCAAATACGAGTGAGGAAATGATTGTGTGCCATAAATTGAGCACAATACATTTTTTTAGTCACTCAAGGTAAGTGGGTTCTGGAATGCGTGTCAGTGGTGATTTTAGGTGTTCAGCTGGGGTAATGATTATATACAAAACCATTGTACTATGCCTCTGCACTTACTCGATGACGATGTCATTTACTTTCATGAATACATATATATAGTAAAGCTGTAGTATGACACTTCAACCAATATTCTTATCAAACTATAAAACAACTATGTAGTTCATGGGTATTGGATGCATGATAGGTCTGGGGATTGCAAAAATAATATCAACTTTCCGTATTGTTATATAGGGCCTATGTTGATATTGTATATTCGTATTTTTCAAATATCAAATTTGGTGCGTATATATAGGCCTTATCAGTTATTAATGAATTATTTGATTAATGAATAATTCATCAATTCATAATTAATTGATTTTCCAATGTCAATTGATTTTTTCTTTCAACAATATACTTATATTATTTTGTATTTTCAAATCATATGGATAATCCCTTGAGAATGGAATGGCCACACATGCTGAAACGGTACACATGGTATTCCCTGATATTCAAATATCAATTCACGTGAAAATATATATATATATATATATATATATATATATATATATATATATATATATATATATATATATATATATATATATGTATATATATGAATTTATATATATATATATATATATATATATATATATATATATATATATATATATATATTGATGAATATATGTATATATATATATATATATATATATATATATATATATATATATATATATATATATATATATAATATTCCTATGAATAATATGAACTAAATTATATACGCCAATTATTATATAAATTCACTAGATAGGCCTAAATATAAATGTACCATATATATATAAATATATATATATATATATATATATATATATATATATATATATATATATATATATATATATATATATATATATATATATTCAACTATACTATCTAGAGCGGACCTACACAACCGCAATTTTTCTTGCATGACATCCGTTTACCTACTTTTATAAAAATCCTGGCACCTCCACTAAAATCCGTTTAGACTGAATAAAATATGTTGAACAAACAGTATCAGTTTGCTTCACGGTTCATGTATTATTCTGCACGTATTTAGTGCATATTATAACTTGCTTACCGGTGAAGTTTGGTGGAATATAAAACCGGCGCTTCCACCAACATTCACCCACAAACTGATGGACAATCTGGAGTATCTAGAACAGTGAGATGATCGGACAAAGATGTGATAGTTGCAAGAAGATGTTGAATGATTGAAGTGATGAAGAATTGAGGATGTCATGAAAATATAAAGAGTCGTCTTCAATGTGCTTAATTTTCTGCTGGGATACTTTCAGCGTTCCTCTCGCTTCTGAGGGAGACAATTGGCCCTAGAAGGTTGGGATTCATCATGTTCAATACATCAAGTCTAGAATAAGGTGACAGTTCGCTATCTTCTAGATTTTTTTTCCGTTCTCATTTAGAGCACATACAATCAATAGTGAAAGACATTTCACTCGAGCTGTCATGCGAATGTGATATAGTATTGCAGAGATATACAAGAATATTCCTGAAAAACATGAAAAATGTGGGAATTTCGTGGCCATAAAGTTGAAAACCGTCAAAATTGGATACAAATTTCAGGGCACAACGCCAATTAATCGAATCACTCATTCATGTTGTATTCAAAATGTGAATACTTATTGATAGGTACTTTTTTAGAGAATGGCTTCAGTAGTTTTCATCTATTCAACTTTCTCTTACACAAAGCGAATATTCCAAGTATCGGGTAGTCAAATTATACACACCCTTTATAATGATATCGATTGTAAAATCTTATCGAATTGAATTGAATGTCAGATCTGAGAGTCACTGAGCTCATTTCGCATCCCAAATTCATAATTTTCATAGTCTTATCATACTTATATGTTGTCAAGTTTTATTCTCCCTGCAAATTAGCTAAAACTTACGAAAATATTTCCCATTCTGTCAATAGACTCTATTTGTATAGGTTATATTGCACACGTATTTTTTTCTTTCGTACAACAATTCTTCTTTTCTTCCTGACTTCTGTTTTCTCACAGCGATTTGAATGTGAGTCTTGAGCCGATAAGTTTGTCTCGTGCGGAAGAAGATTTTTTCTTCTTCAGAGCAGTCTATTCTTTCTAGTTACATATTATAGATTTTGCAACACCTGTTCCTCTTCTTATGACCGCCTAAGTAGGCTGCCACACAGTTTGGTATATTATATAGAAGAACGCATCTGTAATAATATTACTTCCCTTATCAAACTTCCATATAGTCGATAGAGATTCTGACTTTCGGGTAAAAAGCGCGTGGAAAACATATCACACTCGAAAGAAAATATAAGATTTGTTTTAACCGTCAGTGTCAAATGTTACATCTCATTCTTCAGTCTGTTTTTTGTCCCTTTCTTTGAGAATAAAGTTGAACATCATCAGTTTTCCGTTTTTGTCTTGAAAAAGTGGCATGTTGAAAAATCGCAGTGATTATTTTGTGAGAAGCGTCGCTCTGAATGTTGGTAATAATACGCAACACTTATTTGATACGGCGATTACTTATATCAAAGCAATCAACGGGAGTAAAGTTATAGTTTTTTTTCTTCCCACAGGTTGTTAACGTCTTTGATTGACGAGTGAAAGAAATTATAGTAACAAAAATACTTGGATACAAACAAAAGTGTACAACGTTTTTAATTAAAGAGTTTTAATAGTGTCATCGGAAAAGTCGTCTCATTTCGTTGCGGAAAAGTCGTCTCATTTCGTTGAAATGTTTGTAATACTTCCTGTTCGATCTATCTTCCTGGATAAATGATTATGTTCAAACTACTTGATATTTTCACCAGGCCATGAAACGTATTGCTCTAATTGTTTTTAATTACTACGAGTGGAATTGTTAACCTACAAAGAAATTTAATTAGAAATCTTACTCAAGCTAGTTTTCATTTAGTTTCCCGATCAGAAAATGGCCCTAGGTCTATAAACGTTGTCACTATATAAGTCAAGGGACTCGCACAGGCTTACTAATTAAATATTTAATTGGATACGACCGTATCTGAAAGTAATACATCTTTGCTGTACGTGTCTTTGTTTCTTTGGCAATTCGCCGACTTGAGACATCGTTCAGTAAATTACAACCGACTGGCACTTTTTTAAGAAAAACTTGTCCAAAAATTTTTTTTTTAATTTTTCGAAATAATAAGATATCGTTTTAAATATCATCATTCAAATGGATATCCATTTGAATGGATCCATTCCATTCCACATAGTTGCTGACTACAGTTTTCCATCATACCTCAGAGCACAGAGGCTCATTAACTATACATGTAATTTCTCTGTTGTCATTTATCAAGTTTCAAGATGGAAAGCTTTCGGTATGAAAGTAAATGAAGATGTAAGACCTGGGATGGAGATGTATTAGGAATGTGACTGTGTTTAGCGTAGTGCGGTGCTTTTGAAGATGGCTTTCCTTGTTATAAGTTTAATAGCTGCCTAAAATAATACATAGCTGTAAATCAAGGCGAACAAAAGCTATGTCTCTGCAATGTCTTCGCTGTAGTCAGTGGAGAAGATGCCATTTTAATAAGACTTCTTTATCCGCGAGTTAGTTAGCCTGCAATCGCTCTTCGTTCTTTGGTTCTTCTTACTTGTTGGCTTCTACGATGAAAACAATGGTGTAGAGATACTGGGTAAAAGCTGTCATTAAAGTATTAGACTTTGGCTTTATTATTAAACTCTCAGTAGAGAATCTCTTATCCATTTTCCTGGCAAAGCTGAGATCAATATGCCAGATAGAAACTAATTATTGAATTAAAGGGAACGTACCCGAATACCACATCAAAAAGTTCCCAGTTCGCTTTTTGATCGCTGTTTAATTTTGTTCACCGAGTTGTTTCCAAACTTCCACGCTAAACTGTCTGTATGATCATAAATTAACTTCGATAAATGTTCGGTTTGCCATGTAATAGAATGGCATGATTTTGCTAGTTTTTGGCGAGCATACTTGTGGAATGTTTATGAGCATCGTCGTGCACACTTCCGATTGCAAACGAGAAGGAAGTTATTGGTGGCAAAGAGGGTAAAAGCGACCCGGTATTGTGGTTCCCACTGCGCGAGGTGAAATGGAACACAAATCATCACGTGGAACGAGTAGCTACATCCTCCTACTTGGAACTCAACTCCATTCCAACGTCCAAAAGAAGAAAAATAACAGAGTAAGACGTTCAGAGAAGGGGATAGAAGAATCACGAGAAAAGAGATAGAGACGTTTTTTCGGGAAAAATCTCATATTTTGCTTTTGGTAACACGCTCAGCCACCTGCTGAAGGAGGTTTCTCTAAGGAAGCAAGGACTTGGTTTATGGTTTGAATCACTCCCCTTCATGAGTTTACCTCGTACCGACTTCCTCCATTTTCCTTCGTTTTTCTTCGCTTTCCTTCTTCAACACTTAGTTTTTAAATTCGATCTTCTTTTGTGAACCCGCGCTCTTACATCGTTATTTTCTATATCGGGATTGAGTGTTATCATCTATATAACTTTTCATTTCAATGGTTGTCGCAATTTCCTTTCAATCTTTATGCTCACAGTCTGATGTAACGAAATCAATCGTTCCGAGTATAATATTATATTTTCGGAACGAAAATGAAAAATCTTCGCCCTTGATATTATGTATCATATACTGAATAATTCAGTTTCATGCTGAACAATTCATTTGAAACATTAATCTAGATCACTCCTGAATCAATTTATATAATTGAACATTCAAAATGAAATTTCGGATTCAACAGTTCATGAATACAGTACGCCGGATGAGGAGTTACGATCTGTTTTCTATAATATTTGTGAATCAAATGCTAACCAAAAACGATAGATAATTTAATAAACCAATTCAATAGTGAAATGCAGTTCCATTCTCCATATATCGAAGTGCCAACTGCATCTTATCTCATCCACACAGACATTGGATGTAAGATATATATTATTTATATCACATTTCATATAAAGTGGAATTTCTATACGAGAACATATCTAACAAAGAATTAAGAATACTGACATGTAAATTGTTTTCGACAGCTTCTCTTGAAACTGAAATGACCTGCAACTGACATATATGCATTTATGGATGCAGTTTTCTTCTTAATACTTCGTAGTTTGACCTGATTCTGTTCTCACTCGTGAAGCTTTTTTGTTCTTTTGCCAACACAACGGCCGTGTAGTTTATAATACTTTGAAAGAATCCCGTTCTTTATTAACCTTGTCCGTTATTTCTTCTATATATTGTCTGTCAAACGATTGCAGTCAGCCACTTTTCGAGACGTAGATTACTCGGGGTATATAAGTAACTAACATCGATTCGGGCAAACTTCCAACCGACAGATTCGGCGACACGTACTTCCTTTTTTAGATCCAATAGAGCTGTCGCAAAGGTGATTACCTAGCTCACTAAAGAGGGACACAGATCACTTCATTAATGGACGTTATCGGTAGTGCGTGATTTTATTGGGCGATAATAACTCTGCCAAAGTAGCTGCGGGAGATCTAGAAAACCGTTTAAATATAGGGTTACAAACCCACAGCCTTGTAGACGTTTATTCGCAAGTTCGCCATCAGCTTGGGAAGTAGGTCGGTATAATGCCGTCTTGAAGAGTTGCAAAAACTGAAGCTGAAGCCTTTTTCCCGTCACTATAATGACGTAGTACGTTATTAATATTTAATTGGACTGATATGTATATAATTACTGAGACTATTCTTTATTCTTCATTTTTATGATGGAAAACTTCCAGAAAACTCGGATGCTTCATAATTACACGTTGCATATTAGAATGGTAATAGTGTCAGAAGTAGTTTTTCTGGTATTATATGTTCGAAACCACCTGGGTCTCATGTTTTTCTCTACATTGTCCTTCACAGATACTAACTATAATGCAATTCATGTCCAAATACCCTCACAAGCATGTTCTCGTGCTATACAGTCAACTCGGCTATTAAAGTTAAATATTCACTGAGATTATTAAAGTATAATTCAACATAATACAATTATTCACAACGCTTCTATGCATATATATATATATATATATATATATATATATATATATATATATATATATATATATGTATATATATATATATATATATATATATATATATATATATATATATATATATATATATATATGTATATATATATATATATATATATATATATATGTATATATATATATATATATATATATATATATATATATATATATATATATATGTATATATATATATATATATATATATATATATATATATATATATATATATATATATATATATATATATATGTATATATATATATATATATATATATATATATATATATATATATTTATATATATATATATATATATATATATATATATATACACAGTGAATTTCTTACTGAGCGAAGTCAGTATAGTAATTATGGTGGATATATTGCAGTTGGTGGGTGCAGGTGGTGCATTGCCATGAGCTATTACATAACGAGCTAACTTCACTGCATTATTCAAACGCCCATTCTCTTAAAGTGTACTCTTTTATTAACATATCAACCGTAACTACTATTTGCACGACACCGACCATGCAAGATTGGCGATTGCATTCTAAAAGCGGTATCACAGAATGGGAAGTGTGCTTGTTATTTTAAGAGGGTACTAGACATTGTTTAAAGCAATATGAATTCCGACGTAACATTATCGTGAAACTGGCGAAGGGAAGTTTGAGTTTTGTACTGAAATGGTTATCTTACCAACTAATGATAGTTCAACACGACTGTATCTTTCCGACCGTTGTATAACTAAATTCTAAATGTTATATTGTTAAATGTTAACAATCATATTTCTGTACTGCTCTTGTGAATGTTCTATGTGCACATTTGTATTGTAATAACGAACAGAAAGGAAGTATTTATACACGTTTTAACTCGAAATGAACACTTCGAGCAGTCCTGCATTTTATCACTCAACTCTTTGAGACCCAGTTTTATAAACTGATAGTTAGAGGATTAATCAATTGTTGACAGATCTAATCCGTTATCACCCTAGGTCAACCAGTAGTCATCTGTAGTCACAATGTATCAACCTTTATTTCGGTACATCCACAGTTAAGCCACCTTTGGTAGTTTTGTCTGAACTCTGAAGACTTTATTTTGTAGTGTATCATTTTGTTTACATTTGTATTATGTTATTTTGTAATTTTGTTTTATAATACCAATAAAATGAACTTGAACTTGAAATTAATACTTGAGTAAGAGTTCGTGAAAGTTATCTCTTACTAAGTTATACTAACTGTTCAAGATTTCATTTCGAATAGTTAGTTTGGTTCACACGACCTGACGGTTTGGTTCCACTGTAATTGACAATGTGTAAATATAATCCTGACACTACCCCTATATTTCTGTGAGTTGACTTCTGCCATGGAATATCTATCTCTATTTGAAACCTGCTCAACAGGGTAATTGATGTTGATGTATTCCCTCATTTCGCGAAAACACTCCGCAGAGCATCACGTTGGGGTTTAATATAATCGACATCGTTAGAGAGATCATCTGTCGGGATTAGTAACAGCTGTGTGACGTGGCTGTATAGGCCTGATGTTGGCACAATTTCGGCTACTTGTTAGGACTGAAGATTTGCTCAAGTCGAGAGGAAAAAATGTGAAATGTGATCACACACATATTTAGGCCTAAATATATATATATATATATATATATATATATATATATATATATATATATATATATATATATATATATATACACGTAATTCTACTTGAGTGATTGAGAACGATTGCTGGCACTAGTTGAATATTATCTCGTATCTCAATATTCACAACGTGAATGCTGCATTTATGTATATTTATGAATATTATTTTTTTAAAGCCTTTTTCTAAATAATTCACGATTCTCCGCTGAATGATGCTTGTGATTGATGGAGTTTAGCTATTTCGAATACACACGTGGATACATACAAGCGGTACCTTCTTTGTAACTTGAAGTGACTTAGTATTAAGCTGCTTAGGTATAAATGCTATAGTACAGTGGTATAAGTGCTTATTGGTTTGGTACGTTTTTTCGCAAGTATTTTTCTTGTCAGATATTTTCTCTACTTGTTTTTCAGTTATTGACCATAAACTACGACTGCATTATTCTCATGGGGGTAATTGGCACTTCTACCTCCCCTCCCACATTCTTTTAAATAGTTTAGTTTTTCTTCCTCACTATTTTTCACCTCAGCCCTGCATTGCAGCAATCTGCTCTGCAATTCGACTCGTCGCGCATCGTCGGGGGAAAATGATTACTTTCGATTGAAATTACTCTTCTTGTAACATTTTATGAAAGAAATCTGTAAAAAAATAATTCCTTTCATTCGAAAGGTCTGGATAATGCTCGTCAATTCTTTTCTACGAACAAATTGGTGGCCCATAAACTTATTGGAATATTTTTATTCAGAGATTCGAAGAAGAATGTAAAAGCGATATTGTTTCTATGAGTCTTTTTAGAAAAAATATCATCATCTTGAGTCATAAAAGTTTGATTTTCGAATGAACGAGTAAATCATTAAGTGTCCTATGTGTAAGTAGGGAGCATTCTTGATTTAGAACTCACACTATAAACTCTTATTTTCCGTTGCTCAATTTTGTCGTATATTTCAATTCATGATATGAGCGTAGTGAAGACTTCCCTTCATCTCACACAAAAAAATAGGAGTTTGTTTTACTCTTATTTGTTCATTTTTGTGCGCCGTTAAACATGGCAACAGGCCATTGTGCCAATGAGAGGAAACATACAAATACCGTTGAAGAACATGTAGTGAGACGAGATATTGGTAATTACTTATTTATCAACAGGCCATGGAAGGAATGGAATAATATACTGGATGACAACGTTTTTGGCACATAAGAGGAGTATAATATATTTGTTTTCGAAAAAGTGGAGGCTATATCAAATTGATAATATGCAATTTTGCGTCATTTTTCCAATTCTATCACATTATTTGGTTGATATTCATTAGTTTCAAACATTTTCATATTCGAATCCATTATGTTTCAGTATTCAGAATATATGTATGGTTTGTATTCTTGAGACTACCACGTCTACGATTTACGATCTGTGGAATGTTGTGGTCGAATATTGAATAGTAATATTGAATCAGTATTCAAAATATATTTATTGTGTGTAATCTTGAGGCTACCACCTGTACGATTTACGATCTGTCAAATATTGAATTAAATGAATGAAGGTCAGAAAAATTACCCAACCGTCGTGAAACTTTTTCGGATCATTGAAGTCATATCAACTCGGACAGAGATTGTTTTCGAGCAGAAATGGTTCGAAATTTCTCTCGGAAATTAATTTGATGAATTGAAAATGACCATGAGGATCACTTAAAGTTCAATTTTTATTTCTCTATGTATGTGATTCAAACGACATTTCCAGAGATCTAATCATGCTTTCATGTATTTCGAACGAATCTGACCCAGTCGCTTACAACATGATTATAACATGATAACCTTGTAAAAATGAGAGATGTAGAGTTTGATAAGTATCTTAGGAATTGATTAAGCAGCTGACAGTATGAGGGATGATAGTATCAAAGTCAAGGTGTTAGTATAGCTTTCGAGTACAGGTATATCTAATTTAAATATCTCGCTCATCTTACAGCGCGCATGCTGGGTTTATCTAGTTTTTCAATTTTTTAAGATGAGAAACTTATTGGCATGGACTTATTGACATAGGCTCATCGGCTCGGACTACCATGACTCGATTTTATCGTGAGCCTACTTGTATAACACATTTTTTTTGCTCGCTCTCCACGGTAAACTAAAGATAATTATCTAATGGAACTTGCGCCACACTCATATGTCACCATCTAACTTGATACTGTATGATTCAGAAACGCAACCGGTCGAATATTTTTTGAGAAAAATAATTTCGAACTTTCAAAAATACCCATGAGAATAATCCTGAGGAGAACACGTAGAAAACAAATACATTAAGTTTCACGGAATTTGAGAACTTGCATGCTACATGTCATTCCAAAGCCTTACGTGAATCGCGTAAATTCAGGAAAAGCCGTTTTGAAGATATTAATTGAAGCCATTAAGAAAGCTATTAAAAGATGATCAACAGGTAGAACCAATTAGATCGTAAAGTGATGCAAATTATAAACAGATGGATCAGCTATAGGCACAGAGTTGATAACATTCAAAAACAAGGTGTGTTCACCTCTACCATTTTCCCAATAAATTTCATATGAAACCTCGCACATCTTATTCAACGCACATTCTGCGTTTCCCCAGTATACACCACCGGGAACAATCGGATTCATTTAAATGTTTTTTCTTTATTTTTGTGCGCGGCGTAGAGTTCGGTCAAAGTTTAACCAATCAATACGGAAGTTTTTCTGAGCTTCGGTGTCATGCATTCTCATTGTTTTTAAGAAAAATCAGTTTGACGATATTTTTTTCGGAAGAAAAATCGGAAATGGGCCTATTCATGAATTCCCATAGGCATTGGATTGAATTTTTGATTTCTCATCCATAACCGATTGGAATGAAATTTTCAATTCTAAAATGTTACAATTGTTTCAATACATGTTCATCAAGAATAATGGGGAATAAAGAATGGAGAAGGCAGTTACAAGAATTGCTTCCTGAATAAGCATGTGTATATTGCTATCAAGTAGGTCTACATTCCAAATAAATATTTCCCTTCTCGTAAATCGCATGTGGTGCGTTTTCCCCGTGATTAAATCACAATATACACAATCCAGAATGTCGATAATTTTTCAGTTTCTGGGCGTTCTATTCATATTTCAATTACCGTATACAACTTGATGATAACGCAGACCCACAATGTCACGTGAGTTGTCTTGGGGTTGAATACATTAATTACAAAATAAACATCTGGATAGCTAATATTCATAATAATGGTGACATTTTTATTAATCCCAATTCATCACATGGTAATGCTGGATATGTCAGCCATATACATGTTGTACAATGGACATAGTATGAATATAAATACAAAATACAGTTTCATGATGAAAGCAACTCTCTGTTTTCTCTCCTTTCTTCCTTCTTCTCCTTATAGTTACATGTTGAAGTATAAAACACTTTCATAATCAGTCACTGTTAAAAAATCCGTCAGAACTATTTTGTCTTAATACCAATACCTCATTCTCTCCCATCATGCTTGACTTTGTGTCTATATTATTATGCCTGGCTGTTTATTTCGTGTATATATCAGTGTCCAAAGGGTGTATTCGAATCGATTTCATTTCATTCTCACTCAAGTCAAGTTTTCTCTTCTTTCATATCGTTTCCATTTTTGTTGATATTTTTTCACCACTTTGCCTTTGTGGTAAGTCAAATGAAAATTAATGACAATCGTTTAAATATCACCGATGAAAGAAACCATTTCTTATTCCAAGAACGAGAGGAAAAGCATACGAAAATCCATCCAGTGTTGTTCTGATATATGCGAAGAAAACGGAAATGACGATTTCTTGTTGAAGAAAAACGTTGAAATTGAATCTTGGTCTTCGAAATTGTTTACGGAAAGATGCCAGGCGGTTGAATGTCTCAACTAATAGCATCACTGCAAAAAACTCTAATTTCATTTTCACGACTTTTCCAAGCGAGTAGGCTCTTAAGTTCGTCATGTCGTGGAGACAATGGGAGGCCTTCTGGGTTGGAGTCGATTGTTTGAACCGGACTCTTGGAAAAGGTTTCTACACAAAATTTACTATAACGGTGGTATAGCAAAGAAATAATATATATATATATATATATATATATATATATATATATATATATATATATATATATATATATTTTACTTTCTATATATTTTTGACAACACATAGGCCTAGAAAGTGGCTTTACCGATTGACTGTGATAATGAGTAAGATCTATTGGCGTCGGATGAATGATTAATAAAATGATGGGATGATAAGATGAAAGTGTTGAAGTATGAGAAGGATAGTGGGAAGGAGACGATCGTGGACTGTATTTTAGGTATCATCCCGGGATTAGCCTATCGGCTACGGAGGGAAACCACGGAATACCCCTGTAAGATGAACGGTGGCTGCGATCAAACCTAGGGACCTAGGTCAAACCTATTACACCTCCCGGGGCGTTACCAACTAAGCTCCATGTGCCAGCTCAGACTTCATCTAACATTGCTCAGTTGAATCATTTTTGTGAATAAATCATGTCAACAATTATCCATATTGAAATATTATAAATATTATATTATAAAAACATCATTATACTATATAATACATCATATTATATTATAAAATATTATATTATTATTATTGTATTATATTATGAATATCATAAAAACGATAATTTACAACTATTTGAGCTGGAGATACCAACATGGGAATATATTTGGGTGGCAGTCAAGTATATATTGTTACCACTTTGATAAATCATGCTATTAATTCTCACCAACTCTCAGAATGAGGGTAACAAGACTTGAGGATGGCGGTTTTTAATATATCATTAAAATCAGCCTAATGGTGATATTTCGGTCGTTATTTTATTCGATACGAAAAGGAACAACAGAGTATGTTCCAAAATGCAAAGTGGCCGATGAACGGTTACAAAAAGAATGTCAACTATGTCAACAATATTTCAAGTACGAGTCATTGTTGAAATATGCCCAAGCTCTATTTTAACTTTTCATAAGTCCCACTTTTCACCACTTGTAGCGGTACCTCCAACTTTTTCTGTCGAATTTAATCAAATTTCATAAAAACATCCAGTACTGATAATATGCGATTTTTGTCACGTCAACACATCGGAAAAAGAGTCATCTCGGTGCTTCTTAACCATTGTCATAACTTGCATTCACTTTTCTTCGATAGAAAAGAGTTTACTTTTATAAAGTTGTCGAAACTCTGAATGTTGTTGGTCGATTGCCATCGTTTCGGTGAGAAATGCGTACGAATGAGCGTATGAAATTTTATTAAAAGATATTCTATAGACATCCTCAACTTGTCAGCAATATTCGTCTGGTTGTTCGATATGCCACAGTTATCCATATCAAATAGTGAAATATTAGCCCATAAATTCCAATACAGTTTCGCATCCCATCGCTTCAGTATAATAAGCTTATTCTAGCCGCGTTCCTACACAACAAGATACACACGAAATGACTGGAAGAGTTGGTAAGAAAGTCGCACATAAGGTTTTATCTTCTCCTATACATGATCTTGCTACTCCTTGTTATTTTAACATAATTAGATTGTGAGAATTGCGAATGTTTTCCGTAGGGAAAACTACTTCAATATATAACTAATGAAAATTTATTATTCGGAATGTGGAGGGCGTTTTAAGGTACTTATAACTTATGGGTGCCTTTACAATGAAATAGTACTTGAATACAAACTGAAAATCATAATTCTATACTTGGGCCTATTTGAAGTGAGAAACAAATCACGTCATTTCTGAAGATTTTTATATTTTTCTACACTGAGAAGTTATACGTCTGACATCTTTTTTCGAGTTATCTTCAAGAAGGTTAACGCGTAAATATTGGTGAAATATTGGAGAGATATAATGAATGGGTAACTACCGCCCGTTTGTCACATACAGTCGATGCACTGTCTGTTTTCAAATCCAAAGATTGAAGGGTGCGAGTTCTAGTCCATTATAGGCTTTTTTTGTAGATATCCCCTCACTTATCATCACTTGATCGTTTTATTTTCACCCGCTTTTTAGTACCTCCATATAACCCAGCTGATTGAATAGCTAATCCAATCAATTATTCATAATCAGCTTTATAATAATATAACTTCGTTAAAAATATCCATCTTTTTAATCATCAACTTCATTCATTTTTTTTTCACTCACGATTGTTGAATTCGTTGAATTATTACAATTTTCTATGTACTATTTCCAAGTTTTCTTTTTTACTATTGTATCATTTTATTGAGTTCCAAGTTGGTTCAATCATGAATGCATGTTTAGCTTCCAATTGGACGGATTTCTCTCTCAGGGTCTTTCAATAAGCAGCATACAAAACTCGTGAGAAATCTGCTTATTCTTAGGGAGTCGCAGCGTTGAAATGCTTATTGTGGTAGATATAGACCTAATTGAGAAGCTTAATTAAGGTGATCTGAAAAATTGACAATTTGTTGTTTCCTTCTTCTTTTGTCACAATTAACGGGTCATCGACTTTATAATCACCTGAAATTTCATCAATATATAGTTGCGCTTCCCAGCATTGTAATAAAAAATCTCTACACAACGGTAATTAATAAGATATTATTCAAGTACAGATACAACAGCCAATCCAGATCATTCTTGCATCGATTGGGATTCGAACGAGACCGATAAAGATGTGATTTTGAGATTACTCTTACGGGGCTACGAGAGTTATTTGCTGGCAGCGTCTGTCTGGCACTACGCCGGGCACACAATTTAGATCTTTACGCATTGTGCACTCATGTAGAAGTGCTTGTCAAGTGCAAACTAAGATTAAGGCATTGTGAAGTCGATGATCATATGGCTTTCTCTCTGCACGTAGGTTGACAACTTGACAAGAGAAAACAAATGGGACTTATCTTTAATGATGTGTAATGTGTTTTTTTTCTATGTTCTCTTCTCCGTGGTGATGGAAATTGTGTTTTTAAATACGAGTTGCAAAATCGTACGACTCGTGTATGTTTCTAACTGTTGGATACATGCACTGGTGAAATGGAAATGAATTCTATTTTAATTAAAAGAACGCAGCATATGAGTTGTTTCGTGAGAGACTCGAACGCAACAATGATAGGAAAACACTGTCCGATGGAAGGTCTTCTCGCGATGCCTCCGTATGTTGTGAAACTATTTCAATTCACATGCAATGTAGGCGTTTCTATCCTGATGTAATCGAGAACATCCTGAAAGAATGAAAAATTGATTTTAATTTCTTGTGAATGAATGGCTGGCTGGTCATGAGCATGGAATTGCATAGTTCTGTGGCATAAGCGGCTCGATCAGTTTTGAGAAAAAACAGTGCGAAACCCCGTGGGCAGAACCCCGAAGGTGAAAATCGGAAGATATATCTTTGAATAGAAAAAATATCGAATTTGAAAATAA